>JARHVA010001576.1:1225000-1295000 GCA_037957365.1 Torreya grandis
CATTAGCTAAATATATTAGCCATAGAAAATTTTGTTGGTTTTCTGAAAATAATGTATTTAGTTAAACATCACACTATGTAGTTTTCATCACGATGAAATGTATTAAGATGAATTTTTATAATTACTTATAAAATCCAATCTATTCTAGTAAAACCCAATGGGGTTATTACATTATGGTATCACAGTTGAAGCTCAAACTCTAGGACTTAATGTGTCTGCTAATGGAAACACATTCTATTGTTAATGTATAATTTATTAAAAAGTAATTGAATTTATATAATAATTGGAACATAGAAATATGAGTGTTTTAAGGAAAGTATAAGAAGAGTTGTGATGTGGAATTATTAATTGTTACATACAAAAATATTTAGAGTGAAAGAGTTTTAAAACTTCTTTAATGTTTTATCAAAAAGGTAATGGTGATTGGAAAATATTATGACATTTAGTAGAGATGTCATGGTTGGATAAATCAGGGAATGCTCTCTCATAATTAAGAGGTATGGAGGGCATTGATGAGGCATATGAGACCCATAATCTTGATATTTATGGCATTTATGGCTTAGGGATATCTTCCCAATAAATGAAGTCACCTGATGTTTTAGATATTAAATATTCATTTCCAAAAATAAGTATTAAAAAATTTGACATGGAAATTTTAATTAAGATCTAATTTGGTTTAATTATCTCTTAAGCATGATTAATCACTTTGTGCACAAATTACTCAAATTAATCAGAATTCCTTATTATTGGTCTAAAATTTGATTGGATTGAAATTAGAATTCAATGTCAAATGACTTGGAACCATTGTCCCATTTAGGATGTTATCAACCCAAAATAATAAAGACATGCATCTCATACAAGAAATTTTATAATAAAGATCAATCCAGAGTAGTCAGGTGTAAAATTGACAATATGACTCGAAATGATTTGTTCAAAGTTAGCTAGCCCATAAATTACATTACCCCATTTAATGATACCTTATCCAAACATGGCACTTGAATATATCAATTTCAAATATTTTAATGCATTTTAGTAGTTTTAGGCCAAATTGTGCATTTTAGTTGAAATTGGTCAAATAATATCTTTGGTACTTTCCTTTTTTAACATATGTTCAACAATTCCATCTAATAATCAAACACAAAAAAGGGAGCTTAAATACAGCTACAGATTGTCTGAGTTGTCTACCAGTTACTGCACTAACAACAATTCTTGACTTGTGCGGACATGAGACTGCCACTTGGGGTGCTCTGTATGAAGCAGATCCTACCTTTGCTAATACATATCAAGTGCTTCAAAAACGTAAACATGTTTCTGATTTCTATTTGCAAGATAATGTCCTCTATCATATGGGGCACATCTATGTTCCAGTTGCAGAGCAACAAAAGATGATATGGGAAGCACATTTCAGTAGGACAACTGGACACTTTGGTATAGAGAAGACATTGACAGTTCTTCAAAAATGCAGCTTGAGAGAGAGCATTCCCTGATTTATCCAACCATGACATCTCTACTAAATGTCATAATATTTTCCAATCACCATTACCTTTTTGATAAAACATTAAAGAAGTTTTAAAACTCTTTCACTCTAAATATTTTTGTATGTAACAATTAATAATTCCACATCACAACTCTTCTTATAATTTCCTTAAAACACTCATATTTCTATGTTCCAATTATTATATAAATTCAATTACTTTTTAATAAATTATACATTAACAATAGAATGTGTTTCCATTAGCAGACACATTAAGTCCTAGAGTTTGAGCTTCAACTGTGATACCATAATGTAATAACCCCATTGGGTTTTACTAGAATAGATTGATTTTTATAAGTAATTATAAAAATTCATCTTAATATATTTCATCATGATGAAAACTACATAGTGTGATGTTTAACTAAATACATTATTTTCAGAAAACCAACAAAATTTTCTATGGCTAATATATTTAGCTAATGATTACAATACCAAAAATATATCAAGAATAGGTACAATGTTGATTACATAAATCATGAATGCATTTAATTCATAAAACTATTATTATAAATATATCCATTACAGATATGATATTATATTTAATTATTGTATGATAAATATGAATAAAATGTGTATTTTTAGCAATGCTAAAAATACACATTTTATTCATATTTATCATACAATAATTAAATATAATATCATATCTGTAATGGATATATTTATAATAATAGTTTTATGAATTAAATGCATTCATGATTTATGTAATCAACATTGTACCTATTCTTGATATATTTTTGGTATTGTAATCATTAGCTAAATATATTAGCCATAGAAAATTTTGTTGGTTTTCTGAAAATAATGTATTTAGTTAAACATCACACTATGTAGTTTTCATCATGATGAAATATATTAAGCTGAATTTTTATAATTACTTATAAAAATCAATCTATTCTAGTAAAACCCAATGGGGTTATTACATTATGGTATCACAATTGAAGCTCAAACTCTAGGACTTAATGTGTCTGCTAATGGAAACACATTCTATTGTTAATTAATAATAAGTATGGTGTGTGATAGACCTAGAAGTAAATGTATATCAAACACCAACCCTCTAGTGGATCCAAATTAGTTTTTTGTTAAGCAAGATAAATAGTTGGATCAAATCCTCACAACCATGCATGAAAATAGGGACCGAATCATGGACCTATAATATGAAGTATATGGGCATATTGAGGAGAATGTTCAAGAAGAATATAAAGATAATTTGATTGAGAAGAAAATCCTCAAGAGTAGAGGCATGAGGAGTGCCACAAGATGAAATAACTTGAGTAATTATAGATTTGGCATGGGATATGAGAAAGGTAAATCCAACCAAGTTCAATGGAACTATTTTGGGAGACAAAGATAAAGCATGGCTAACAAAGATGGAGTAATATTTTGAGGTACAAAATTAATCTAAAGTCACCAAAGTAGTATAGGGATCATTTTAACTTGTTGGTGAAGTTGTAAATTAGTGTCAAATAAGAAGCTTGAGATGAACCTTAACTCTACCACCACCACTTGGGAATAATTTGTGACACTTTTTTTGTCATTATGGATTTATCAATCATATGTCAATTAGAAGTTGATGGATTTTCAAAATATTAAGAAAAGATACCTTTCTATGAATGAATACTAGGAATAATTAACTAAGTGCATAAATTATGTACCTCAGTATCAGGCAGATGAGAGGTTTAGAATCAATAATTTCATTATGGGATTAAAACACCAAATTGGTTATGAGGTGGATGTGCATGGGGAATTTAACATGGATCATGTCTTCAAAAAGACAATCAAGTAAGAACAAAATATGAAATATCTTACACAAGTTTGAGATAAGTTAAAGAATAAGTTTGGAAGTTCTGAACCAAATTTCAAAAAGAAAAATTGGAAGCAGAGGAGTGGAGACTCTAAGAGCCAATTCAAGAACTAGAATTCTAAGTTCAACAATATCTCAGGGAACAAGAAACATGGAAATGGTTTCAAGTGAGTTTTCAAGGGAAACCAATAGTCTGATATGAAAGCACCATCTAAAGGTTGCTTTATTTATGGAAGTGACCATTATGGTTAAAGTATACATAGGGAAAATTAGATGGAAAGAACAAGGGTTTTGATTCTCAATAGGTAACTTTTTAGTAGTATATTCATGTAGCTATTGACAATCATCAAGATAAATTTTAAGATTAACCTATTGAACCATTAGGTATTTTGTTTGATAATCTAGTATTTATTTTGATTGACACATGGGATACTAAATGTTTTATTGCTCCTAGAATGATTAATAGAATTTATAGAAAAGCTAGAGTTATGGAAAATACATGGTTAGTATAGTATGGGAATGAGTCAAAGGTTAAGGTTGATAAGTGTTTAATTGAAGCTAAGATTAGGTTGCCTAAATTCACTATAATAATGGATCTATATGATGCATAGTTAGGGTCATATGTTGTGATCATAGGAGCAAATTGTCTCATTAATAATAAATATAAGGTTGATTTATATCTAAATAAGGTTGAGTGATAAGATAATTTTGGAAATGAGACACAACTTCAAAGTGAGAAGAGAGAGTTGAAGCTTAAGAAAATTTCTACAATTCAACTCAAGAAGGCTCAGTAAAAGGGATGCCAAGCATTTTTTGTTAAAATAAATGACATGGAGGAATACAAGGAATCATCCATTTAGGATTATCCTTTTCTAAGGAAATTTTAGGATGTGTTTCCTTAGGATTTACTTAGAGTACCAACCAAACATGAGTTTGATTTCTATATTGACATCATACCTAGATTTGAACTACAATCTAAGGCACCATAGACGATGTCAACTAACAAATTGGTTGAGTTGAAAGCTCAAATACGTAAGTTATTATTAAAAAGGTTGATTTAATTAAGTGTGTCACTATGGTGTGCACCAATGGTGTTCATCAAGAAGAAGGATGATACTCTTTGATTGTGTATTGATTACAACATGTTGAACAAAGAAACAATCAAGAATATATATGTGCTACCTTGCATTGATGATCTATTTGATTATATGCAAGGGGAAAAATATTTTGTAATATTTATTTTAGAGCATGGTTTTATCAATTGAGAATATAAGATGAGGATATTCCAAAAATAATGTTTAAAACTTGATATGGTCACTACAAGTTCATAGTGTTACCTTTTGGGTTAACAAATGCTTCAACAACATTTATGAATATTATGAACAATGTGTTTAGGGATTATTTAAACAAATTTGTGTTGGATTTTCTAGATGAAATCCTCAAATATTCTAAGGTTGAGGAAGAACATCTTTAACATCTAGAACTAATTTTATAGCTTTGTAAAATCATAAATTATACAAGTTATTTGAGTGTGCATTTTTACAAAATAAATCATAATATTTTGGACACATTATCTCTATGGAGAAAAAATTTAGTGGATCTGATAAAGATAAGATCCATAATGGAAAGGATAGAACCTTAAAATGTGCATGAGGTAAGGAGTTTTATGGTATTAGTAGGCTATTATAGGCAATTTGTTTTAAATTTATCAAAGATAGAAAACACAATTACTTCTCAACAATAGAAGAAAAAAATTTATGTATGGTCAAGCAAATGTGAGAAAGAATTTCAAGAGCTGAAAAGGAGGCTTACTTTGTCACCTATGTTAATATTTATAAATACTAGTGGTTAGTTTTTAGTGATCATAGATGCATGTGGGGATGGAGTTAGAGTTCTTATATAAGATGGTTTAGTTATAGCATATGAGTCCAAAATATTGAAGACTTATGAAGTGAATTATTCCCTTCATGATTTGAAACTTACTAAAATGGTTTATACCTTGCAGGTTTACAAGCATTATTTATTAAGGAAACCATTTGAGCTCAAGACTAACAACTTGGGACTCAAGTACATATTCACCCAATTGAACATGAATGCACATAAGAGACATTGATTATAATTCTTATTTGATTATAATTTTGATATCAACTATATCAGGGGTAAAAGGAACAAATTTTTTGATGCCCTAAGTCATAGAAGGCACATAAAAGCCTTGTATACTATAAAGAGTTATTTTTATGATTAGATGATCAAATTATATTTGGGAGATGAATTCTATGATTAGGTTAAGAAAAAATTGTAAGAGAATTCTTAGAGTCTAAAGTATAAAGGTTTGAAATTGGAGAGTGATGGTATTTTAAGATACAATGGTAGGATTTATGTGCTTGATAGAGAGAATATGAAGAGCATGATGCTAAAAGAATTGAATAATTTACAATAGTTAGGAAATCCTAATGTAACCAAGCTCATATTTTAGTTAATACCTCTCTATTTCTAGAAAGGGATCAAGAAGGATACAATGGATTTTGTGTCTTGTGGTTTAGAATGTCAGTGTGTGAAAGTTAAACATATGCATCCTTTAAGATTTTTATATCCACGTGATACATCAGAATGGAAGTGGAAGGCAATTATCATGGACTTTATCCAAGGTTTATCATTATCATTAAATCAACATGATATTATCTTAGTTGTAGTTGAGAAACTAACCAAGGTAGCTCACTTCATATTAAGCAACTTCATAGATGATGCACCTATGATTGTAAAGAGATTTGTGAAATAGGTGTAATGATTGCATGGATTTATGGAAAAGATAATTTTAGATTAAGATCTAAGAATGAATTCTATATTTTGGTTGACTCTAAACTCAAATTTGGGTACATAGTTGAGTTTTTGTACTGAATAACACCTAAAATTTTATGTATAGACAAAGAGAGTTAACTAAGTTTTATAAGATATCCTTTGAATGTATTGCATGGATCAATAATACAAGTGAGAGGAGTACCTTCTATTGGTTTATTTTTCTTATAACAACTAATACCAATCAGTGTTGAAGATGGATCCATTTTAGGCATTATATAAAAGGAGGTGTAGATCACCAATCAATTGGGATAGGTTAGAGGACATGGTGGTTTTTGGACCTAAGATGTTTATGGAAATGGAAGACCAAGCTATAACAATTGGGAAGATTTTGACTGCGACTAGTGTTAAAAAAAAATTATGTTGATTTAAAGAGAACAACAAGTCAATTATGGTGGTAAAGTGTTTATGTGGGTTAAGCCTTAGAAAATCTTGATTAAGTTTGGGAAATCAATTAAACTTTCACCTAGATATGTTGGACCCTTCAAGGTTTTGGAAGTGATCAATATAGTAGTGTATAAACTTACATTGCCACCAAGTCTAGTTCTTTTAAATAATTTATTCCATGTGTCCTAACTTAAAAAGTATGTTATTAGTCCTTCACATGTGTTGGATTGGAATGTTTTATAGGTTATGGATCCCAAAATGGTCATAGTAGAATCAATTAGAATAATCAACACTTGTAAACTTAGTTTGGATAATAGAGAAGTGTTATAGTGTAAGGTCTAGTGGAACCAGTATTATGAAGATAGTGACACTTGGGAAGATTATGATATGTTTTATAGGTTGCTTTTGTATTTTTTTTACTTAATATGTTGTTGGATATTATTTTATTTTATGCTAAATAATTTTTAAATTTAGAACTTATATTTGAATAAGTGTCATTAAGATGATGACCAAATTTAAGGGGGAAGGATGTCACATCCTAATTTATCTCTAGACCTAATAACCTATTAATTTATAGATTTAATGGTTATTATTTGACTAACTACTATTTGATTTAAGCTAGATTTCATGTGTTGATTTATGGATAGTTATATGTTGCTTACTTTACATGATTATTAATTATGGATTTAGTTGTACTTTTATATTATGTACATGATGACCATGTTTATTTGTTTTATTATAGTAATATATTATGGATTTTATATTATTTTGGGACAACTACCTTCATTTTTGTGAGGTGTATGTAGGATGGATCCATCCCTCAAAATGTAATAGAGGGAGGGAATCATTAGATAGGGTGGCATAGATGTAAGTGTTGGGGGATGACAAACCCACACATGCCATGATAGTTTAATATGATTTGATCAATTTTTATTTAGATAGATTTAGCATGTTTTTAATTCATAATTTTTTATCTACATTTAAATTACCACTATTATTATTTTAAGTATGATCTTTATTATTGATTAATAATCATATTGATCTAGTTGTGTGTTACATGTATGTTTCCATACTTAGATTATCTTGAATGATGATGTTACTATAGTAGATAAGTGAATCCATGTATGTAATTGAGTGTAATATGATAGTGTTTTATTTGGTATACATTTTTATAGTAGTAGATGGGATTCTATTAATTTTCTTGATTTGTGTGTTAAGGTGATTATTAATATCATTCTTATAAGGTTATTATTATTACTAATAATAATGTTAAAATGACTTTCATAGAAGCCAATTGTAGTCTTAGTAACCCTATACTAATTCAATGTCAATGGTTACTTTATTTAATGAATATTGGGAAGTCATTATGATTTCTTGATGTTATAATGTTTTATGAATTTGTGAAAGTCAATTACTTAAGACATAATCATAATGCTTAAAGTGATTTAACGAGTCAATGTGCATGCATATATTTTGAAGGGATTATAATAATAATTATTAAATTATTTAACAATGGAAAGTTTGATATTAGGTAATTAATATAAGAATTGACTTATGTTATTAAGATATAATGTAAAAAATCATGGAGTTCAAGATTTTTTGTCATGAGAAAACTTAGGAGGACTATTAGTCATCTATGAGTTGTTCAACATGCATCAAATTAACCATTAAATTGGTTGATGGAATAAGGAGTTTAGTTGACATAGAAACATACATGTAGATAGATAAAATAAAGAGGAGATTTTTTTTGGGGGATGGCTCAACATGATAGGGAATCGAGAAGAGAAAGGTTGGATAAATTTGGTGAAAGGATTGCAATATTATCATTTTAAAACTTCTTAATAGGTTGGTTTCTTATTAAAATTCACATATATATTATGGACATTCAATTAATTTTTTTGTGGAATTTTTAGTTTCATTATTATGAAATTAAATAAAAAAGGCTAAATTCTCGGCCATGTGGATGGCTTAGCCATCCAAAAAACTGAGCATATAACCTAGAAAACTCTAGGATGAATGACTATGCTATATAAATTTGTTACCAAAACTATAATATGTTGAGTTTTAATGGTAAGAATTCTTTAATTCTAATTGGATAGAATGAACCCCTAAGAAAATTATTAATAGGGTATAACTATTTTAGTAGTTGTGTATATTGATTTAGACACTATAGAGTCCATGTTCTGTATTTTAATAATGAACCAATTTGATCAATATAAGCATAAATACATTGGTTTAAGTCTTAAACCTGGGTAGGGTATGACTATGTTTCTTTAGGGGAGGTTAACTCAAAATTTATAATGAGTTTTCAACTTTTATTTTTATGTTCAGGCATAAACATTTTTATAATCCTAGATTAGGGCATGACTGTGTGATTTACAAACTTGATATTTTAGGTATTAAGATTACTTAGAAAACTTACTCTAAGAAAGTATAGTGTAGTCACAATTTTATTTCTTTTATATGACTTATCTAGAAAAAATATACATATACGTGAATATGTATATAAAATATATAATACTTCATTGACTTGTGAGACACATGTATATATATATATATATATATTTGTGTGTGTGTGTGTATGTATATATATATACATACACACACACACACACACACACACACACACACATATATATATATATATATATATATATATATATATGTATACATATACACACACACACACACATATATATGTATATGTATATATATATATATATATATATGTATATGTATATATATATATATATATATGTATATGTATATATATATATATATATCTACACATATACATACATATATATATGTATTATATATTTTATATACATATTCATGTATATATAAAATAAGTTCCATAATATTTAGTTATTATATATATGTATATATATACATATATATACATATATATATATACATATATATATATATATATGTATGTATATATATATATATATGTATATATATGTATATATATACATATATATAATAACTAAATATTATGGAACTTATTTTATATATACATGAATATGTATATAAAATATATAATACTTCATTAACTTGTGAGACACACACACATACTATATATATATATATATATATATATATATATATATATATATATATATAACTAAATATTATGGAACTTATTTATATATGTTCTTGATTCAATTTTGAGAATGAAACCTATAGTGGGGAAGTTGAATAGTTATATTCTTAATAGATAATTTGAGATTATTTGAACTGCAAATAAATATTATTCTATACTATTTTTAAGTCATATTAAATTCATTTGGTGACTATTAAATGGATGATTATTT
Source organism: Torreya grandis (assembly GCA_037957365.1). NCBI lineage: Eukaryota > Viridiplantae > Streptophyta > Pinopsida > Cupressales > Taxaceae > Torreya > Torreya grandis. The sequence goes on from JARHVA010001576.1 coordinate 1,234,896, forward strand.
ACTTAGTTTATTGTGTATGTTCCATTATAGTATGTGTGGAAATTAAATGCACTTTTTAATAAGCATTTTTGAGAATAAACCTAATATAAATGATCTTATTTATATTATAATATCCTAGGAAAACTTCAAACTACCTATTAGATTTTAAATTAATGTATACAACCTTATGATTTTGATATCTGTTTACAAATTTATATAACCAAAGCTTTATAGGTTTGTATGTCTTTCACATATATACATCTATTATATAGAAAAAATCATATAAATACATTTAGATAGGTTTTTTTATGACTGTGAGTTAAGAATTTTTGGTTAGGTTGTGAATTTATTAAATTACGTTTATCAATTTAATGAAAACTATATAATAAAATCAGCTATGTTTGAGCATATGACTATATACATTTGTTATACAAAACTTGAATATTGAGTTTAATGATAAAGTATATAGTCAAAGTAATTCAGTTTGAGTTTCTTTAAATTGTGAAGAATAAATGATAATGTTTAGTGAATTGTTTAGTTATACACAATACTCTAGTTAATGGATATAGGTTAGTATAATTAGAGTATAACATATATTAATCATAATTATAATAGATGTTGAATTATTTCATTATATACACAACTAGGTGTTTAGTTGGTCTATAAATATATAAAATACATGTGGATTATTGATTTAGTTCAAATATAAAATGTGTATACCATATATATATACAAACTCAATAAATGCTTCTAAAAATTACATGATATAACAAATATATATGGGTGTACTGTCATTTGAGTTCTCATGACTAAGTTATTGGCGTGTTTAATGGTTTGATGGAATAATTAGACATGATATACTTAAGATTAAATACAAACCATATAATGATTATTTTATAATGGCTTACTATTTTACCCTAAGTATCTAGAAATAAGGAAATAAGATGTTGATTAATGTTATTTTGATGGATGAAATAACATTTGTAGTTACATGTTAATATTCTATAGCTTGATGTCTAAATATACTTCTTACCTAAATGGTATGATTTTTATTGAGGAATATTTTGCTATATATTTATTATACAATAATAAATTATATGTTTTGAGATTCATTATATTGCATTTGATGGACTAAATGAATGTATTTGATATTTACTTATTTAGCAATTAAGTTTTTGATTATAGAAAATATTCTATTTGAATATGTTGGTTTTCATATTTTAAATATATATACCAAGTATCAAATTAATGACCTTAAATAAATATTGTGATGGATTCTACTTGCTTAATTAGTGCCACTAATTTATAGATAAGGTGTAATATTATTGAGTGGTGTGTATGAAATTGACTAATCCTAGTGATCAATAATTATATGAAAACTTTGGCCAATGTAGTATTTATAGTTAAACATTTTAATTTCATATGTTTAATTTATTTTACATGTTTATATGATATCATGTTATAATGGTTTTATTTATGTTATACATCATGTATTAGTTATCTTACAACACACAGGTTCTAGTTTGTCACTCTAGATTCCCACACCATAATTATCTACCCATCCATGAAGTGAGGGTCATTCAATAGTTGGGAGATTATGTATGGGATTGATGGTTTGTGGTTGGTGTGGAAAAGCACTCGGATTATGCTCTCCCTCTCCTCAATTGTACTAAACTAGATACTACACTTGAGATTACTTATGGATATTATGAGCTCATAAAGACTCACATGATTCATGGATATTATTATTATTATTATTATTATTATTATTATTATTATTATTATTATTATTATTATTATTATTATTAAACTAAACTTTTTTATTCATATGTGTCATACAATCATATGTAATATTATATTAGCCATGGTTGAGTTTGTAACAATAATTTTATGAATTAAATGTAGTCATGATTTATATAATTAGCATTGTACCTATTCTTAATATATTTTTGGTATTATGATCATTATATACATAGATTATATATATACCTTTTTTGGTTTGCTGAAAATAATGTATTTATTTAAAGATCACACTATTTAGGTTGTATCATGATGAAATCTATTAATCTGAATTTATTTAATTAATTTAATATTTTTACCCTATTCTAGTAAAACCTAGTGGAGTTGTTACATTATTTATTATTATGAATTTGAGAATACCTTGTATAAAATATTGGTACAAAATAATGATGAAAGTATTGAATACCTACCTATAGCCTTCATGAGTTATGGTTTGAAGGATCATGAACTCAAATACTATCATCATGGTACTAGATCCAGCTATCAAATCCATACTAACCCAATAATATCTCAATTCAAAGTGAAGAGGGTGGATAACAAATGTCCAAGAGTTAAAATTGGACATCAAATCTATTCAGTTCATTAAGGGTAATAATTAGTATTAACTAATTTTTTAACACAATATTTTTGATACCATAGAATAAGATTCATTAGAAGAGGTACACAAGTTCCTTTTTATTAACAAAATGAATGAGTGGCATTTAAATATATCTCATTTACTCACTTATGGGGAGTGTCCTAATGATTTTAATACCAAGGAGAAAATAAAAATAAAATTAACATATTTTAAATATGTCATACAAGATAATTATCTCTCCAAGAGAGGTATTAATGGTATGTTCATGAGGTGTGTTGGTAAGGAACAATAGATGAGGTTTTTGAAAACCTTTCACAAAAAAAGAATGTGATGTTAATATTTCATCACCCATCATAACACATAAGATAATTATATCCAACTAATACCATCCCACCCTTTTCAAATATGCTCAAGATTAGGTATCTAGGTGTGAAGCCTATCAACAATTTGTAGGAAGATTGAAGTTTCAATTCTGTCTTTAAAAATAGTGTAAATTAAGGAACCTTTCTAATAGTGGGGTATTGAATTAATAGGTTTGAAAAATAATCATTATTGAAATTATCATATCCATCTCCTTATTACATAAAATTATGTAGATAAGTGGGTTTAGGCCATTCTAATTAAGTAAATTACTTATGAAGTAGTGTGTAATTTCATTAAATAGAATATCCTTGTCGAGTATGGAACTCCTTAGAAGATAGTAAATGATAGTGACTCAAATATTTATTATTATAAACTCATTGGTTTCTATTATGAATACAACATTTACTTATCCCATTCTTTATAATACTATCCCCAAGGTAATAGTCAAGCAGAATCAAGCAACAAGAATCTAATCATGATAATCAACAAGCTAGTAGATGAGAACCAATGGAACTAACACATGAAGTTATATGACATGATTTGGGATGAATAAATTAATCCAAAGATATCCATTGGTATGTCAACTTTTAAACCAATATATGAAACTGATTCTACCATGCCTATCTCATTGGAAATACTAGCACTTCATTTGGCTAAAATAGTTAAATATTAGAACATGAAATGTTCTTTGGAGAGGAGATTTATTTACTTGAAGAAATTAGAGGAATAAATGGTTGGGGTAGTTGATATTATTAACAAACACAAATAATATTTAAAGGCTCAATTTTAAAATAAATCCATAAAAAAATATTTTTAGGTCAGTAACCTCATTTACTTATGGGATAAATAGTGTGATCCTAAGGGTATTCATGGAAAGTTTGATTCTATATGGAATGGTTATTTCAAAATTTATCACTTATATGGTAGCAATACATATTATCTAGATTATTTGGATGTTATTTACCTACCACTCATGTACAATGTGAAATATTTGAATGTCTTTAAGTAATAGAAACTAGTTCTAACTAGTCATAGGTTAGTATTAGGATTTTGGTTGTGTTTGTTTTCCCACTCTTTGTTTTTTGTTTTTTATTTGGTGTGTTTTATTTTATTTATTTATTTATATTCTTTTTCTTGTAAAAATTTTCACAAAGAGACTCTATATCCCAATATATATACAAGATAGTCTTCTAAGATTATAGATTCCATCCTTGGAGTTTTCAAATTCAAGTCCTAGGTCAGATTTAGCAAGTGTCCCCAAATTTTGTCAACTAGTGAAATATGGAGTATCCCATTTAATTTTTATAGAATATTGAGTAAAACGAATAAAAAGATAAAAGGAATTGTGATGTTAAGACTTAGTCAATTTTCATGAATTTTAGAGTCAAGATATGGACATTGTATTATAGTAATCATATTGTAATGGCTCTAGTGAAATCATCAGAGCCTAATAGCTATAGTTCATATCCATTAAATATTGATGGATACAGTTTAGTATTTGAAGATCAATGATTATATTATAGTCATTAGATCTCAATGATTTTAATACAACTCCTTCATCTTGATTTGGCCCTCATTGATGAGGGTTGATACCTATACATGTGGGGGTCTCCTCAACCCATAACTATTTAAATATCTTCCACTTTATTCATTTTTACCATCCAAACTTTATTTTTGGATCTCTACATCTATATTTTTTCATGATTTATGGGTTTTCAATAATTCCTTAGCATTTGGTGGTCAATTTTCTTAGTGATTCTCCTTCACGGCTGATGCACCTTAGGTTTAGAGTTATTTTTGAAGGTTTTACTTAATTTTGAAGGTTTTACTTTACATTTTTTTTAATCTTTTAGATTCTTAGATATCACTAGAGTTTCCCCCTTCCCCACGTGAGAGTTATCTAACTTAAATGCATCCCTTAAACCCAAATTATATAATTATTTGAAGAAAATATATTCCTAAAACCTTGATGTTAGAGTTATCAAACTAAACTATAGTTCCCTGCTTATATCTCCCCTCATTCTACCTCTAATTTTCATTTTCCCATTCATTATCAATTTCTAAGCTCCTTATTCTCCTCTACCCATCACGAGTATAAGATGTATGGAACATCTAAAAAGAAAGGGGGGAAAAAGTAGGAAAAATGAAGTGTTAGTTTCAAGGAGTTATTCCTCCACTGAACATTAATTCCAATATAGACATGGCCACGAACACTAAATCGGGTCACATAGATATGGCCAAATTTTGGAATAGAGTGAATGCACCATTTAAGAACTACTATACACAAAATATTTATGATAATAGGTTGCCTTAGGATGCCACTTTTTTGATATTTTTTTGGTGTTTATAATGAGTCATGACATCATAAAATCACTATGATAGAGAAAATAATGAATTCAAATTCCCCCAAGGAGAAACTATTTTATGATAGTAATAGAGAAGAATATTCAACATGATATTCTCATGAGAAGAATAGAGATGACTGTGTTAGGTCTTTAAATAAGAATTAAATTGTTAAACTTATAACCTCTTTAGCTATAATCCCTAAGGTAATTTATTTCTAGTATTTCAAGTTAAAAATCAGTTATCTTATCACTCTCCTCAATAGACTGGAAGGAAATCCTAAAATGAAGGATTACCAAGAATGAATTTTCCAATACATCCAAATCATACATGCTAATAATAAATATGTTAATTATGATGATTTAAATAGATATTAAATTAACAATTATTTTTGTGAGGTAATCACCACCCATAATTTATACATGATGTCTTACTTGATTTATGCATTCATATGGAGGAGATTCTAAGTTGGATTAACTACCATTGGCCAAATATTTGCATCATGTGTCTAAGAATAATATCCACAATTGACACAGAGGTAAAATGGAAAACATTTTCATACAATTAATGATGCATTTCATTAGTGTGTCATTTATATGTTTGAAAAGGATCCCTATAATATACATTTCTATTTTACTAGTACTTTAGAGATAGTAAGATAGGGTGGATGGTACATATAGTCTCCTATATTTTCCTACTTTAGGGTTTGTGGATGTCAAATGACTCCGTATATGCTTCAAAATTTTATTGATGACAAATAGGAATTTATGTAATTAATAAAAAAAATAATGGATACTCATAAGCTTTTGGTCATAAAGCAAAAGTCTACTAGGGTCCACTTCCCAATGATTAAAGAAAGGTACACTTGTGCTATATTGTATAATGTTAAATTGGTTAACTCATATATGGATCAAGTTACTCTTTGACCATTTTATAATCATCCCTCATTTGATGCAATGGCAATGGTAGAAGCTATTATGTGTGTTTATTTAAATCATTTTATCTATTATGAAGATTTTTGAATGGAATGTGATGATGAAAGAGAAGGTAATATTATTTATTAATCTTGTTTCACACCTGAATAGGTACTCAAGTTAAAATTAGAGTACATTATTGATGACATTAATATATAAAATGATGAATAGGTCATAAATCCCTCATATTTAAATGATAATATAAATTCAAAGCCTTTTCCTAGGGTTGAGTGGAGAAATCCCAAATCAATATCCTCATAAGATCAGACTCGATGAGTTTTCTGTAGGAATCTTTCATGGATCCAAAGTAAAGGGGTAGATGTGAAATATGTTTAAATTAACCACCCTTGAAAGTTACATATATATTGCCTCCTAATTTAGTACAAAAAAATGGAAAATAACTCTCCATGTCTTCTAGTGTCATGGTTACCCTAGTAATCATTGAGGAGGAGATGGAGGCAAAGGAACTTTCACCTTGATTTGAAAAGAGGAAATTAAATTTCAAGATCAAGAAGTGGACTAGTGGGAAAGGTACTCTTGGGATATCAACCAAGTTGATAGAAACATCTAAAAAACTAGTTCATTCATAGGGATTAATCAAGAATACAAACTTATAGTAAATGACAATATATAATCCCTTCTTAGATCCTAAGGCTTATTCCTCAATAGTGGTAGATCTCCCTCCTTCTATTTAACTATAATATTTTCCTTCTTAATCTATATCTAAGGAAGGTGTTGAATCTCTTGCAGTATAAAGATGATCTCATCAAAATATAAATTAATATCTTCTTAAAGTGGTAGATCTCCCACAAATTAGCCTAAAGAAAGAATCAAATATTCAAAAAATAATAGAGGAAAAGGTTATATATTCACCTCAAATGAGAATAGAGATTTGATATACATTAGATAAGGCTTTGGTAATTCTAGATTAGGTGAAAATAAAAACTTTATATTTTCAAAAGGATGATGATATTGGAGTACCCCAATGGATAAAAAAGTGGTTAAAAAGAGGGGAAAATGTTTCACCATTGGAGATCAACTTCAGTGCTCTCACTATGCCAATTCCTTGAGCATCAAAAAAACCTAAGAATGTTTATCATATAGTTAGAAATCAACAAGGGGATATGTATGTAGAGGTTGTTCTTCCACTCTATAAACATCTTAGGATGAAGTCATGGATACAAAATTATCAAGTTTTAAGGATACACATGGGTATGGTTACTCACAAAGGTTTGAAGGAAGATATTCAAACATTTATTGGATCTTTGATCAAGACAATGTGATAAAGGATCAACTAAAGGGAAAAGTAGATCAACTTTCCTTAGTGGTCCACACATTGATCACCTTGATTTAGCCTCAACACCAAGAATATACCCCCAGGTGACATGCCTTTGAGAATGGTTGAAAAGATAAGAAATATGGGGAAAGACACTGAAGAGTGGTCATAAAATCTTATTAAATTGGTAAATAAGATAATATCATTACTTGATTAAGTCTATACTTAAACTGATGAATAAATACAATATGCATACAAGAATGAAGATGTTTAAATAGAAGAGCTCAATAAGCTAAAATGTTGGTTGCCTAGGTTTGAATCCCTTTATAAAGTGGATGAGGATAGTTTAATCAATAGAGGGGTATTGACTAAATAAGATCAATCATATAAATTATAATTCTAAGGATTAAAAAATTTTAGAATCAAGATGATAGAATAATCCATGCTCAAATTCAAGGAGTCCAAAATCTTAGAAACTAGTCCCTCATGTTATATAAATGAATTAATTGAGAAGTTTCCATGTTTTTTCCTTAGATATGAAGGAAAAAATGGTCCATGCTGAATTTATATAAGAGTAACTAAAACAATTGATCCAGTGGGAAACAAATTCTTCTTTTGCATTTAGTTTCAAATCAATCTATAATTTCATGAATTGTTAATTTTTTTAATATATTAGACAAAAAATTTTAAGGAATTAAAAAGAATTCCTAAAGAGATGATCAACCTATAAGCATAGATAAAAATTCCATATCAACATTATAAAGGCCCATATCATGAGAAGGTTAAGAGGATATTGAAAAGGTTTGAAGAATATGAAAATAAATTTCAATAATCAATACTTAATAATTATTCAAAATAAAATATGAGGAAGAAGAAGAGAAAGAACCAAAGGAAACACCCTAATAATTATTTAACATGTTGTATGTGACCATCCCTTATTTGATCAAAAATAAATATGCCATCTAGTTAAACAAACACAAAGGAATCAATGAATGGTCATAAGGTTCCATTCATCATATGAATAAACATTCTAAGTGAATTGGTCAAGCCAAAGGGCATGAATAACCATTAAAATTAATCTTATTTAGACTCAAAAATTATCTTACAAATGTCATATGGATCAGATTAACATTAATGAATAAATTTAATCCTTTCAATTAGTTTAATAAGTCATCAATGCATGGGAGTGGATACTTATTCTTGAAAATTATCTTATTAAGGGCCCTATAGTTAATAAAAATTCACCTCATCCTATCCTTATTTTGAGATAACATAATAAGGATAGCACAAGGTGATTCCTTGAGTTGAATATGCACCTCTTGGATTAGCTCCTTGATCTACTTCTTGATATTTTTTATTTTATAACACAGACCATCTATATATTGGTCCATTTGGTAAGAGTGCCCTAGGGATAAATTTTAGTGGTGTTATAACCTAAATTTTATGATGAATACTTAAAATGATTATTTTATCCATTTTAACCATTAATTATTTAAGATAATTATAGATGCATTCAAATAGTCAAATGAACATAATTTCACAAAACACCTAGGTGGGAAAACAACATGCAGGTTTGATCTTTCTTTAGTGTATTGGTATACATGTAGTTCTTAGCACATTAGGGTGTTGAGATCTAGTAAAAACCCAACTATTAACCCCTTATTAATCCTTCAAATTTTTTACCTTTATGTGGTAAAAATATATGGTTTATAAATTTAATAAGGCATATTAGGTATCCACACAACTTAAAAAGATCAAATTAATTCAAAAGGACCTAGCTATCATTGTCACACTTGAGTGTTCTATAATTTACATTTTAATACAAAAATACATAGTTGAGCAACATGGACAAAGGTGATAGTTTCTTCTCTCCTAGTGGGTGTTCATGTTTGCCAAGTCCCTTAGACACAACTTCTAAGATATTTCTATATTTTATGCATTATTTCTATTATTTAATTTTGTTTCCCTGTGCAGTCACCTAATGACTCAAAAATCTAGGATTATCCATCTTTTACATAGTTTAGCCTTTTTTGTTTGTATTTCACTTTGTCTATTTTAGTCATTTATCTTCAATTTAATGTTTACAACTATATTTATAGAACCCTATATTATTATATTCAATTTATCTAATTATAATTGATATTTCAATATTAAATAAAAATCAAATAAAACAAGTGGATGTGTCACCTTATAGTGTAGAGGCATACTAGTAGATGTAGTGAAAATACATTTAATATTTTTAGACTTGTTCCACTTGGTGTCATTGTATATTTTTATCATTATATATCATATTATGTGGTTTAAATTATCTATCCTATTATCTCAAGCGTATTAAACATAAGCATAAACTTTCTTATGTAACCAACCACATGACTACACTGCTTTACACTAATCAAGCTCATTCTATTCTTATGAGGGACCTCAGGTATCTTATAGGATTTCTTTCCCAACATAATTATGATACTAAAAATATTGAATTGGTATATTCCATCTCCTTTCCACATTTATGTATGCATGAAAAATTTCACAACTTTCTAACGGTGCCACATCACATAATACCTAATATTTAAATGGCTATATTACATATGGAATAAGACTTTTTTAACGGGCATGAATATATTTTACTTATTTAAACCTTTTGATGGAGTAAAAATGTGGGTGTAGTGTTATTTTTAAATTTATTCTTTATTCCATGTATATAAATATCAAATTTTTCTCACTCCCATTGTTTATAATGAAGTGTACAGCTTTCCCTTGCACCCACATCTTTATATGAAAGATAAGTTCTTATTTAGATGGTGATGTTTCAATATTTACTATACCAACCATGGAATATGGGTCAAATCATTAATTTTATCATGTAATAATATACTTTATTTGAGTCCCATTTATTTGTTCATGATTTGTTTTAGTTTATGTCTAGTTATGTTAACTTTGTTGTTCGTTCAACAAATGAATCTATTCCATAGGTCATATGGAGGCATGAAAACTCACTAATTTTTTTTAAATTTATAGATATAAAATTATATAACTAAACCAAGATCTCATAATTTTGGTATCAAAAAATGGATAGTCATGTTATCAATGATTAATTGTAAAGTTTTAAATAAAATATAAGTCATTAAGTCCATTTTTTAATGTGAATTTATACCTTGTCTTGGATGGTGGACATCTTTGAAATAGAAAAAAAGGTGCATATAAAATTGTATAGAAATTTAATAAACATAAAATACACATGGTTTGGAAAAGGAAGGAATTACATGACCAACCATCCTTATTGGATAATGTATATATCTTTAGTATATAAATTATATTATTTTAAATCAAGAAATATGTTTCTAGTGTGAAATTAATGTCATCCAAACATGAAGTTTTCTTGTATAAAACTGGGCATGACACCTTCTACTTGATTCATCTATATTCCATGTATTTATCATGATACTTAGGATCATTATATTGTGGAACCAAATAATCCCAATAATGATTATTTAAATTTTTAACCCTACATGAGACTAAATTATTAAATTTTTTAGGGATAAGGAAAAAATAAAAAATAAAATAAATTCTTTTTTTTAATATGTTGTTATTAAAACCATATCCTAATCCTTAAGGGTTTGGTGGGGTAGTAAGAATGGGCACTTACTCTCAAAAAATTAAGATTCATGACCTCAACCAACTTACACTGTAGTTGTTTAATTCAAGTCATAATTTCCATAGCTAAATAAATAATTCGATGGTTATAAAATATCCCTTTATTCAATAGAATTTTAGAAATGTAATGACACAATTCCAATAAAAAAATCATCCTCTCAAAACTAATATACATTGAAAATTATAATCATGGAAATTTTTATAAAAGATATAGAAGTTTATAACAAATATAACAACATTCCACTTAAGTATCGAACTCCCCTATTTTATTCTAAGATTATTTTCTATCACTTTTATTTCTATAGAGTATTTAATTTATAGGATTATTTAAAATTTTCTTTCCCCCTTTTACGATGCTAATTAAAAAAATATTTTCACAAGGCATATATTTGATCTAATTAAAATGGATTTACCATCATAGATTGCATTAATTCACTGTTCCAAGAAGGTTTTTGATTAATATGTTTGTGGAGACTCCTTGTAAATTTATAAAATATTGGAGGTGGTCTAATGGTTCTGAATTTAATCAATTCTCTCTTAGAATATCCTATCTTACCTTATTGTCTTATATATTTATTAAAAAAAATATTAAACCTAAAGTGGAGCTATAAGTTCACTGAGCATCACTAGATTCAACTCTATACCAATATTTGGAGATTTAATGTTGAGTATAGTGCCCAACTTATTTCTTGGAAAGAAATTCATTACAAGATGTCTGTTGCTAATATATTTAAATTTTTATGGGAGGTTAATATTTCTTTCCTCTTTCTACAATAAAAATATAAATATTATACATACTTTCTTAGACATGAAAATCAATTAAATCGATCTAGAATCAACTTTAACATCATTTACTGATGGATGCTATTTACAAGAAAATTTTCTTAGAAAAAATATCTTATTGGAATGGGGATATAAAATAATATTATTTTTTTAAAAATTAAATAGATTATAATCAATCATATTTAGAGAAATATGTGTTATTATTTAACAACACTACTTATCACACAATCACTCTTCATTGACTTTACTTTGATTTCTTACTTCAGTTATCCTCTATGTAACAAGTCATATAATCTATTCTTCTTTATAATGTTGACCCATTAAAGAAGATGAAGGATACAAAAGTATATTTTAGGCACCTAATGGACAATATGAATGCCTATATATAAAAAATTAATAACTTAGTAGATATATGACTACCTTATAAAAGGAGGTTATAGTTTTTGAATATCATCTTTGATGTGCATTATTATGTACATTAATTGATTTTGTGTAAATATTTATATGCTTTTTTAGATGTTACAACCAATTTTTTTTATTTTATGTTTTGATATTAATTTTTTTTTGACTTTCACCTTTTGAAGCTACATGCTTTGATAGAGATTATATATGCATCCTCCAATATTAAAACAAGGGTGCAGAGTGCCAAGTCCCTAGAAGAAGTCAAGGTTAAATCAATGGAAGTATTAATTTTTCTTCAAGTTTAAGAAAAACAAATAATTATTTGTGCCAATTCATTCCCCTATTTTTTCAATTATGATGCATTAATTCTTTGATTAAGCAATGAGGGATTCCATAATAAAATTTTAAAACTAGGACATGTTAACAAAAAAATTATTTATAGCTTGGCTATACAGATTTATTGCTAAGATTTAAGAAATATCATGGTTTATGTTATCTGATAGCATGTGTAGAGACGTTATTTACATTATCTATTAGTAAGAGTAGATAAGTTCTATATAAAATAGGCATAACCATAAAAGTGCATAAACACATAGACAACCCTTCTAGATGTGAAAAAACATGTAGATAAAGATTTCCCATTGATATATAATAATAAGAAGCACATGTAAATATTGAAACACGTTTCACATATATAAGGTATAAATACTAAAATCAACCATGCAATATTTAATTTCAAGTTCTCATCTATGCATTTAATTATCACAAAAAGAGAAATTGCTTTGATTTGTGAAAGCAATAACATAAAATATAATTGATGAATTTTCCATCACTATTAAGGAATATCACTCTTAAGATACACTTTGAATAATTAATTAGGATCAAAAAATTATTTATCATAGTTCTAGTAAGGACTAACAAACAATCTTACCTAGAAAATTCAATGATAGAAAAACATTACATTAAGAAACCCCTCATATTAAAATACTCAAAATCATAAAAATGTGCTCTCAAGACCTAGAGAGCCATTGCATAAAATTTCCATTCCGACAATCAAATTTAGACTTTAGTAAAGATATGATACAACACATGAAAACACCTTAATGATAATTAAAAAAAGAAACAAATTATGATAATACCCAAATCAAGCTAACTTGTGCTTCAGTAGTTCATTACAACATCTTACAAAATAAAAAGACAAAAAGAGTGGGACTCATCCCACTCAGTATGTGGATATTTTACCATCCTTATGTCTTATTTTAACAACCTCATTCATCTTATGGAATTGGTTGGGTGACCGTGAGACATAATTTAGAGTGATCTGCAACATAAAAACCATCTCTTCTTCAATCTTCTTATGCCTCATTAGTTTAGGGCCAAATATTTTAGTAGTTCATTCCTCATGAACTATGGACTGAACCCATTTTGGTATATCAAATCCTTCATCTTGGGAGTGATAATTCATAAGGGCCTTTCTAGTCAAAATTTTTGGAAAAAAACACCAAATCCATACACATCAACATTTTATGACAAATTTTAGTCTTAGTATGCTCAAACAGAATATATCCTTCTAATATTATTAAAAGATGAGATGAATTTAGGAGGATAACCAACCCAAAATCATAAATACATGCCTTAATATTTTTTATTCAAAATAATATTGGAGGACTTTATCTTTTCCATGTGAAATCCTTAAAGATCCATACTCATCATGAATATAAGCAAGGTCTCAAGTTACTCTTGAAACCAAATTGATCCACATAATCTAGTCCAAAGGTGTCCTTCCAAGACATTGATTCCCTAATTCAAAGATAATTTGTCAAAATAAGGAAAATATTAATTGTTATGATAGATTACTACAAGTGCGATTAACAAACTAGAGAGATCAAAATGCAACTTGAAATGTTTTGGTAAATTTTTTTAGCTTTTAGCTTAAGCTTACATGACAAATGGAGAAATAATTAACTACAAAATGGTAAAAGAATTTATCTTTTGTAATTAAAAAATCATAAAATTATAGCTAAGAAATAGATAACATACCAGTGATGAAGAATATATAGAGAATATATTTTGCCTTTAACTTATCATCATTTTCCCTAAAACATTCATATTTTTTCTTTAGCGATTAACACTTAAACATTTTTATTTAATGAGAAGCATTTCATATTTTTGCTTTAACAAGCAACATGTCTCATCTATTTTTCCCTAATGACTTCATTTTGATATTTACAGCGAATGTCTCCCTTTTGAGATTGGATACCAACCCATCACTTTTATTTTAAATGTTCCCATTTATTTTAATTTGTCTCTTTAATTTTGTATCATGTTAAAAAACATTTATGTCTACAATATATTAATAATGTCATAATTGATTATAGCCTAGATGCTTTGTGCACACATATTAGTTTTTTTAGTTTTTATTTGTTTTAATTACCTTCAACAATGTGAAATATACAAATTTTAAAACAAATCAATCTATATAAAATAATATTTTATGTATTATCAATTAAAAAACATGGAAATTATTTATGAAAAATATTTACATATTTCAAAGCATGTAAAACTATGACATTTGATTGATTTAAATATATATGTTTAGTCATAAATTAGAGTAAAATGATCATGTAAGTATACCCTTTGAGACTAAAAAAAATGGATCACCCATACATTTTTATTATTAGTATTAGTAGACATATTGTAACTAGGGGAAATCATAAGATCTATGGATGCATGCAATCATCAAATTTAAATTAATTTGAATATTAATCATGAATACTTATCCTTTCAATAATAACGAGATGAAAGTAAATTTCCTCATTTTCATAAAGTTTAAAAATAATGGTTAAATCTTGGTTTTCTATATTCATTTAAATTTCAACATGAATATCATTTGCCTTCACCAATTTTAAGATGGTAAAACATTTTTGATATTAAAATAGACTAAATACCATAAATTATGAATATGGGTTAGTATGAGGTTGAGAAACATTGATTATTCACTACCTAACCATTCTTGGTTGAATGAATGTGAATGTGATTGTGTAAATCAAAGAAAATGTCACCTTTGTCCTACTAAACAAAATTCAACATATTAGCCAAGAACTATGCCTAACCTTCAATTTATTAGAGGGAAGAAATGGTGATAGCAGACTCAAGGATAATGTAGTGGGAGAATTTGGGCCTTTAATTTTAGAGGTAAATTCCAAGCACAAGTCATAAATATTTGTGACTGTAGTATCAACTAAAATATGTAATAGATAAATAAAAAATATGTAATAGTTTCAATTTATTAAATATAAATATAAATAAAATATAGAATGGTTATGTCAAGTTATTAATAATTCATCTTATGTAAGTTGTATAAAAAGACTCACAAATAATGATGTTAAAATTATTCATCATTAAATAAGAAACAAATTACTAAAATTAGTTGAGCCTCATAATGATGCATCTAATGGAATTGAGCATAACTATAATCTAAATTATTCATTTGGAAGAATTAAATAATATAATATTATTGAACTAAAGTGTCTACCAATTAATAAAATCCATTATTGAGTCATATCTATTGGGTTGTAATGTGTGAATGATAACATTAAAAAAAAGCAAAACAAATCTTATAAAAATAATTGAGTGTGTCTACTAAAGATTACAGTCTCCCTTTATTATTACCTAATTTTTAAAAATAAGCTATGTATAAAAAATTTAAAATACCTTGTTACCTCAAGTCAAATACAATAATATATGCATATTGAAATTTTTACTATGTCTCTAAAAGTCTTAGAAAAATATTAACAAGGATAAAATTTGTAATCACCCCTAGTTACAAGTATTAATATAACACCTTGAAAATATTTTAAATGGATTATAATGATTAACCTCAAGAATGAAATAAAAATTAAAGATTAAAATATAAATAGTGATTTGTATAATAGTAAATAGGGGTAGATAATGCCAAATAGTTATTTGTTTACTTACTAACAAAAAGGGCCAACTAGTTACTAAATGGATATACTTGCCAGGGTAAACCTAGATAAATAACTATCTGAGTTTTATAAATAATACAAATATTTCATCCAAAATGAATAAAAATTAATGGATTTGGTTGAACTATATTCAAACCTAATGTTACTTATTCAAGTGTACATATCTAGATATTCAAGCAATTTGGGGAGTGAGTGCAGGCATTAGAGGTTAATAATTACACTTTGTCCTTCAAATGTTTACCATGATTCTAATTCCATTTGGTATAATTCATGCATATAATAATACAATATGAAAAATATAATGTATATCACACATCATGAGATATTTATGTACCAAGATGCCATAATATGAGATATATTCAAAAATATAATAACCACCCTTAAGGTAGGGTAACACCATATAATACACATTTAGGAATGAATAACTCCATAGATCTCCTAACATAGGAATGTTAGTTCGAGTGGAAAACCTCCAATATGTTTATAATAAATATAATATTATTTACTTAAATGATATCCATCATAATTATATTAACTTTGTTGATGTCTTTTTTATTCACACCACAAAAAGTTTTATGAGGTATCCTCTAACATTTTAGGATCAATGAAAAGGTATTCACTCCAAGGCATGAGTTGAGGGGTATTGGGTTTTATAAACAACTTATTGGTGCAATAGTAGTGAATAAGGTATCTTTTTTACCATAAATGAGTTGGATATGGGTGAATCTAGATCTAAATGATATGGGTGGAAGGATGGTAGTTATAATTAAGGTGTGTAAGAATCTAAATGAAACTCAAAAAGGAGGGGAAGGTAAGGTAGGAAAGGAGGATCGTGTACCACACTAGATGAAACCTTTCAAGACAAGTACTTGAAATTTATTTAGATAAGGGATCATAGACTAGTAATTTATACAAGCTACTATAACACACTAAAAATCCAACATGGTTGAATTCAAAGGGAACCAAAACCCAATATACTTAAACACATAAAATCAAATATTGTTGCATTTGTTAGATTGTAATAACACATATATAAGGGAGAATATGATTTATATGTAAAATGTATTCATATAACCTATAAATTATTTTAAATAAAAGATAACTCATTCATAACCAAAGACTAAGAAACCATAAAGATAGAACTTATTACACAATCCATAAATTGGATAAGAATCAATATTTACACATCAAGACCAAATTAGTAGAATTTATTAGAATAAATTATTAATATCAAAAACCAAAATAATCCTCTCTATGAAATACGAGGATACAAGTATAAATAAACTTGGTATGGGGAAGTCCTCATCTCTCAAGTGTAGTCTACAATTACAAGTCCAAAAATAACACTGAAAGCTAATCTCATGTAAATCATGCATGCAAAATATTGATCACTTAGAATATAATTCTTAATCTAAAAATTAAATAAATAAATGTTAAATAAGTTTGTAAACAATAGTTCCATTTCAAATAAATCATTCAATTAAATATGTGTAATTAAGAGGTGTTGATATGGCACAAATAAAATAATTTAAATTATGAAAAAGTAGATGTAGAACATGATGTGGATGAAGTTTAAGTTATAACTATAGCTAAAACTAAGAGAAATACTAGAAAAAATTGTGATCCCAAAGTAACTATTAGAAATGGGACACAAGTAGGCCTAGTCTGATTATGTACCAATGTATGTTTGAGAAGCTGAGTATCTGAGGTGGGGTTAGAATAACCCCTACTTCCACAATTATATGTTTATTTACTTCCATCTAAAGATAAATATTATGACTCGCCTACAATTCAATCTCTATTATCTTTAAATCAAATAGAGTTATTTTGAATAACTAAATAAGCTTGTCCATCAATGTCTTATGTATACATATTGTAGCTCTAACCCTAGTGTGTAGTAACTCAACCCCAATAATCTTATATTTTAAAAATCTGACCAGTTGTATTAGCTTATCAATAGTTATATAAATATGGACTTCAATTTTTGCTCTATAGATGTCCAATGATGCTTGCAAAAGATTCTAAAAAATAGGCTTGAGAACCAATTTCCCCTATGGAGTGATTATTTGAATAACTCTTAATTATGTTAGGATAGAAATGACTTTCCTTTCCTAGTTTAACAAAAATTAGACTAAATCCAACATTCTTGATGCCATTCATTTATACTATCCCTCTTTGTATCATTTTAATTTTGTGCCTGAGAAACCTTGGATGTTGTCATTAAATTGAGATGGGTATAAATCTTATTTCTTATTCCTTAACTTATCAAATGTAAATTTACATTGATATATTTTATTTTATTAAATAGTTTAAGAATGTATCCCCATTTGGGTTTAGAATTGGCCTTTTCAAACTGTATTAAACCACTAGTGTTAAAAATATTCCTTTTTATCCCCTTTAAAATGTCTAATATCTCCTTGGGGGCCTAAATAATACTAACATTTAGATGCCTCTTCACTACTTAATCAAAATTATTACACATTTCCTTGATCAACCCCATGTTTCATCTACAAAACTATAAGGATATTCCTTAATCCTATCTAGGATTGAAGGATTTGCCTTCCTTCACTTAGTTAGAGAGGATATATATTCTCTCTATTCTAACTCTATCTATTGGCCTTCAGCCATGATAGTTTTCCTTTTGAGTTTTTTCAAATTGATTATCTACTTATAAAAATGGAATATAACTATCGACTATTCATTTATCACCAAGTCTTATATCCTTGTTTATTATTCCTACTATAATTTATTGATCCATGAAAAAATATCCAGGGTAACTTTTTTCTCTATTTGTTTTATAGGTTGCACTTGCACTTATTGAGCTTGATGAGATGGTTGATATCCTTGAGTAATAAAAATGAATTTCCCTTAATGTATAATAGGATTTATTGATTATTTACCTATTAGAGTAAATGGAGGAATAACTTTATTCTAACTTGTAACCTTCTAGTTTGGTGTGTCTATGATGTACTTAGCCTTCCCTTCTACCTTGTGTACTAAAACTATAGGGTATCCTTATATGTAACTGATCTAATGGGAATTTATATCTATTTATATGTAATGGGATTGGTGAATTATGTATAAAAAACAAAGGTATATACTAGGTTTTTAAAATTTACCCCTTGGCTTGGACTAAGGGATTGAGTCTTGGTTCTACTAAAGAACGAATAGGTCACTAGGTGATTACTATATTTTTTAAATAATAAGTAATGGAAGTATATGAAACTTGAACAATAATTAAAATAGTGGCCATAGGATCCATATCAATAGGATTAGTAGGGTGGGCTATGGTGATAAAAATTGGTAGTGTAGTAATAGCCTGAGATTGTATTATTTGGCATAAATAATCCAAACAATGTAAGGAATGTGTTACACCAATAAAAATTACAAGAGTAAAAGTAATTATATAATGAGAAATAGTAGAACTTACAACCAAAGGATAAATATATATAATATATATCAGTAAATTATGAGTAACTTTAGGTGGATAACTTAGAAGTGTGGTTGATGTTACCTTGATAGATGCCTACATTTTGGATCCTACATTCCTTTACACATCTCCTTATCTATCTAAGGATGTCTCAATGTATTATGATTGATTATTCATTTTAGTCATCCATTTATCTTCTAGGTCTGATTCAATTATCTCATTGATAGACCATGATTCTTAACTATTAGGCTTTGATACCCATTCATCCCTGATCTTACATATCTTATACTCTTCCTCACTATCATATATTATTATAGGGTATGATATTTGTGTTCCTATTATTTTATATTTCTTCCCATTTATGATTTATACTTATTATTCTTTCACTTACACCTTTTGGGGTGAAATAAGAGGGGTTTTGTGCTTCTTTGTATACGTAATTATTAGTTTAGTGATAATGGAATCTAACCCAATTAAAGGTAGAATGGGAGATGGAGGGATTATAGTGGTATTATATGGAGATAGAGGGAGAATAGATTTGATGGAAAATCAATTAGTCAATTAAACAAAACATATTTTATTCATTGCCAAACTAATATATATATATATATATAAAGGGAAATAATATCCTAAAAATAGGAGATAATACCTATCCCATAATTTACTCAATCAAACCCCTAATAAATCTCCCAAACCCCTATCTTAAAAGAGTCCTATATTATTTCCTTGTGCGCGCATGCACACACACACACACACACACACACACACACAGAGGGAAATAATATCCTAAAAAATAGGATATAATACCTATCCCATAATTTACTCACTTAAAACCCTAATAATTCTCCTAAACCCCTATCTTAAAAGATTCGTACAACCACTCTTTTATTACATAACAATTTTATTATTTATTTTATTTTTTAAGCAATACAAATACTTATCATTCCCTCCCCTAATGCTTAAAAGAATAAAAGATATAGTTTTCTTCACTTTATACTTCTTCATAATATAAGGGAAAACATCTTGCCTCTAAATAACTTTCCTTTATTTCAATTGCTTTGTCATTCACCTTTCCATTGAGAAGGTCTTGTGCTCTCTACTTTCAATTCAGAAGAGTATGCTCTAGTTTTTTATAGTAATAACATGTGTATTTAGATTTGTTCACAAGTTTAGAATACCTATAAGAAGTTCTTGGCCTATTTTGTGTATCAAGTGCTTCTTATTAATTTTCAATACTATTTTTCATTTTGTTTCCTTCATCAAACAATGTTGATATGATGTTTTATAAGAATGGATTCAACTTACTTATAGTGAACACCATATTTGGCATGCTATTGGGCATGTTATTTAAAAGTATGGATATTGAATTTATTTATTTTACCTTTGAATTTATTCTAGATAATTGATTAATGAGAGAGTGAAATTTGTTGATGTGAGATACTGTGTCTCCACCTTCATCCATTATGAGACTATATAATTTTTGTTTCATAGTGTTTTCAACACTATCAGCTTGAGAACCAACTAGTGTGTTTAATGTTTCCCAGATATCCTTAGAAGACTTTTTAAAATCTAAATGATAAAAATATGGTTTTTATAAGCCAAGACTGATAATGGCTAAGGCTTTCTTATCTTTTATTTTCCATTTTTGGTGATTGTCTACATCTGTCAGTTTTGGTATTGTGCTAATAATAGTGTCCCAAAGATCTCTCTTAATTAGCAATAATTGAGTTTTATTTTACATATATGAAAATAATTCCCATCAAATTTTTCAATTTTAATTATTTTTCCATGTTACCCTTCCCTAATTTTAGCTTTGTGACTCAAAGGACATCAGTTTCAACTGATATTGCATCCATATAGAAATAAAGATACTTTGATAAATTGATTCCTGAAACTTATGAAAGATATATTAAAAAGATAATAAAACTTACTATGACTCTTTATATTAAAATTCAAATGACATTTAAAATAAAAACATAACTAAAGACTTAACTTATTTCTAAAAAAACTAACTTTTACTAATAATGATAAAGACTTTTAAATCAACTTGACTCCTAAATACTATATTAAAAATGATAAATTATAATAATTAAAATTTCAAAACAATGGAGAAAAGATAATAAATGACTATTAAAGACAAAATCTAAAATTAAAAACAAAACTAAAACAAAAAATCAAAAAACATACATCAAATCAAAACAAATGAATAACTAATAATAACAGACTTTTATATTTATCTCTTATCTACCTATAGATATTGATGGTAGTGGTTCAAAAGAAAGAGATATTTTCATGAGAAATCCAAGATCTTGATGATAGGATTCTATTGAGGTGAGTCATTGATCAAGGGATCTCATGTATGCCCAGATCATAAGGATAGAAGGTACAGTCAAGCTGATACAAAGCACTATATAGAATGGGATGACCCAATTAGAGTTACCAAATATGCCACTTAGATTTTAAGTCAAAGAGTTAGTGATCTAAGTTGGTCAAGGATTGACGCACAATCTATGTAGGTCACAAAGTTGTATAGTCTAGTAGAGCAGTTGGTCCTTCTATCATATTCATATAGCCTAATACAACACCTACAAATTTGTATGTATTTTATTTTTTAAAAATAAAATTTATTTATCATCAAATTATTAATTTTTTAAATTTCACATGGTTCACATTTCTATTCCAAAATCAAGCATGATGAAAGGCCTATCTAATGAAAGATCTTTCACACCTAGTCTACACTACTCAGCTCTATGATGAACCAGGCAAAGAAAAATTTAGAGGTCCATAGAACTAGCTCTGATACCAATGATGTCAAATCAATTATTTGATCAAATAAAACCTATTTTATTCATTTCAAAATTAATACATTATGGGCAATAATATCCTAAAAAAATAGGAGATAATAACTATCCCATAATTTACTCACTCAAACCCCTAATAAATATCCCAAACCCCTATCTTAAAAGAGTTGTGAAACCACTCTTTTATTATATTACAATTTTATTAATTATTTTATTTTTTATCAATACTAATACTTATCAGGAATTTAATAATGGTGTAGTGATAGGTTCTGATTTTTGAAGCACTTAATATGCTCTCTATGTCATTAGGGAATGGGGAGAAAGTAATGAACTCAATTTTAACTCTTGGAAGACTTGGAGATTGAGTTGTTTACAAAACTACTACTATAAATAACACAAAAATAGAGATATGGTCTCCACTTATAAGTTTGCAGGTAAACCTTATTATAGAGACAACAAAAATTATATAGTGACACTTTATTCTTGCTAATCTTTGTGAAATTATATTAAAATTTGCCAATTATTTCCCAAAATATAAACAAATAATTAATATTTACATAATTAACTAAGCTAAAGTGAGTCATGGGTAGATCCAAGGTTAGGTAGAAAGGAGAGTTTACTTCAAATGATCAAAAATGTCAGTTCTTCTAAATTCTAAGATAAAACATACAAAACTAGCATTCACCAACTCAAGCATAATACTCAAATCTAAATAAATTAAATTTAAGCTTCAACGTAAATAAAAATGCATATATCTAAAAGCAAACATTTCACAAAAGTTGTTCATTCATAGTAAATTGCATAAGTACATTTAGATGCAAATAAGATGAAAACAGAACATGTATACTAGCAAAATTGTCAACCTAGTGTTAAATTAAAGATAAAAGATGCACATATTGAATTTTATTTCCCAATCAATAAATAAGAAATAAAATATTAGTTGTCTAAAATCATGAGAAGTAAAAAGCACAAAACACACATAATAAATAACTTAGAAAAACTCCCAAATTCTTGGCTCTTTTGCATTGATTTTCATAACAATTTTTATTTATTTACAATGAGGGGGAATGCCCCTATATATATAGTCTTAAAAAATTGCCTATACAAACTTAAGTAGGCCAATTAAAAGGTTCCCAAATGCAACCAAGTGGCCAAAATGCCACATACTACATGGAATATTATAAATTCAAATTTACAAAAAAAGTGAAATATTCACTAAGGTCCTAAAGGAGGTTGTTGGTGGGCTTGATGTTGCTTCCTTTATTTATTATCCACCTCTTATTTCATCCAAACATCTACGCATGCCAAGTAATCCTAATCAATCTGGCTAAAGTCTAGGTTTATGGGCTCAAATATATTAAGCATCTCTTTAATGAGTTTGTCATGTTCTATAAGTATGGGATTTAGTGCTTTTCCAATGGCCTCTGACCTCTCTATCCTCTTATTCGTCAATGCCATAATAATCATCACCTTAGTAGTAGTCTTGGCACTAGAAATGTCCTATTAGAATTTGGCAACAAATATTTTAATTTGAGCCCTAAATTCCTGGTCATCCATGAAGGTACCATCAGGTTTGGTCACCCTAGTGACCATGAAATCCATTAATAAGATGGAAATATTGAACTCAATCTTCTCTAAGGATGTAGTCACATCCTTGAAATGATCCATGCATCTCTTCAATATCCTTCTCCTATTCATCAGGATGGTCTATTTAGGAATGATATCCTCAAGTGGTAAAACCTTGAGGTTTAGGAACTTACTACTACTTACAACTCTAACTAGGTTTACTAACTTAGAATTATAGAGTGCAAGCTTCTAGTCAAATTTAATGACCACATTGAATTTTAGGGTCTCATCTTCCTACCTCTTCTTCATGAATTTATATAGATTAAAGACATTAATAATTCTATTAATTATTTTAATTATAGTCCCTTTTGGTATGGTAGATAGTGATTATTATTTTAACCTTTTTAACTTTTTCTACATCCCTTCATCAAGGATAATGCAGACTTTGTTTGGGCTTGGATTGTATGTGTAGGGTCCTCTACATACTCATCCACCTCTCTGGTGCTAACTTCTTTCTTATCAAAGTGAAGAGGGACTCTTCACTTCCATGGGACACTATTAACTTAGACTATGGTAGATCTACTTACCTCCTTACTACCCTCTTCATTATACCTATGGTAGCATTAAACCTCATCCTAATTTGAGGTGTAAAGAGGACTACCTTAGGATTCTCTTGAATGACTAGCTATATGATATCTCTAACCCAATTTGGGGCAATAGTAGGTGTTGGATATGTTGGAGATGGTTTTATTGAAGGTGCTTGGGTAGAGGTAGAGGCTAGGGTAATAGTAGGAATGTGCAAGCTCATTAGGTCTATTTTTTAAAGTGTCCCAAATAGAGAATTTACAAGACCCATGCTAAGAAAAAATGAATTTAGTTTTAAAGGTACACTCACCTTTGAAACTATAGTGATATTTGTTGGAAATATTGTCATTGATGTTAAAGGTCTAGTATTATTGGTGATAAAGGCCCCATTACATTTAATGTTTTTTATCTTGGCTAATGTGAGTTAATATTTATTTAATATTAATGAATATACTTTTGGTTGCATATGAGACAAAATAAGGGCCCATGGAGAAGTCGAAGAGCCATGAGGTAAAGATAAAATAAAGATGGGATAAATTTTCACATGAAGAGTCATCTTGGGGAATACCAAGAGTCACCAAGTGAAGACAAAAGAGTAAGGGCACAATTACTCATGAAGGGACACTTTGAGGAATACGAAAAGTTAGCAAAGATAAGGACAAAAGTGGGAAGGACGTTTTTGGTCATGAAGGGTCACCACATGACTTTCCAAAGGCCTAAATATGAAGTTTCATCCAAGATTGGCACCATTTTCCATGAGAATTGAAGGGTCACAAAGGGGGAAGACCAAAGGTCATTTGGAAAGCTATAAATAAAGGCTTGAGAAGCCATTTATAATATGGAAGAGAGAGGTTGATTTGATATCATAATATCTAGCTTAGAAGAGCAATTGTGAGAGATGAATATGATTTGTATTTGTTATATCTAGCTTAGAAGAGAAAAGGTGAGAGAGAGAAGAAAGAGATGTTGTATTAAACTATCATTCATTGAGATAGCAACATTGAGAGATAGGTGTGTGGTATACACAAAGGGGTTGGTGCTCCTGTGGGTTGGTGCTCACAAATTATCATTGGGTTGGTGCTCGGCAAAGGGGTTGGTGCTCCTATGGGTTGGTTGTCACGAATAGTTGTTGGGTTGGTACTCAGCAAAGGGGTTTAAATCTCATGTGGGTTGGTGCTCGGAAAAGGGGTATGGTGCTCTTGTGGGTTGGCTCTCATGAATATACTTGAGATTGTTCTCTATGTTTTTTCCCACATTGGGTTTCCACATTATATCTAATGTCTCTCTCTATCTTGTGTAATGTTTATTGTTTGAGTTTTGTTGCATATCTTGAATGTTTGATTAAGTGGAATTTGATAAAGGGAAAGTTTTATAAGATATATGATATACTGATTCACCCCCCCCTTTCAGTATATCCCATGCTTAACAATTGGTATCAGAGTAAGTTCCTTTACAAAGGGTTTAATAGCTTGAAGGTAGATCAAAGAAAAGAATAAGATGGCCAAGCAGTTGAAGGAGAATCAAGATTTGGAATATATGGTTGAGGCTCTTAAGGAAAAGGTGTGTATATTGGATTCTAAGTTGGCTATAGAAGTAAAAGAAAATAAGATATTTATTCAAGATCTTAAGAATCAGTTAGAGGTTACAACTTAAATTTTAACATCAAAAGAAGAGTCTAATCAGTTGAAGGTTGAGTTAGGTTATTTAAAGGATAATCATGAAAATCTTATAATCAAGGTTGAGAAAGATCATGAAATATTGGTCCAAGGAAAGAACGATGCAAGTTTTGAAGGCAAATCAAAGAAGTCGATCAGGTAGCCCAATGCTTTCAAGTTTTCAAATTATTTTCATGGCCTTTGTTTTGTTTGTCATCATGTTGGTCATAGGGCAAGAGATTGTATGAGGAGAAGCAATGAGTCAAAGGGAGATCTCAGTCACATTTAAGAAAAAGGTATGAGAAATACTGTTTGCTTTTGTTGTCATGAGGTTGTCCATATTGCTAAATTATGTCAAAATCAATTAAAGAGATATTTAAGGTATGTCAAAGGATATAGAGCCCCTAGAAAATTTGAGAAAAGACAAATTAAGGTTTGGAGACCTAAAATAGTAAAGGTTGATTAGGTTGAGTTTAAGAATGAAAATGAAATACTTGTTATAGTAGATAAAGAATAAGATAAGAAGGATTGTGCAGAATTTATTGTTACATTTGAGCATGAGCTTTGCCAAGATAAGATAGTTGCAAAAGCTGAGAAAAAGAAAAACATCATAAATGATAAGGTTAGTAAGTCAAAAAGGTTAGACATACTTAAATGGAATCTAAAAGAAAAACACAAGAAGATCAAGGAAGAAACAAAGGAGATGTGGGAATCTCCTAAGATTTATTTCTAGAACCTTATTGTGTGGGGTGTCTCTTCTAGGCTTCAAGGAGACACTTTTAAGAAAAATTGAAGCATGGTGGATGCTATTGGGTCTTGGATATGTTGCATGACAAGAAAGTGAGTTGAGAGATTAATTGGTATATCTTTTGAGTGAATAGATTTTTGAAGAAAAGTTTGCACTGTTGTTAAGGTTGAGGTTATTAGAATGATTCTTGCATATGCAGTGTTTTAAATGATTATGGTCATAAGAAATTAGAATGTTGAAAAATAGCTAACAGTTTCAAAAAGAAGGAAAATGATACTCATGTAGATTAAATCAAGGAGGATCAGAGTTTCAAATCCCCATTCATTAAGAAGAAGGTTTAGACATGCTCATGGTAGAAGAAATAACATGAAGATTCTATGATGGTTCAGACAGCTCTGCATGTAAGAGGTAAAGATCAGCCATGGTTAATTGATAGTGGATGTTCGAGGCATATGATAGGAGATAAAAATAAATTCATATCTCTAAAGAAGATCAATGGTGGTACAATGAGATTTAAAGATAAAACCACTACTAGGATAGCCAAAAAAGGTAATTTGAGTTTGGATTATGGTAGAACTAAGACTAAAAATGTTTTGTATGTAAAAGGTCTTAAGCATAATCTATTGAGTGTTAGTCAAATATGTGATCAGGGATATACATTAAAGTTTCATAAATAAGGTTATGAGATTAGAAGAAAAGATTCAAATGAGTTGATTGTAGATGCTCAAAGAATGGGGAATAATATATATGTATTAACAGATATCTTCTCAAAGGCACGGTCAAAGGATACATTCAAAGATTGACGAGAGGAGTTGGGAGTAATTTCTATTACTTCTTACCATTGATGTTCAACATCAAGTGAGGGGGAGTTAAGTGTTAGCTCCAAGTAGGCCCTTTACCATTGATGTCAAAGGGGGAGAATAACAAGTACAGGTACAGGTGCAAAAATAGGTACAGGGAAGAGGTATAGGTTTCTATAGTAAGGGGGAGTTACTGTATGCTTTTTAGATGATAGTATGTGTAGGTGACAGGATGTGGTAGTTTCAAGATTGAGGTTTCCATCAATGACAAAGGGGGAGATTATTGGAAATATTTTCATTGATGTCAAAGGTCTAGTATTATTGGTGATAAAGGCCCCATTGCATTTAATGTTATTTATCTTGGCTAATGTGGGTTAATATTTATTTAATATTAATGAATATACTTTTGGTTGCATATGAGACAAAATAAGGGCCCATGGAGAAGTCAAAGAGCCACGGGGTAAAGACAAAAGAAGGATGGGACTCATTTTCACATGAAGAATCATCTTGGGGAATACCAAGAGTCACCAAGTGAAGACAAAAGAGTGAAGGCACAATTTCTCATGAAGGGACACTTTGAGGAATATGAAAAGTTAGCAAAGATAAGGACAAAAGTGGGAAGGACGTTTTTGGTCATGAAGGGTCACCACATGACTTTTCAAAGGCTTGAATATGAAGGGTCATCCAAGATTGGTGCCATTTTCCATGAGGATTGAAGGGTCATAAAGGGGGAAGGCCAAATGTCATTTGGAAAGCTATAAATAAATTCTTGAGAAGCCATTTGTAAAATGGAAGAGAGATTGATTTCATATTTTAATATCTAGCTTAGAAGAGCAATTGTGAGAGATGAATATGATTTGTATTTGTTATATCTAGCTTAGAAGAGCAAAGGCGAGAGAGAGAGGAAAGAGATGTTGTATTGAACTATCATTTGTTGAGATAGCAACATTGAGAGATAGGTGTGTGGTATACACAAAGGGGTTGGTGCTCCTGTGGGTTGGTGCTCGGCAAAGGGGTTTGAAGCTCTTGTGGGTTGGTGCTCATGAATTTTAGCTAGGTTGGTGCTTGGAAAAGGGGTATGGTGCTCTTGTGGGTTGGTTCTCACAAATATACTTGAGATTGTTCTCTGTGGTTTTTTCCACATTAGGTTTCCACGTTATATTTGGTGTCTCTCTCTATCTTGTGTGATGTTTATTGTTTGATTTTTATTGCATATCTTGAATTTTTGATTAAGTGGAATTTGATAAAAGGAAAGTTTTATAAGATATATGATATAATAATTCACCCTACCTCTCAGTATATCCCATGCTTAACAATTGGTATCAGAGCAGGTTCCTTCAGAAAGGGTTTAACAACTTGAAGGTAGATCAAAGAAAAGCATAAGATGGCCAAGCAACTAAAGAAGGAGAATCAAGAGTTGAAATCTGTGGTTGAGGCTCTTAAGGAAAAGGTGTGTATCTTGGATTCTAAGTTGGCTATAGAAGTAAAAGAAAATAAGATATTTATTCAAGATCTTAATAATCAGTTAGAGGTTGCAACTTCAATTTTAACATCAAAAGAAGAAGAGTGTAATCAGTAAAAGGTTGAGTTAGGTTATTTAAAGGATAATCATGAGAAGCTTATAATCAAGGTTGAGAAAGATCATGAAATATTGGTCCAAGGAAAGAAGGATGCAAGCTTTGAAGGCAAATCAAAGGAGTTGATCAGGCAACCCAATGCTTTCAATTTTTCAAATTCTTTTCATGGCCATTGTTTTGTTTGTCATCATGTTGGTCATAGGGAAAGAGATTATATGAGGAGAAGAAATGAGTCAAATGGAGATCTCAGTCACATTCAAGAAAAAGGTATGAGAAATATTGTTTGATTTTGTTGTCATGAGGTTGGCTATATTGCTAAATTATGTCAAAATAAAGTAAAGAGATATTTACGGTATGTCAAAGGATATAGAGCCCCTAGAAAATATGAGAAAAGACAAATTAAGGTTTGGAGACCTAAAATAGTAAAGGTTAATTAGGTTGAGTTTAATATTGAAAATGAATTACTTGTTATAGTAGATAAAGAATCAGATAAGAAGGATTGTCCAGAATCTATTGTTACATTTGAGCATGAACTTTGTCAAGATAAGATAGCTTCAAAAGTTGAGAAAAATAAAACTATAATAAATGATAAGGTTAGTAAGTCAAAAAGGTTAGACATGATTAAATGGATTCTAAAAGAAAAACACCAGAAGATCAGGGAAGAAATAGATGAGATGTGGGAATCTCTTAAGATTTATTTCTAGAACCCTATTGCGTGGGGTGTCTCTTCTAGGCTTCAAGGAGACACTTTTAAGAAAAATTGAAGCATGGTGGATGCTATTGGGTCTTGGATATGTTGCATGATAAGAAAGTGAGTTGATAGATTAATTTGTATATCTTTTTGAGTGAATAAAGTTTTGAAGAAAATTTTGCACCAATGTTAAGGTTGAGGTTATTAGAATGATTCTTGCCTATGCAGTGTTTTAAATGATTATGGTCATAAGAAATTAGAATGTTGAAAAAGAGCTAATAGTTTGAGAATGAAGGAAAAGGATACTCATGCAGAGTCAATCAAGGAGGATTAGAGTTTCAAAGCCCCATTCATTAAGAAAAAAGTTCAGACATGTTCATGTCAGAAGAAACAACATGAAGATTCTATGATGGTTCAAATAGCTCTACATGTAAGAGTTAAAGATCAGCCATGGTTAATTTATAGTGGATGTTCCAGGCATATGATAGGAGATAAAAGTAAATTCATATCTCTAAATAAGATCAATGGTGGTATAGTGAGATTCAGAGATAAAACCACTGCCAGGATAGCCAGAAAAGGTACTTTGAGTTTGGATCATGGTAGAACTAAGACTAAAAATGTTTTGTATGTAAAAGGTCTTAAGCATAATCTACTGAGTGTTAGTCAAATAATTGATCAAGGATATACATTAAAGTTTCATAAAGAAGGTTGTGAGATTAGAATAAAAGATTTAAATGAGTTGATTGTAGATGTTTAAAGGACAAGGAACAATATATATGTATTGTCAGATATCTTCTCAAAGGCACGATCAAAGGATACATTCAAAGATTGGTGAGAGGTGTTGGGAGCAAATTCTATTACTTCCTACCATTTATGTTTAGCATCAAGTGAGGGGGAGCTAAGTGTTAGCTCCAAGTAAGCCCTTTGCCATTGATGTCAAAGGGGGAGAATAATAGGCATAGGTGCAAAAATAGGTACACTCTTCTAGGATATGGAGTGGGGTCAGACTGATCTAGGATTTGAAGAATAGATCCCATGGTATATGTAGAGTTTAATGTAGGACCTTGGGAGGGGTCATGTTGGTTTCTATATTCTCCTTGCTTGAATATTAGACGTAGGATCTAGCCACTTGAAGTATCAAGAAGTGGATGTCTTCATAGACTATTCCTAATAAGAGGAACATTGTATTCTTCTTCTTATTCCTTTCCCTCATAATCAACATCAAACATGTTCTTATGAGTTGGTAGTGGCTGAGACTTAACAATATATTCCTTCTTATTCTATTTATCTAGTCTTATTTCAAGCTCTATAATATTTCTTACAAAAATTTTGAGGACTACCTCATCATTCAAAGCATACCTATATATCTATTCATGGACCTATTTTTGAATCTTATACTCCATTATTATATCCTTCTTGAATTTTAATAAATGTTTAGCAGTGACATTATTGGGGTCCCATGATCAGAAGTCATCCTTAGGCAATAGGTAAGAATTCCTATGCATCATAGCTAAAATAACATCATGCCATTTTGTAATTTTAGTCATCCCCAATTTTTATGGAACTTTATGGGGGACCATATTCTTCTTATTTTTGAATATGCCATCAACTTCATGAAACATTTGATAAGCCATATCTTCATTAACCAACTTCACTAGCACATACGTCAGTAATTTGAGAGGAGGCACCATCACTCATTTTACTTTGATTATTATGTAATGTCGGTAAAACTATTATCTACCCATGCCTCTTAGATTTTTCCTAACTTCCAAGTGAACCCTCAATATCTCACACTCAATGATTGATTTATAAATAACTAGGTAAAATTCTTCTATAATCACTCTAATGTTGCACTTGATTTTTTGAATCTACATCACAGAGAAAAGCTGGGGCACGACCTCTTATCGATTAGGAGACCATTAATTTTTGCACATTTGTGTAGTTACATAGATGGCATTCAAAAATTAGCTAATCATAAATAATGGGTGACCATTCTTGAAAGTGTGATTAATCACATATGCTAAATTGTTGATAATGATCTCCTTGAGTGGGGGAATCTATTGATCCTCTAGGATTATTTATAGTAGTGGAAGAGTATTTACACCCACATAGATAATATGTGGATTGATAAATATTCTATTAAAGATAGTAAGGCTAGTCCTAAATCCCTTCCCAAATTGCTGAATAGGTAGGTTCCCTTGGTCATCCATGAGAAAAAGTCTAGTTGGGTCAGTCATCTATGAAGCTAAGAACTTCTTTGGGGATTCCACCTCATACCATTTTTGAATGATTGCCTAGTTATAGTCTATTTGTGGTGAAGTTATGTCATATTAGCTCTCAAATTTGGGTCCTACTATGAAGGTGATAGGGAGCTCTTGAGACATTGATGTGAGCAATCCATCCTCACATCTTGACCTCCCAAACATCTCATAAATTAGGTCAATACATGGCATGACCTACAACTTGGTTACAACCTTTTGGACACTAGAATTATTTATATTGAGGATATCTAAAGCTAATTGGATTATATGATGCATGGTCTCATCCTCATCAACTACCCTATATACATCTATATTGAGGTAAATGTTGTTGTAATGCATGCCCCCTTGATTTTATTGCCTTAGGAATGAATTCACTATCCTTGAAAATAATTAAATTACCATATTGGTATAAGAAGTCCTCATTTTTTAAGTAAATGGACTTACACAAAGTGGAGGGACCTACTTGTGCCATATTCTCTAATGTTTTGGGTAGTAATCAATGCTTTTTAGTATCTTCTTATAACTTTTGAGCTCCAACAATGGTGGTCTAGAGTGTAGTTTGCAAATAGCTTAAGCTGTATCATATTATGAGAGAACAAACAAGAAAGAGAGTAAATACATATAACTTTTGAAATTTAAAAAATAATGGCATAGTTTATAATCCTATTAAAATATTATCTTGATTAATGTAAGGTTGATGGTGATCCTAGTTCATGTTGTATTAATGACAAGCTTATCAAATTGATTTATATTTGAAACAACATCAAACTATTAATTTTATAAATTAATTACACTAAAATTCAAATATCAATTTAATTCACCTTTGATTTTCCATCAGTTTTAGATTTAAATATAAATATTTCCACCTTTTGATATGTGGTTGCCACCTTGGATCCAATTAGGTACTTATACGACTTGAGTATGACTAAGCCACTTAGTTGAATTGGAGTCTAGACACATGGTACCTTTTGATTGCCTCATAGGCCCTCGAAATGTAGCTTAGTGTGATGACTCATTTTTATCCTACCATGTGGCATGTTTTAATTCATTGTAAGCTCTTGGGTGGTGCCTTTTAGTTTTAATTGGTTGTGAAAGTGCCATACATTACTCTTGTAAGCAATCATACATTTTATTTTCTAGGTGGTTCTCTCATGGGAAATCATAAATTTGCTTTGACATGTGTCATATTCATAAGTATTTTAAATAAATATCAATAAATTATCACTAATCTCATGGCTTTGGTAGAGACACACATCCCTTTTTAAGGTGACTTATGGATCTTGGAATGTAGCTTCATGGGGATAACATGTGGCATCATCATGAAGGCCCAAAGGGGACATGCATCATTCTCATGGGATTTTGTTTATTCTTCAACCATGTATCATTATAAAAAGGAGCGTTAGATAATTATATACCATTAAGCCTTGATTAGACATTTTAGGTGCTCTTAGATGTCTATCTTGTGAGCTCTCATTAGATTTAGATGGATGCAACATGGTGTGGAAATAAATTGATCTTAGATGAACTTGAGGGGAACACACATTGATTTTAAAGGTTTTTTAGGTCTAGTTGGTGATGACTGAGAAATGTGGTGGCATCTCATTAGCTTCTGGATTATAGTGGGATGCACGGTAACTAAAATTAAATGGGATCACTTGTAGGGGCTATTATCATGACATGTAGCCATAGGATTTGAATTCTAATGGATAATTCCTTCATGATATCTATAGATAATGCCATGTAACTCATGGATTTTGTAAATTTTCTCTAGGTTTCTTACATGGGACATGATAAATATTTAAGGCATTATGAAGTCTGACTAGGTGGACAACTATCTAATTTTAAGCCATATTCCAAAATTTGACATCCCTTGAGGTGTCATGAACCACTAATTTAACTTTGATGTCTTACAAGACCAACCAAGAAACTAAGTTAGCTTCTTAAAGATGTCACTACCCATCCTATTAAAATTTAAACAAGCTTAAATGTATAAATTCACAACCAAATGATTTAAGAATAACATAATGTTAGTTTAGTAAGATTTAGTGAAGCTTCTTGTGTTAATGTTCATTACAAAACTAGGTCATACTTCTTTTGCAAAAGCATATATGCACATATTTCAAGCCATTGATGGTTAATAATCCATTATTTGAATGAAAATTTGAAGAAGAATTGATATAATTCAAATATTTCTAAGTGTCAATCATTATTTCAACATGAATTATTAACCAATAAATGCATATGCACAAGTAATGGTAAATTAGATCAAATCCATATGTAGTCAAACATTTTACTACTCTAGGTATCTTGGGCATTTTAAACACATGAAGAAAGTAGGGTATCCATTCCAATAATAGGGGTTTGTTGATCATAAATAGTGATGATGATTGACCAAGAGAATAGGGCATTATCAATGTGGTGATGGAGGATAACTGATAGAAACATGAAAAAATAATGTATGGAGAGTTGCATATTGTACTATAGTTAGTGGAGACGAATGCACTATAAAACATATACTAGATACTCCATTTGAACTAGTTGGCCTCTTTTCTTTAATAATGTGTTGTGGAGAAGAAGTAATGATGGTATGTACAGGGGATTTCATAGGACTATCCACTCTTTATTTAGCATGATCTTCCCTAGATGGGACAAATTATGTCTATATATCTTCTTTTATTTGAGGAAGAGGTCCATGGACAAGTTGGGAAACCCATTCTTACTTATCAATCATATTAGCATACTCCTTAGTGATGGTAGAATAATATTGGATCCTTTGAACCACAATCATATACATATCCATGTAGATATTTATGGTTACTTCATAATCATCTTCAACATTCATGAATATTTTGTCATGGTCATTGTCTTAGTGCTCATAGATGATCCTGATTTTCCTTTCATACCTTTTGAGTTTCCTCTTGAAATTTTTACTTTCATCCTACTATTTTTAGCATGGCCATTTGAAACCATATTGCATTTTTATCTTGCACATATATTGAACATGTTCCCATCTAATGTATTACATTCTACCAATGTTGAGAGGGTTTAGATGGAGGTTTATTACATCACCTTTATCAAATAAATATCAAAATTATCATATAATTAAGAAACAATTTCCTACTTAGAAACCTTATCTAGCATAATCCTTGGTTGATATAAAATATGTGCTTATATTCCTTCAATTATGATTATTATTCATTCTAGGTATAACCAATAACCACCCATATTTTTAATGTCATTTTTAATGTTATATAGCAACCTAGGCATATTATTCACATATAAAACTTGATATATTATGGGATAAAATGTCTTATTTATCCTTTTCATATTCTTCCTAAACTTATGCACATGAATAATATTGAATTCATCTCATACCGATTCTTGGGGTATTCGGTAGATGGTTTCTAGGGTTCATCATATGATGAATGTGTTGGATAGTTGTCATTGATGTCATGATGATGTCATAGAGGTGTCTTGGTGAGTTGATGAAGTGATTTGATAGTCTGTGTGATAATGACAAAGTTTACAATGTGCTTGTCCTAGTGTGCTTGAAGGAGGCTTGGTTGATCTTCAGTTTTGGCTTGATTAGAGATCTCCAAGGATGAGTATGATGATTTGAGCATGTTTAAGGGGTCCTATAAATGGTCAAGGATGATTATAGACCTTGTGTACATGAGTGAATTTCATCTGGTAGTCCATATTTTTCATCTAAATAGTTTGGGTTTAATGGTAGAAAATATAAGTAGGTGGTTTGATGACATCACCATTGCCACATGTGGATGAGTCAGGGGAGTTGGTAATATGGTTGTGATCACATTATTACCTAATTTATATCAAATAAATATTATTTTATGCACATAAATTATTTCAAATATATGTGGGTGTAAAGTTGGGCTCTCAAACATTTTGACAATGTTTTCCCATAGCCAAATTTATATGAGGTAAGAAAGAACCAAGTCAGCATTTTGATGATGAAATATCTCACACATGTTGATGTTTTAGGAGAAGGTGATCATATTGGTTTGTTTTATTTTTTTTTAGTTATTAAGAACCAAATTTTAGGTCATGTAATATAACATGACAAAATATATGCATGTGCAAAGTTGATCTCCTAGGTATTTTGATAGTGTTTTCTATTTTCAAATAAAGATGAGAAAGCAATTTATTGATGTCATATATCACACATGTGAAGTTTTTAAGATTAGATTGATATATGGATTTAATCTTGTATGTGAGAGGATTTTATGTACTAAATTTAAGATCATGCAACTAAGTGCTATGAAAGTTATTCAAGATTAAAGTTGGCCTCATAAGCAAGTTCTAAGCATAGTTGTCTCTGTGATAGAAAATTTTGAAAATTAATTTTAATGTAATTATATCTCATACGTTAGAGTTTTTCAAGGGTAGTTTTACATATGTTTATATTCTCCTATATGAGGAGATCATATGGTCCAAATTATAGATCATGCACCTAAACATAGATGAAGTTATTGAGGTTCAAAGTTGGATAGACAAATGGATTGCAATGGTCCCCATACTCAATTTTGCACAAGGTGATGTTTGAGAAACACTCAAAGACATCAATGATGTGTGTTTTATCCAAGAATTCAAGAATTAGTGAGATGGTGCCAAGTTTTATATGTTTAAATTTGAGAAAAGATAAAGATAGAGCTTCTTCCAAGGATAAATAGTGACCAAGAGATCATATATATAGATATCAATGGTGTGTATTAAAGTTAAGAGGTCAAAGTGATAGATATTTATCATTGTTAAAGATTGAGATTTGTATAGGCTATGTGGAGAGCTAGGTTGGTAGGCAAGATGGGAGATTTTGATCAAAGATGAAGTGACTATATTTAGTGATAAAGTCCCTAAAAAATGTAAACCATAACACCTAGCCATTTTATAGATTTCATATGATAGGGTTATCAAGAGATTCAAAGCATCAAAATGAGAATACCTTATAGCCATCACATAGGATAAAATCATTGATAATAGAGTGAGGCATTTGACTCATGGAAAATAGTAGTTTGGGGCCTCAAAGTTGCCCATTTTAACACTAAATTCCTTCATTATCATCTACAAGATTTGATCTATAAGGAGACCTCTTCACCGAAGTTTGTATTATTAGACCATGACACTATGATTTAATTAGTATAAATGGTTTAAAGGAAAATTTATGATATAAAGGTGATTTAGATAGGGTTATAATGTTGTGTTTTGGTTCCCATCCACACCTATAAGTGTCTCTCACTTAGGATGTTAATATATAGCAGACTGTGAAGTCCTACAAATGCATAGTATAGGCTTGGCCATGGAAACCTATGAACATAGATATATTTATAATCTCACATTACTTCATAATATATAATATGGTTCCCATAGATTAGATGAAAAAAATTCAATGGTAAAGTACACCTACAAGACCCTACATAACCAACTTTAACTGACTGTGAGGGCTAAAGAGGAAAAGGGTTAAGGTTCTTTATGTAGGAATAACCCAAGAATGAAATGAGTAAGTCCAAATAATTAATAAATTATCATATAGGTATTAAATGAGGATTATTAAAAGTTTTTAATTCCTAATCTATGCCATACGACCTATAGAGAAGAGAAACATAGTCATAGCTATATGACCTCAGTTTAGTCTAATCAAGGTAGAATGTGAACAAAATAAAGTTTGAAATTATTTTTATGCTAAATATATTTAAAGGGACTCCATAATTATGTAATTAACCTAAATAAACCCTAATTATATGTGATAAACACAAATAAAGGGCTCTAATCAAGCAATACATAGTTCACACCTTAAGTTCTACACACAGTACCCTTCTTCATAGTTTATCTTGGGTTTTGAAGAAATTAGAGGGTCAAATGATATGAAAAAGGGCCAATTTTTTTTGAATAGAGTATACATAACTTGGATAATCCACTAAAATAAATATTACATCTAAATATATAGGGTAAGTAACCTCTATTTTGTCTTATAAAGATGGTACTTCCCTAGAAGCACAAACCTTATAATCTTGAAGGATGGAGATATGGGGATGATCTAGGGTCTAATTATACCTTGAAAAAATGTGTGGAAAGTTTAATCAAACATAAACCAACATGATAAGCCATGTAAATATGGAATCATCTCAATAGGATGGTTTGGACTTTCAATTATGCAGACAAGCTTGTCAGACATGGTTAGGCCTAGAGCCCAAATGGGAGGGTAATTTCAATTATAACCTTAGGTGAGCACTATAATGTATTATAAAATGTTCATAGGGGTAGAAAAAATGTGCCAAATCTTTTGGAATGTAGATAATTCATAAGTAAAGCCACTTTTAGATCAAAGAAAACTTAGATCTATATAAAGCAAGGAATCAAGCTTGATAGGGGGACTTTAAATTATCATATATTCTTGGAAGGTATGGATGGAGGTCCAAGGAGTTTGGGGAAGTTAATATGGGTCCTAAAATATACTTTTTTGGAATTTAGTTTCAACTCCAATGCCCCATATTTATGAACAAAGCCTAAGAATATAAATGGTCTAAAACCCTTACAAACCCTTAAAAATGACTCAATTAGGGAAATGAAGGAGAAGAGTTATCTTAATGGACCAAATTTGGAAATATAATTATTTAACCTATTATGAGACTCTCTAGATACCCTTTCCATATACTTTAGGAATTTCCTACTTGTATGGATAGGGTACATAATTGGTTTGTTTGATTGTTTTGAGTGTTTTACAAGCTCTAAAAGGTTTCAACTAATGAAACTAACTTTTGGAGAAGGCTCAAGACCTAATATAGATATATATGATCATTTCATGTTTCATCAAATATCCTAAGTTTGTCTACTACCACCTTCATCTAAACCATTCAAAACTAACAAAGTGAGCAATATAGTGAGAAGTATGAAAACATTAAGTGAGAGCCTATTGAAGGTATACCTAAGAAATATAAGGACATGGAGTATATTATTAAATTTTATTCATTCTATTTTATGTATTTACATTTGAAAATAAACCCAAATTTGAGGTCAAGTGTGAGGTTAAGTGAAAGAGGAGTTTTCTTGACTTTAGGTAGTGATGACTCACTTATAAAGGATTTTAGATGATTAAAGATGTAAAAAATTCATGGGAGAGAATGTATATAACCCATCCCTCTTGGTTTAATCATGAGATATATCTTTAGTCTATTTTAGGGTATTTTAAAAGGAGTATATGATGAAGGCAGTTTTCTTGTGCATAATAGGAACTCATATGCCACATTTCATGAGTATCATGACTTGAAGGGTCATGTGTCCTATAAAAATTCATATGGTATATCTCCTAATAAATTATCATACACATATAACTAATCCTCTCAACATGAAAAGTGTTCTACTGACCTTTGGACTTCTCTTTTCCCAATTATCTCTTAAATTTTATGATTAGTTGACATTTTGGCATTTGTAATCTAATTAGACTCTATGTATGGCAAATCCCTATTGGAATGACATTATACATTGCCTATGATTAATTAATACAAGTTTGGTTTAAGTTCATGAACATTTTTCTAAAGTGTGCAAAGTGATGTATGGTGATGCAAAGTGATAATCTTTTATCATTTCTTCCCTTATCCTCTCATGTTTATGAAAGAGTTATTATTCTAGAAAGTCATGTGAAGTGTTTTAAAGTGTATTGGTCTATATTTTAAGTGTGAAATAATCCTTAGTGTCTAAAATTATCCTATGGTTCACTTACCTTGGATATATTTCATGAATATCACCTCCACATCAAAATACTCATGTTAGAATCTCTTAAAATTTGGAAGTTATATTATATACCTTGTCTCCTAGTGAAAGAAGTATAATGGTCATATGGAAAACATATTTGTGTATCAACCCATTATAGTAGGTTAATTTCATTCAAAATATAACTATTTTCCCCATAATCAAGAATTTTAAATGTGAAAAACATTCCAAGAGACATTCAAGGAGCTATCCCTTAAATCTAGAGGCTCACTTCCACTATAAGTACACCCACGTACCTATAATTGTTCCCATGTTACCCAAATTTGGAAGAGGATTAAACACCCTCTTCTAGGGTGTATGATTTGGTGACAATAGTTATATCACACCTATTAGGAATAAGTTCCAAGAGAGTGGAAATATTGTTGGTGAGTCTTTCCTCTAATCAAATTTTATAAGTAATAAAGTTAGAACCAATGGCAACTCTGAATGGAAACTTTTGGTTATAAACAACCTAGGTTTATCTCATTAAAGAATTTGATCAATTTTTATTTTCAATATAATATATGAGGTTGATATGAACATATATGGTGAATATTCCTATCATGAACCTCCATATCAGCCTTGTTATGAACCAAATTATACTCCTCAATAGTCCTATCATAATAGCTACCAATCCTATGATCCATGGAATCCCTATAGTCCTCTATTTTCCTCTCCATATGGAAACCATGTTGTTGGACATCCCTATGTAGAAGTTTACCAATAAAACTATCAATAAATTCCTCCCTATCAGTCCCAATATGAGCCCTATCATTCATTTCATGATGTCTATCAACCCCAAGAAGATGTTTTTATGGATTCTAGATCAAGATATCAAAAGGAAAGAATTAAATTCTTACAAGTTCAAATACAAAAATATAAAGATATTATTTATACCCATCATCACCATCCTCTTCCTTTATTATTTACATCTTATATCAAGTATTTATTGGCATCCATACCATATCTAATAGTCAATGAAGATGATATGAGAACATGGGATGATGAGTATGATGTGCTCCCTCATCATCTCATCAACTGGTTAAGAGATATTTCCCAAAGTTGTATGCAGATGTTAGAGATGTTTGAAGAGATAAAAGGAACTCAATGGGAGATAAAATAACAAATATACTTGTAAAATAAGTGCCTT
The DNA here is from genome assembly GCA_037957365.1 of Torreya grandis. Taxonomy (NCBI): domain Eukaryota; kingdom Viridiplantae; phylum Streptophyta; class Pinopsida; order Cupressales; family Taxaceae; genus Torreya; species Torreya grandis. Next base: position 1,276,058 of record JARHVA010001576.1, read on the forward strand.
TAATGCTCAATAGATATGTTAAAGATGTGGGAAGATAAGGAACCTAAAATTAAACATGCTACTATTGAAGAAAGTCAAGGGGAATATGGGAAAGATGTAATTCCTACTTATGTAGATGTTTATCCATCAAATCATCCTAAATAATACTTTCTTAGGAGCTTAATATTTCATTCATCTTTACCAAATCCACTCATAACTCCTCTCCAACCCCTCACACTCCATCTGTAATTCATAAACCTTCAACTTCACCCTTTCTTAAGGAAGAGCCCATTTTGATGAAAGAAAGTCAAGAGGAGAAAATCCAATCCATGGCTAACCAAAAAATGTCATGAGTAAATATGAGGTAGAAATAACCATAGGGATTCCCCTTGGTGAACAAAATGGCAATCCTACTTTCTTGAGTGAAGAGAAACATATTGAAGACTCTCTTTTAGTTGTCCATGATGAATGTGGCCAAGACTTGAAGAGAGAGTTATTTGAAGAAGAGTCCATGTCTGATCATGAGGTTGAGGATGACCATCTCAAGCATGATATTATGTATACAATCAAAGATGAAGGTCAAGTCACTCTCAAAAATGTTTTAGTATAAAAGGAGTCTCATGAAACTAAAGTAGAAGACATAGTTATTGGAGATGACTCAATACCTCTATCTAATTTTGAATCACCCTTAGATGCATTGGAAAATGAATAACACCAACTTGATGACCTCATAAATCAATAAGAGAAGATTTAAGAAGTAGTGGATCTATGTGACAAGGAGGATAAAGATGATTGGTAGATGCAAATGAATCTCTTTTAAGAGATTTAATATCTTTTCCAAGTTTAGGGACAATCACATGAGAAGGTGGTGAAAGAGTATTTTATGAAGTTCAATTACCAAGATTGGGTAGATTATGCAAAGCTCCTTGATGAACTCAAATAAATTTCAACTGAGAAGAAATCTAACCTAACTGAGAGCATCATGGAAAACAAGAAGGTATGCATTATTGAACTACCATTGGAGGTCATAGTTGAGGAGCCATATGAGAAATTTGAGGCTATTTTTATGTAAGAAAGTTTATTTATATAGCTAAAATATTTGGATCTACTTGGTTTTCATTAAACACCATGATAATGAAGTTATAAAAAACCATGAAGAAGATGGAGGCATCAATGCCAAGGATCAAAAGGATACATGAATATTTCATTCCTCTATGTCATGAGGCAAGAGAGGTTTTAAATTTCCCATTTGATCTAGAAGAAGTGTTCATCTTAGGATAATTAGTGTTTGAGTTAGTATTTTTGGTTATTTTGTTTGTGTGTTCCATAAGTGATCATGATGCACATGTGTGTTTATTTCTTTGTTTATTGTTATTGTTTTTTCTATAGTTTGGTGTGTTTTAAAAGGAAATTTGTATGTCAAACCTATGTACAAGTTACTCCATTACCCAATGGAAAGGATTAGGTAACTGGTCTTGGCATAACAAGCATACCACCCTTGGGAAATCACTAAAGATATTGACCAATTTGACCACAAGTCAACATGAGTCAACCCCATATAGTTAAAAACTATATATAGGTCAAATATAATGTTCTATGGTGTATTTAATGTGATATCTTATGTTTTTATCCTTGTTCATGGTCTAATTAAGTCTTGTGTCAATTTGAGTTATGTAGGGATCATATATGAATGTGGCATGGTTTTTAAAGTTTCAAAGTGTCTTATTTTTCTTCCCAATGTCCAAGATGTTAAATTCCATTTTAGGAATGTCAGTCCATCTGAAATTTATAGGTTCTTTAACTCAAAATCAAGAAAAAAACTAAAAAAGTAAGAGTTTAACACTTGTATGGACCATGAGAGAGAGAGAGAGTGACACATGAGAGAAGGTCACAAAATGGATATTAATCTTACTAAAATTGATATCCATGCTTGACATACTTTATAAGTTCCAAATTTGAGCTAAAATCATTCTACTCCTTCATCACCTTTCTAAACATGGAAAATTAGTCAATGAGTTTTTGGTTAGTATGGCTAGTTGAACAACCTCTAGGTCAAACACATATGGGAGGTTATATTAGAATTAAAAAGATTCATTTTCATAACAAGATTTCAATTATTAGTCAATTTTGATTTATGAATCATCTCTAACAAGTTGACTATGTTTTTATACTCATTATTTCCCATCCCCTATAGGTTTTGCTCTCGTTTGGAAAAAATCTCACAATGTAGTTGGTGATATTGATTAAATTTTATTTTTAATATATCATCTCATGATATTAATTATTATTCTCATGTTTGGAAAATATCTCATGGGATAATTACTTTAGTTTGCAAGTTAATGATCTAAGTGAAATTGCATTCAAGTTTACTACTTATAGAAGGTTGGATTCTCTATAAGGGATTCATGTGAATGTGATATGGTTTTTTACATGTTTAAATTCCATAATGATCACATATATTACATTTTTTGTCTTACAACATCATGCTTTGATCAAACATTTAGTCATGTCATACTTAGAGTCAACTCTCTATCCACTTTCATTTTTAGTCATGTGTATGAAACTTGTCTAGTGTGCTCATGGAGGTGTAGTGAAGGTATTTCAACATGATATTAATAAATTACATTTGAAAATTTAGAGAATACATAATATTTTATTCAATTTCATTCACCATAAAAATATAGAAGACATAATATTTGATGCAAGTTCATTCACCATACAAACCAGTCACTCAATTACCATTTATTGGTCTATAACTGTATTACCATCTCTAGAATGATATCACATTAGAATAGAGGTTTTGAATTTTTTTTCAATATATTAATATTGATAAACGTCCATTTTATTAATTGGTAAGGCTTTTAGGTTTATTCATGACATCATTCACTATGGACATTGGTCTAATTCGGCTCACTACCTACATGCAACTCAAATTTCATCTATAGGTATCTTAGGATGATGTCATGTTAGAATGGGAGCCTTGGTACTTGTTTACAATAATTTTAAGTGTTAAGAGTGTATTTGTATACCTTTTTAGGTCCTATATTTTATCACAAAAATGTAGTTGTGTACAGTTCCTATAATACTGCCCACTACCTAAACATTGGGAAATGTCTACCTACAAGTGACACCATAGAGAGCTGAGATGTCACATGAAAGTGCTGAAACATGTTTTGGAATGTTTCCTAAAGTACTATAATATTTTTTAGATCATAAAATACCTATGTGGAATGCTAGTTTTGTAGGAAATATTGGAGATTATGATCAAAGATCAAGTCCCTAGAACATGCAAAACATAACACCTAGCCATTCTATGGAGATCATATGACAGGGTTATCAAGATATTTAAGGAATATAAATGAGCATAAATTATATCCATCACATATGAAAAAATAATTTTAAAAGGAGTGAGGAATTTTATAATTTTAAATTATTATTTTGGGGCCTTAAAGTTGCCCATTAAATTCATTTATTATCATCTACAAGATTTGAGCTATAAGGAGATATATTGACCCAAGTTTGTAGTATTAGACAGTGCCACCATGATTTAATTATTATATATTTTTAAAAATAACATTTATGATATAAATTTAATTTATATAAGGTTTAAATTCTATGTTTGGGTCTCATCCACACCTACATGTCTCTCTCACCTAGGATGTTAATATATAATAGACTGTGAAGTCCTACAAATGCATAGTACAAGCTTGGGCATGGAAACCTATCAACATAGATAAAATTATCAAATAAAATTTATTAATAATATATAATATTCCTCCCATAGGTTATATTAAACACTTTTAAATATTAAAGTACACCTACATGACCCTACACAACCAATTGTAGTTGACTATGAGGGGTAGAGAGCAAAAGGGTTAGGGATCTTGATGTGGGCATAACCCAAGCATGAAATGAGTAATTATAAATAATTTATAAACTACCATGTAAATATTCAAGGATTAGTATGAAATTATTTAAAATCATAAACTATGTAAGACCACCTATAGAGAGGAGAAACACAATCATAGCTATATGACCTCAATCTAGGCCAATAAAGGTAGAATGTGAAAAATATAAAGTTTGAAATGAGTCTAATGTTAAATGTGTTTGAATTACCTCAAAAATTATTTAATTTAACTAAATATACCATCATGATATTGGGGTAACATGGATAAATGGAAAAAGTCAAGAAATACATAGTCCATACCTTAAATCTTGCACACAATACCCTTCTTCATAGTCTGTCTTGGGTTTTAAAGGAATTAGAGGGAAAATGATATGAAAAAGAGAAAAAATTTGTTGTAAATAGTATCCATAACTTTTATAAGCACCTAAAATATCTATTTTGTTTGAGGAAATAGGGGAAGTACCCTTTGATTTGTCTCAGATAAAGAGTACTTCCCTAGAAGCACAAACCCTATAATCTTGAAGGATGGAGATAAGGGGATGATCTAGGGGATAATTGGACCTTGAAAAAAGGTGTGTAAAGTTTAATCACACATAAAAAAGCATTATAAACCATGAATATATGAAATAATCTCAATAGGATGGTCTATAATTTCAAGTATGTAGATAGGCTTGGTAGACATAATTAGGCTTAAATCCTAAATTAGAGGTCAACTTAAATTATAACCTTATGTGAAAACTATAATGGATTATAAAATGTTCATTGGGGTACAAGATGTGTCAAATCTCTTGAAATGCAAATAATTCATAAGGAAAGCCACTTTTAGCTTAGAGATAACTTAGGCCTATGCAGAATGAGGAATCAAGCTTGATAAGGGGAATTTGAATGCTCATATATTATTAGAGGATATGCATGGAGGTCTAAGGAATTTTAGGAATTTGATATGGGTCCTAAAATGTACTTTGGCATATTTTTTTTGTAACTCTAATGTCCCATATTTATGAACAAAACCTAAGAGAAGAAATGGTCTAAAACCCTTACAAACCCTTAAAAATGACCTGATTGGGGAAATAAAGGAGAAGAGTTATCATAATGGACCATATTTTGCATGAAAATGTTTTAACCTTAAAAAAACAATCAAGATAACTTTTCCATACACTTGAGGTATTCCCTAAATGTACGGATAGGGTACAAAATTTCTTTCTTTGACTCTTTTGAGTGTTTTTTAGGCTATAAGAGGTTTCAAGTGATGAATACAACTTGGGATATGGATCAATACTTAATATATATCTCTATTATCATTTCATGTTTCATAAAATCTCCTAATTATGTCTACCACCACCTTCATCTCTGCCAGTCAAAACTGGCAATGTGAGCAAGATAGTGAGAAGTGTGAAAACTTTAAGTAGGAACCTATTTAAGGTGTACCTAAGAAATACAAGTATATGAAAGATATTTACAAGTTTAATTCACTCCATTTTATATATTTTCATGGGAAATTAAATCCATTTTGAGGTCAAGTGTGAGGGATGAGCAGAATAAGAGTTTCTTTGACTACAAGTAATGATGACTAATTTACAGATGATTTAAAATGATTAGGGATGCATCTAATGCATGGGATATAATTTATAAAACCCATACCTCTTGTTTTAATCATGATATCTATCCATAGTATATTTTGGGATGTTCCAAAAGGAGTATATGATGAAGGAATTTTTCTTGTGTAGAATGAGAACTCATATGCCACATTTCATGAGTCTCATTACTTTTAGGGTCATTTTTCCTATTCAAAATTTCATGGTATGTCTCCTAATTAATTATCTTGCATTTTTAACTCCTTTTAGTATGAAAAGTGTTCAAGTGACCTTTTAACTTCTCTTTCCCCACCTCTCTCTCAAGTTATATAAGTATTTGTTATTTTGGCCTTTGTAATCTAATTCCACTCCATGTATGATGAAACCTTGTTAGAATGAAATTGTAATTTACCTTTGTGTAATTTATGTAAAAGTGGTTTAAGTTTATGAACATTTATCTAAAGTGTGAAAAGTGATGTATGATGATGCAAAGTGATAATTTTCTATCCTTTCTTCCCTTATCCTCTCATGTTTATGCAAGAGTTCTTATTTTAGTAGGTCATGTGAAGTGTTGTTAAGTGTATGGGTATATATTTTAAGTGTGTGATGAGCTTTAGTGTTTTTAATTATCCTATGGTACTTACCTTGGATATATTTCATGCATCTCACCTCCACATTGAAATACTCATCTTAGAATCTCTTAGGACTTCAAAGTTAGATTGCATGCCTTGTCTCTTAGTGTAGGAAGTATAATGGTCACATGGAAAACATATTTCTATATCACACACTTATATTAGATTCATTTCATGAAAAATCTAACTCTTTTCCCCATAATAAAATATTAGCATAGGTGATAAGAATTTAAATACACATTCAGGGAGCTAGACCTTAAATCTGGATGCTCACTTCCACTATAGGTACACCCACATACTTGGAAGTGTTCCCATGTTGTCTAAATCTAGAAAAGGATTGAACATCCTCTTCTAGGGTGAAATATTTGGTGACATCAATTCACATGTGTAGATTTGGATTTATCTAATGTAGAGGACATTATGGTTAGGGATTTTATAAATAATTATATTTGTGTAGTTATCTGAACTAGTTCATGTATGGTGATATTGGCCTTAATATTCTTCATGTCTTCAACAATGTTGTACCTAATCTTTATTTTTGGTTATTTTCTCTTCAAATACTCATCTCTCTTAGGGGGCAAGGGTTATTATTGGATTGAGAATTTGGAAGAGTAGGAGTATTATTTATTAAATGCATTGAATTAATAATTAGTTGTTTTGTCCTTTGATTGTAGTTATTCATTTAGAAATGATATAATGCATGAATCTCATCTATATTTTCCTTTGGTTAATTATCATCCTCTTTTGGAAATAGGAGATGTAGGTACAAATTTATTTAATAAACTAATATTTTTATTAGGAAAATCCTAGGTCAAAGGCAACTAATTATAAACTAGATTTTAGTTTTGGTATATATTGTTTTAATTTATATTCAAAATTGGACTAAAAAATATAAAAATAGGACTAAGAGTGAATGGGGCCAAGGCCTACATTTAAGGGTTCAATGGTTTATCTATAGTGATAGCTTTGGCATAATCTAAAGGTAATGTATCAATACCAAGATTTCTAGTTAGAAATATAATAGTCATAAGATCTATAACATTCTTATACATCTCTAGGGATAACTCCTCATTAGGTGTGTAAGTAGTCTCTAATATATTATATACTTTTTATAATCTAGCATTAAAGGCTCAAATTGATTTATTGAGCTCTCACTTCATACTAGAAAAGTGTTGATAAATAATAATTTCACTAGTGACCTAGATAAATTATACCTGTAACATGTCTTGAAAATTAGTCCAAGATGTAATGGACCTTCTAAGACATTGAGAAACTAGTCATAAGTTTCATATTACAATGTGAAGGGAAATACTCTACATTACACATCTTTATGGGTTATATTCAAAATTCCCAAATTGGTTTTAAAGTCCTTGATATGTTCTTATATGATACTTCTTCTCAAGGGAGAAAAATAAGGTAGATATTTATTACGGTTCCTAAGTAGGTCATGGATAGCTCTTGCAACATTCATAGAAAAACCATTTAACTAGGTTGGAACCTAAATTGGAACTATGGTTTGATACATTGGGTATAATGGAAGACAATGTTGTCTTCTTGGAGAGAATGATTGAGCCTAGGAATATTTCCTAACTCATTTATCAAACTTAAATTTTTTATGGATTTCCAAATGTGGGAATAGTAAGTTAGCTTATAAAGTTTACCTTGTTAATATTATAGGTGATTCTAATGAAACTCAAGTGATTATTTTCAAATAATAATAGAGGTAGAGGTTTAGGACTTCCTTGTAACACCATATGAAGTTATTTTTTGATGTGGTATTTATGCACACTAAAAAAAAATATGAGATTTCCTCTAATGTTTTATTATGAGTAAAAAGGTATTAATTCTAAGGAATGAGTTGTGGGGTATTGGGTTTTATAAACATCTTTTTTGTGGAATAGTGGTGAGAAATGTTAATTATTTACCATAAGTGACATGGATATGGGTGAACAAATATATTATTGATATGGGTGAAATGATGATGGTTCTAACCAAGGTGGGTAGGAATCCAAAATAAACTCAAAAAAAGGGAAAGGTGGGGTAAGAAAAGAAGCTTGTGGGACCACACTAGATAGAACCTTTCAAGACTAGTACTTGAGCTAAAGTTGAACAAGAGATCACATAGCAATATTTTATACAATATACTATAGACAACCAATAATAAAACATGGTTAGGATTTGAAGGGAGATAAAACAAAACATACTTAAACACATGGAATCAAAGGTTTACACATTTTTTAGACTACAATAACACATATATAATGGGGCTTATGATTTATATGCAAAAGGCATTAAGATTAGATATAGTTTAATATGAATGAAAATAAATAAAATATAACTCATAAATAACCAAATACCATGAAACTAGAGTGATATAACTTACACAATCCATAAGTTGAATAAGAATCAATATTTGCACATCAAGATGAAATTATCATAACTTTTAAGACTTTATTATTAATATCAATAACCAAAATTATGCTCCATGTAAATTTGGAGGTTACAAGTATAAATAATTTTGGTATGGGAAAGGCCTCATATTTCAAGCATAGTTTAAAAAATACAAGTCCAAAAATAGTATTGTATGTTAACCTCATGCCAAGCATGCATGTATAATATTGATCGCTCAAAATAGAATTCTTCATATAAAAATAAAATACATACATGTTAAATAATTTTAGAACTAATAGTTACATTTCAACTAAACCATGCAAATACATATCTATAAATAGGAGGTGATAATTTGGCACTACTAGAATAATTTAAACTATGACAATGTATATGTAGAAGATGATGTAGATGAAATTGAATTTACAACTTGAGATATAACTAAGATAGGTATTAAAACTAATGGTGAGATTGAAGTAGATGCTAGAGTGTGAACTAGTGTATATTTGGGAATTTTAGTACCTCAAGGTGGGAATTAAATAACACTTTATACCAAAATTACTTATTTAACCACACCATCTAAAGTTAAAGATCATGAATCACCTATAAGTCAATATCTATGATCTAAAAATTAAGTAGATCTCTTTTGAATAACTAAGGAAACTTTTCCATTAGTTTATTATGTATACCTAAAGCATATATAACTTCAACATGTAATGACTCAATCCTAATAATCTTATCTCTTGAAAAATTTACCAATTACATTAGCTCATCATTGATTATATAAATAATGCCTTCAATCTTTGATCTAAAATTAGCCAATGTTGCTTGTAGAAGATTATCAAAAATGGTCGTAGGCACCAATTTTCCCTATGGACTGATTATTTGAATAAATATTAATTCTATTAGGATAAAAATAACTTCCATCTCTGGGTTGGAAAATTTTTGGACCAAATTATGCATTTCTTAATACCATTCAAGTATACTATCCCTCTTTGCATTAATGTAATTTTGTGCCCAAGCAACCGTATATGATATCATTAAATTGAGATGGGAATAAGCCTTCTTTATTATTTATTAGCTTATGAAACACAATTATAAATTAATATATTTAATTTTGTTGAAAAATTCACTAATGTCTCCTCATTTCAGTTGGGAATTGGCCTTTATGGACCTTATTGATCCAATTGTGTCAAAGAGCTTTCTCTTTGTTCCTTATAAATTTTCCACTATTTCCTTAGTGGCCTAAATTGTACTAACCTATGGATACCTCTACACTTCATGATAAAAACTCATAAAAATTTATATGTTCATTGTAAATTTTCCACTAGCTCCTTAATGGCATAAATTGTAATAACCTATGGATACCTATACACTTCATGATCAAAACTCATAAACATTTACTTGATCAACACCGTATTGAATATACAAAACTATAAGGATATTTCATAATCCTATTTGGGTTTGAAGGATTCATCTTCTCTTAGTTAGAGGGAAGATATATTCTCTATATTTCATCTTATCTTGGATTTTCAACCATCATAATTTTCCTCTTGAATTTTATCAAAGTGTTTTTCAACCTATTAAAAATGATTTTAATTGTAGGATAATAAATTATCACCAAGTCTTGTCTCTTTTTTTATTCATCATACTACAATTAATTAATCCATGAAGGAATATCAAGGGAAAATTATTTCTCAAATTTTTATATATATTATACTTGTGCTTCTTGAGATTATTGATATCCTTGATTAATCAAAATGGATTGCCCTAGAGGTAGCTAGGATTTAGGTAGGATGTTCTTGTTGTAGGAAATGGGGGAAAAACTTTCCTCCAACCAATTTACCTACTTCTGCACTAGTGTCTCTATGATTTACTTAGCCTTACCTTATACTTAATGTAATTAAATTATACGTGTCTCCATATATGTAACTTAGCCAATGGGAATTTTAATCTATGTAGATGTCCTGGGAGGGGTGACTTGTGTATAAAATATTAGAGGTAGACACTAGGTTTCAAAAAGTACCCCTTGTCTTGGAATAGGGTATTAGGGGTTGCTTTCACTAAAGAAGGAATAGGTTACTAGGGTACTTACTATATTTTATAATTAATCATAATGGAAGTATATGAAACCTAACACTCAGAACACTAATGGCTATAGTATCCATATCATTAGGTTGGGATGTGGTGAGAAAAATTAGTAGTGTAGTAATAGCCTATGGATAGGTTATTTGGCTTAAATAATCAAAAGAATGTGTTACACCAATAGTTATTATAGGAATATAAGAACTAACTATAGAATTAAAAATGGTAGGAATTACAACCAAAGGAGAAATAGCTATATTAACTCTCACTAAAGTATGAATGACTTGAGGTGGAAAACTTAGAGGTGTGGTTGATGTTACCTCCTACATAAATGTCTACATTATATATCCTACATCTCCTTCTTTGCCCAAGGATTTCTTGGTTTATAGTGACTGAGTATTCCTTTTAGTCATCCATTCATCTTTTAGGTCTAATTTAGTTGTCTCACGAATAGACCATGATTCTTTAGTGTTAGGTCCTAATGCTCATTCATCCTTAGTATTTCATCTCTTATCCTTTTATTCATTGTCATAAATAATGATATGGTTTGATCTTTGTTTTCCTCTTATTTTATCTTCCCTAACCTTCAATATTTCTTGTTGTTCTTTTTTCATTTACAAATTTTGGTGTGCAATAGGAAGGGTCTTAGGCTTCCTTTTATATGTAAGTATTGGTTTAGTGATAATAGAGGTTGGTCCAATTAATGGTGTAATGAGAGAAGAAGGGATTGTAGTGGTATCATATGGTGATGGATAGGGAACATAAATCACCAGTGTTGGAATGATATTTGGTGATGCCCAGGAAAATAAGGCATTTCTAATGGTGGTGATGAAGGATGAGGAATAATATAAAAATGAGACAAGAATACAAGTAAAGTCACACACTGTGATATAGTTAGTGGAGAAAAAGGAAACATATAAAACATACTATCTTCTCCACTTAGACTTATTGACCTCTTTTCTTCAACAATGTGTTATGTAGAATAATCAATGATGGTATATGTAGGGGAAGTTGGGGGATTCTCCACTCTTTATTTAGCATTAACTTCCCAAGATGGGCTAGCTTGTGTCTACATGTCTTATTCTATATAAGGAAGAGGTACATGAATAAATTAGGTAACCCATCCCTAATTATCAATCATCTTAGCATCCTCTCTAGTGATGGTAGGATCATAATGGATCCTTTGTAGCATAATCATAGACATGTTGGCTCTATTCATCTTTATGTCTACTTTAAAACCATCTTTAACATTCATGAATATGTTTTGATATTACCCTGATACTTTACCTTGGATGATAGTGTCTATAAGGTGCCCATTTGAAACCATAGTGCATTTTGATCTTGTTAATAAATTGAAGATGCTCTCATATAATGTATTACATTCTACTAATTCTAAAATGGTTTAGATGGAGGGATACTTGATTCACCTTTATTATCTCATTGTCAATACTATCATATAATATAATAATAATTTACTATTCAAAAACTTTATCTAACACAATCCTTGGTAGGTACAATGGATGTGCTCTTGTTCCTTATATTTCTATTATTGTACATTCTAGGTAAGCCAATAGTCTCCCATATTTTTAATGGTATTTTGAATGGTATCTAAAAACTTAGGTTTATTATTCACATATATAACTTCATATACTATGGGATAAAAGGTCTTAGTTATCCTTTTCATATTTTTTCCTAGACCTATGCACATGTAGAATATTGAATTCATCACATACCTTGTTCTTGGGGTATTCAGTGGATGATTTCCAAGGCTCATCATATGATTAATGGACTATTTTAATCACCACATCCACCACATAAGAAATCATATATAAGTTACTATCCAATGAATTTACAAGATTTGTAATTTCAAAAATTAAATTAGAGCTGATGATTTCTCCCAAGGCTACACTATTATCAAAAGTTAAATTCATGTCCAACAATGGGACCCATACCTCATTAATATAACAAATAGTTAGAAAATTTTATATCTTATTTAAAGGGCCTTAGTAATTATTAACCCTGGTCTGAATACCATAATGGGAATAACAAAAGTAAAGCCTTAGATTATGAAGGTTATCAAGTGTTATCTCATTCATGTAGCTTCCTAATGACAAAACTGTTGAGATGACATGAGTTCACCATGTCTAGATTGTATGAAATGTATTTCATGAGAAGCCTACAATACCTATTCAAGTCATTTACACTGATGTATGTGATAGGTGTCTTACTTAGTCTAAAGTGAAATATATTCCCAACAATGTTTCCATTTAGGAATAAATCATATAGTAGGTCAATGCAGGGCATTACCTCTAGTTTGGACACTACATTGTAGAGACCAATTACTTTAAATACTAGTGATTCATCCTTTCATACCTACATGAAAAGGGAAATCTAGTATTCTACTTTGTAAGGATCCACTTCTTTGACCTTATCCAAAATCTATAAATAATGCTTAAACTCATGGTTTAAGTCTATCAAATAAAATGTTGTATCTATGTATTATTTTAGCCCTAGAATAAAATATGCAGAGGGAACTAGAATATGAGATGTGGCTACCATGGAATTTATAGTTTGAAAAGATTTTGGTTTGTGAAAATTCATAGATTTCATAACAAGAGAGCTCTAGATTCATAATTTGAACTTATATGTTTGAAATATGATTAAAATGGATTTGGAAATTTAAAATATATTACTCTAGTTATGTTTTCTTTGAGAATTCAATGTCATAACTCATTACTTCATGTGAATTAATGAATGAAATAGATTTTGTTACTTAGTATTTTCATTTGAAATTTATCAAACCATCTTTCCTCAAATTTTTAATGCCATGTGGATTCTTCTACTTATTTTCAGATGTTTAGTCATTATGAGATGATAAATGTCTCTTGTTCACTCTTTTAGCCATGACCTTGGGGTCTTTATATTTTATTTCATGGATTTTAAGTACACATGCCTACATGTATTTATTACACTCATATTAGTGTCAATGCTAGTTTTACTTCTTTATTTTAGTCTATGAGTTAGTAATATGGTGATATTTGTTAGTATCTCACTATTCTACTAAATATTTATAATTCATTAACTATTCATAGATCGAGGGCCTCTAGGTGAGTGAGATGATAACACATGGAGAAATTGCATTTCTCCACTTTCCAAAGTTCATCCTTATAAAAATACCAATTGATGTCACCTTCAATAATTTGAGATGGTGACAAGTGGATGGCTCTTGCTAATTTACTTACCTAAGAATGTCAGAACAAAATATTTTGTTGACATCACCTCTAAAAGGATAGGATGGTGATAAGTGGATGGATCTTGCTGATCTACTTTCCCAAGATCATCCATAAAAGAAAATCCTTTGACATTACCTCTAGGAGACTGGGATGATGAAACATGGATGAATCTCATTGCTTGGTTTTCCCATAATCATCCATATAAAATGATCCATTTACATCACCTCTAAGAGGATGAGATGACTTATAATTCAACTTAGATCTTTGGATGATGAGAAATATGTTTTGTGTCAAGGGTAAAATCCAAGATGGTTTAGGAAACACCTAAGTGCAAGATATTATATTTAATAATAATTTAGACAAGACAAACCTTCTACTATAAAAACATGTCAACTGATTTAGTCATGTAAACCTTAAAATGAACCAAATACATAAGTATTTTAAAGAAAATTTAAGGTGAAGAGTAGTTCATATAGTATGTCTTAAGCACAACTTGATTTTTTTATCTTTGAAAACACCCTATAAATAGTGAGAGGAAACTCATGGTTTGTACTAAGAAAACAACTAGAAACCAAACTAGTCAAGTGAATTTCTCAAGTGTTAGAAAAATTTATTGAATTCCTACTTTCCCAAAATTTTATATCATGTAATTCTTCTTGAAAAGACTTAAAAAATATGTTTAAATAATATTAAGCACCTATCTAATTTTTTTAAAATAGGGTGTGTGTGTTAGGGAACAAAAACCTTCTTTATATAGACCTATTTTACTCTTAATAAATAGGTGCCACCTAATACCAATGTGGGTTGACTCATTACCAAATATAACTAATTCTATGAGCTACCTACTAGATAGAATATAACTAATTAAGGGGGATATTTTCTACATGTTGGCATCTCCATTAACCTATATGCATCATAATGTCTTATACCTAGGTACATAACATGCCATCCCTCCTTGACATGTTTCATCCTTGAAACATGAGAGGAAACTAAGTAATGAGTGTGATTTAAATCATTGCACACATGTTTCCATTATTGATAATCTAACCACACATGCATGAGCTTGATGGGTGATAACTCTCTAAATGTTATTCCTTATTCTATTTTGCTACTCTAATTCCCTCCATGACCATATTTGTTTTGCATTTTCTTAAATTAATAATCATAGTGATTAATTGCATGATTTCATGTTCTATATTTGTTTCTCTTTTATTACATGTATAGTTGTAGTGATTATTCATATAATTACATGTATAACCATAATGATTTCTCTTATGACACTCTACGACATTCCTCTATGAGTGTTTCCTCTTTGGATAATGTGAGTGTCTACATGCCACAACCTTATTATCATTTCCAAATATTTTAACTTCCTCAACCTTATCTTTTTCTTTCTATACCAATTTCACCTTTTATTTTCCTAGTGCCTTTATCTCTTGAGTGGATGAAATATTATTTTTATTATTATACTATTTCTTCATATTTTTATTCATTTGAATCTTCCTTATGAAATTATTCACCATCTTTAGATTAATCTTCATGTTATATCCTGAAATTTATTTTTTCTTATCTAAGTGTGATATCATGTAAAGTTCATGTCTTTATCTTATATCAAAGCTTCATGAACATATTATATACATTCATGTTTATTCTTCACAAAGTCTCTAACTAAGGACATCTAAGAATAATCTCCAACCCATGAAAATATAAACATGATACATATTTGTCCATAGTAAGATTTAAATATTTGAAAACATAAATCTTATTACCATATACTTATGTTTCCTTGATATTTTTAGTTTGAACCTATATATGTTGACCCACATAAATGTTGATGAAGTTATAACTCATATTAGGATTTATTGAAATCAAAAACCATAACCTTATTCCCTTGAATGCAACCATGAAACTATGATATTGAAGATTATTTACTGGGATATAATTATTTGGACCCTTTTCCTTCATCTTTATTTTTTCCTCATCGTGATCCTCTACCTCTTTTGTACCATTTATAACATCTTCCTCCTCATCATTATGTTCCTCTTTTTTCTTATTCATCATCTACATATTGTTCCTCCTTATCACCATCATAATAATTATGTTCTTTCTCTTATTTTAATTATTCATTATCTAGGAAAAGTTGCATCACTACTTTCCATGAAAAATACATGCATTCTTTGTCTATGAAAACAAACCAACTCAACACATGGATCTTAAAATGAAGTGAATTTTTTTTCCGTAATATTGATTTAAAATAGTCCTTAAATTAGGGCCACCATTATATAACATCAATATCATCCTCTCCATATAAAATTTATAACTCCATGATCCATAAAAAATAAGGTTTCAAGAATACTATTATTCAATTGATTTTATTTCCCACCCTTTATCTAAGAATAAAATCATGTAGATAAGTAGATATGACTATTTCCTTTGATTTGTAAAAAAAAACTTTATTTTATAACTAAAAATGAAAGATATAAATATTTTTCCATGGTCATTCCTTGAATCATTTATGTAAATCAAGTTCAAAAGGACAACTTTGCAAGAACATATTTATTTTGGTATTACTCATGGTCTTTATAGTGACCACTTCTCAGAAATCTTATAAAAAAAAATTCCAATGGTATCAAATTTATCTCAATCAAAAATATAACATGAATAATAAAGCCTCTGAATTTGACTAAGTTTTCCTTAATTCTAAGCTAAAAGTATTATTTATAAATTAGGTTCATAGGGTCAAAATTACATGACCATATTTCCCTTGGTATTTCCAACAATCCATAGTGTGACCAATTTTTAAAAACATCTCAAAAATAGTTTATAACAAAAATAAAAAATCCCCTTAATCAGACTAGTGTGTGAGGACAATGACCCTTTTCAATATGTACTCCTTATTTTAAAAATATCATATAATATTACAAAATTAGACCAAAAACAATTTCTAATTTTCCCATATTATTGTTCAGATATTAGTTGGTATGATCCTCACATATAATGATATCAATATTAAGAATATAATGTAGATTACAAAACACAAGATATGTATTTTGGCCAATATGTGTTGGTGAAATATTTATATATATGCACCTTTTATTTAAGTTTTACTTAGTTTATTTATATTTATTTTATTTTGTTAACTTAGTATAATATTCACATCCCCTAGGTTTAGATTCAAATAATTATCAATCATAGTTTGACCAATTCATCTCTCATGTGCCTATTCATGTAGAGGTTGTTGAACACATCTATTACATAGTAAAAAATAAAGTTAGATCACAAATATTATTTTTTTTAGATATAGGCCACTTTTATTATGAGTTTTAAATTGATAAATAAATAAATAAATTCATTTGATTGATTTATTTGCATTAGTTTTTTTCATTATTGCTTATTGCTTTCAATAACTTCTAGTATTTCTAGAGTGATTCATAACTATGGATATATATTCTTGAGCCTTTGTCTTCTCTCTCATGATGTTGTAGAAATGTTATCCTATTTTGAGTTTTGGATTTCTTTGTTTTTCAACAAGAAAACATACCCACATTACTCCATAGGATCCTAAATAAATTTGTGTGCCAACCCACATTTTGGGGTTTCAAAATCACCATTTGATTTGTTTTTTGGTGATAAAACTATAAAATTAGGATTTTTTATGATTTCTTTATTTTTTATAAAGCTTTAGATTTTTTGGGTGTGTGCCACTTATTTTCATGAATAATAATTATACAAACACACATTTTTAAATATATTTTTGAATCTTTTGGTGATTTTCAATGAATTTTTGAAAGTTATGGTTTGTAGGACAAACAAGGAGTGAAAAAGAATATAGTTTTTTTTTTAATATTTTTTACAAAAATGTATGTCTAGGTTTACATCAATAGACTCATATCATCAAGAGATGTTTTTAAATTTATGTTTTTAAAAAAATGGGGTATCAAGACACCTATGGTGAACATTTAAAGGTGAAGGGAAATTTGAAAGGTTTCATTTGGTATGGAGTACACCCTTTGCACTATTTTATATGTAATTCACCAATTTATGCCACCGCAACCCATGTATCCACTAATATCACCACCATATCCACATACAAGAGTCTGAAATCTACCAATTTATTTCATTAAATAAAATATTTATCAATAAAATTGTTGAAAATATATGTGGAATGATGGGTGTATAGGTTTTGTGAAGGATTTCAATAACGAATAGGTTGGGGGTTCCATAACACCAATAACATTATTTTATTTTAAATATACTTTAGTGCCCATGTGATTGACAACTTCATTTTTTATCCCCTAAAGGCCCACCCCTCACCAATGCATTTTTATTTTGTAGTAGCGGAATTCCAAGATGCATATCTTTTGATTCAAGAAGCCTAGGAAAGTGATTATGTTTTTTTAAATTATTATCTCTTCTTGCTATTTTCAATGATGGGTTTTATTTCTCATTTTTGTGGCCCATTTTTCTAAAAATTACATGTTTCTCTAAAATTTAGATCCTTTTCCTTTTTTTAAACCTTCAAACAACCATATATTTTTATATGTACATAATATCAAGTTTATATTTATTTTGAAAGTGCATTATTTTTCATGTTATTAATATAAATTAAATAATATTGGTTCATTTTACATCACTATATTAGGATATGTAAAATGAACTCAATTATAAAATTTAATTTATTTATTTATGGTTTTTGTATTAATTCATATTTTAATTATACTATCACTATTTTATAAAGTGGCATGGGGAAGGGGTTGTATTTTTTCACAATCTTATCTACCTTAATGCATGTGTGCCTTATTTCACACACCTTTTTCTTATTTTTAAATACAACATATGGCATATTAGGCATTATTATTGAGTCCCTTATGGTGCTCTTCTTCATTTACCATTTTTAGGCTTATTTGCATACATCTTTGCTCTTGTATAGCATACATCTTTGCTCTTGTATAATAGGTAGATGTAGTAACTAGTTACCCATACATATTGGTGAGATGAAACAAGTTCCACATGGACACTCATTTCATTCATTTTTATGGAAGCTTTCACTCTTGGTTTTCCATTTATAAAACTACCTTATTCTTTTATAAAAAATATTGGATATTTGTTTATAAATACACCTTCATCAATTGATCAATGTTTATG
>JARHVA010001576.1:1300000-1577500 GCA_037957365.1 Torreya grandis
TTTGACTTTATGTAGGCCTTTAACATTCTCAAAATATCCCAACATTCCCTTCAAAGGTATATACATAATGTAAATGGAGTGTGGATAGGGATCCAAGAGATGTTGACCAGCCTCTCCTTTAATGTGCATATAGGCTTATCCTTGAAACTGCATCTACCCTATCATAGTGGTCTTCAATTTAGGATATTATAACCTAGATGATATATGTCAATAACTCAAGGTGATTCATAGATTACATAATGTTATTCCATTCCCACTAGATCCTTCCATATGCAAGTTAATTATGCCTATCTTATGTTTCTCAATTTTTTGCATACTCACTATTTGAATGATTTAGGCAACTGAATTAGGACTTTAGAACATCTAAGAGGACTTGAAATCTACTTGATAAACTTTGTATAGTTTAAAAACAAATATGTGAGAGCACATTGTACCCACTACCATATAAAACAACATTTATATACTACCTATTACCTTTAAGGCAATTTCCATACTGAGGCTCCTAACAAACACATTATCAATACCCTGAAGAAGATTATCAATGATGATGATCTTAGTTATAAACTATAATTATTTAACACCTTATGAATGTATTGCATATCATTCTATACTCCAATAAGAGTTACCCCATATTCACTTATTTATGACACTAAGGTCATTCTTCCTATCAATTTAATGTTACCTTCTATCTATATTTCATTATAGCACATTGTTTATGATGAAGACTATAGTGTAGATTATTTACAAGAGATAGACTTACTAGATGGAAAGTGCATGTCTGCCTTGAATAACATTCAATATTATTAGAATAGATTATGAGGAAAATATAATTAGCATTTCAAACATCAATAATTTGATCTTGGTGACCTTTTATTAAAATATAATGTCAATAATGTGACCAAGGAGAAGTGAAAATTTGAACCTAACTAGTTAGGGCCATATGTAGTTATTGCTAACTATGGTTCCAGATCATATAAGATTTCCACACCATCAAGATATGAAATTGATGAACTCATGAACATAATGCACCCAAAATATTTTTATACTCGAGGGAATTTAATTATTGTCTATAAGGATCATTTAAGTTATGCCATGATATACCATTCTTCACATTGTACCTTACCCTATACCATTCCACCATACATTAACCTAATTTACCTGCTAGTTATTTTTACCTAACCCTTATCACTTTTAGCCTTAGTTCTTATTTATTTTTAATTCAAGAAAATTTGGTGGTTGATGACATATTTATTCCTAGTAGTTTTTTTAGATTCAAAATTTTGAGTGGCACTATATGAAATCCATATGATAGTGGTACTAGCAATTGTATCCTTCATTTGTTGTTACATTTTATATCAATACTCATGATACTAATTATAAACACCTTTGGGTAAATTAGTATCATCAACCTTATCCATTATTTCCAAATTATAATTAATTTTAAGAAAATTAGGAACAACCCCTTTACCATACATTGTCACATCATCTTTTCATACATTTCCATTTACCTATGCCTAAAAGTGTTTTTACTCATTCAAATGCCTTTTGTGTAGGTCTAACTAGAGTGGATTAAGGTCCATTTATATTATGTAGCCATAACTCAAATTTTTTAAGTCATCATGACCACCTTTATTAGAATGCTCTCATCATTTTAAAAGCAATTTAATTTTAAATGATTTCACCATTTTATGAGCACCCTAAGCCATGTTATTACCATTTTAAGAGTCTACAATGTGTTGTATCTTATAATTATCTAATTATTTGAGATATCAAAAACACCAAAAACATTGAAAAAAATTCCTAAAATTCTCCATTGTATATATAATTACAGTGGCTTGAGGTTCATTTGGAATATGTGGGTAATGCTTAGTGTTTTCTAAGGTCAGGTCAGCCACTTTTGTTTAAACATTCTTTCCATTGTATGAGCTATTTAAGTTTGAATTTTATCACCATTTTATGATCACCCTAATTCATTCTCTCATTGTTTTTTGGGAGGGATCATTCTATATCTCGTAATTCTAGATTGAGTTGAGATGCCTAGAAAATTCCAAGAACATTTGAAATAAATTAAAAAACCCTAAACACTTGAAAAGGCCTAGGAAAAATCCTTAAAATCCTAAAATTATGAAAATTGTCTTCGAATTTCCATGAGAAATATAAATCTACCAAAATTTTCTAAGATTGACAGTCTTACTTATTAAACTTCATTTCTAGGCTACTTGACCTTTTTACTCCCATTTATAGGAGAATTACATCAGCTTAAGGTCCACACAAACTATTTAGATAACACTTATATACATGGGGTATCTTGGGTTAGCTCAACCATAACTATTTATTCATCAAATTTTTGTCATTTAGCACTTACATGACCACTTTGTTGCCTTAAGGATTATGGGTCTTATAACTATTTTACAGGTAATCACTTTTCCTTTAGTCTCCACAACCTTATTATTCTTTTACACTCTTGCCATTTTGTGAGAAACATTTTCCAATGCTTTCACCTTTTCATGAGAAACCTCAACCAATGCTCTCACTATTTTAAAATATCATTCTCATTCCAAGCCATAAACATAATAAATAGTATGGATTACCAATTTAGTTCATTAGTGGGGCACTTATCTCTTGTCATTTAGTATGGTTTTAGCCTAAACCATGCTTTTGTGGTTGCATAAATTTGTTTTTGTTCATGATTTTGAACATCATCCCCATATTTTCCTAAGCACTTACCAATTTGTGAGACCATTCCTATTTTCCTCTATAATTCTATCATGTTTCTTATAGTCAATTTTCTTCTTTCTCATATATTGGTAGAACTACATTTAACCTAAATTTCACATTGTATACTATGTACATGGAACTATATAGGTAGTGTCCACTTTCCTAGTGCATATAGAGTCATCTTGACTACCCCTTCATTTTATTTTATTCCCCCCATTATTTTTGTTTGTATTGTTGTTCCCTATGGCCTAGGGGAAACCATTTTTTATTATACCATTTTTTTTTTATTTCCCTATATCCTAAATTCAAACTTGTACCATTTACTAATGTGTTATTTCAACTATATAATTACTACCTAGCTTAGGGTAAAACCTATCTCCAAGAGTAATAACTCTATTACACATGCATGAACTATTTGTATTCTACTTGTACTAACATTGCACCTTAGCCTTGTTTGTGTATTATTATTTATTTTGTCTTGTTTATTTATTTTCATTTAGTTTTTTATTAGTTAATTTTTTATAGTTTATTTGTGGTGTTTATTTATTTTGATTATTTTTTTTGGTTTTATTTGTTTGGTTTTGTTTCAATTCAGTTTGGTTGGTTTATTTATTTATTTTTTATATTTCTTTTGGGATTGTCTGTTTGTTTTGTGTTTATTTATTTTGTTTATTTATTTGGTTCTTTTAAAAAAATTATTTTTTTGTTAGATTTTTGTGTTTCTCAATTTCCATAGGTGTATTACATTTTATTTACACTTAAGTATTGATTATCTATATATTTTACTTAGGTTTTAAATGTTTGTATTTAGTCTTACACTTGGTTTTTTTGTTTTATATATATGTTTAGGATTTAAATATTCATATCTTATTCCTAGTTTATTTATATTCACATATAAACTAAGTTTTCCATGCTTAGGTTATACATTTGTATGGTATTTATTCATAACTGTGATGCATAATATCATAAAATACATATAAATTAGGCATATAGAGACTATCATATCAATGTAATGATAGTACTTCTTTAAGATCAAAACTAGACAACCCAAATACATGACTCAATAAATGAGTAATAAATAGATAAAATATGATTTATAATGTGCTGACATAGACATGCATCTCTGAATAAGCACAAATATAAGTCATATAACATAAATAGATGAATATTAGAGCACCATCTCATAAACATATAAAAAAATAAAGGAAAGAACATTTGTGATCATAAAAATCAATAATGTTAAACATCCATAATGATAAACAATGTTAAACATGAGATCAACATAAATAGGGCATTATATATATCAAAAGAATATATGTATATGTACATCAGTCTCAAAGGACATAACAATCAATGTCATAAATCTCAAATGTCATATACCTCAAGCATATTAAATATCATCACGATGTGTTGAAATAAAACAATATATCAATACAATATGTACAATATGCCAATATGTGAATATGAAAAATGCCAACAATGCCAATGATCAACTTTTCTCTATGTGTTTGTGGGACCTATTTCTAGAGGTAGCCCTAATGGCCTATGTGGTCATGGTGGTAATGGCCATATTTGATCAAATTGACTACCCTAAATATTTTATCACATGTGTCCTAGTTTTAGACTAATCCGATCTACAACTTTCTCTCTAAGCATGTCAGACCTCAAATGTTATTGTTGACCAAATTTCACACTACGTCAAATTTGATAAACCCCCCTACAAATTCAAAATTTTAATAGGGTCCTTTTAGGTTTAAACTGGCCACCAAGGTCCTATATTAGGTCAAGAGATAATTTTAGGGTTATAAAATATGTTCTAAACCTTTGTCACATTTATCTAGTCTATTTTAAGTCATTTTATGTCACTTTTTGGTCACCAAAATGAATTATATAGTTTCCTATCAAAATAAAAATGTTTCCAAATTGAATATAACATACCATATATTAGGTAAGTGTTAGAGGATGTTTTTAAATTGAAAAGGTTTCAAGTTCAACATAGAAGAAGGAGATCATCTACAAAATGTCAATTTTAGGAAATTATATGGACTAGGATGACTCATCTAGCATGTGGGAGATTCAAGGAGGTTTCATGACATTCCCCTAGGTATTTTATAGGTTTAATTAGTTTTGAAAGATTTAAAATTGAGAAAAACTTGTTCTTCTCTCTTATCACTCCCTTAGATAGGTTAAGAAGGTCAATAATTTTCTATTAGTACATAAAGGAGAAGAATAGTTGGAGTGAGTGCACTTTGGGGATGTTATTAGTCCTAATTATCTCCCATTTAATGGTCATGGTTTTTTAGTTATGATTCATAATATATGAATAATCACTAAGATTGTTAATACCTTAAAGCTACTTACACATCACCAACACCTCAAATTTCTCATCTGATTAAACTAGTTTGTGTGAACCAAATGGTGTGTATAGTATCAAATAGAATTTTATTCCTTTTCAAGTGTACCTTAAACTAGTTTTCATTTGTGGATATGAAGATATAGATAGGATCATTCTCCTTGTGCTAGAAGTCACAACATTGAGGTATGTAGAATAGTGTTTTGGTAATAGTAGTGTTTTGAGATACTATGAATGACATGAAATGAATGGTGACACACATATTTTCACTCCCCTAAAAACATGAAATTTAAGAGGTCTTACAAGTGATAATATAATATGGGGCACACAGTTGTAAGTTCACACATAGTCTCCATACCGCTCTACTTATATGTAGCAAAAGATTCAAAAAGGAATGATAATTATGAGTTTAATCAATTTATATCTCACATATACTTTTTAAGACAATGAGACATCCTCAAACCTTATCCTAAGATCAATACCTTAAAATCAATGATTCACAAGAAAAAAGGAAAGGTGTAGAGTTGAAAAAGTTACAAATGAGATGATTTACCTTAATCTCTCCAAAAGAGGATTCTACCTAAAAAAGTGTCATATATTGGTGAGTGGCTATGAGGTCTAGGTAGGCCTAATTGATTCATTGTTAAAACCTAGGACTAAAGACAATACTTGAGCACAAGAAGAAGATTATTTGATCAAAAGAGAGAAGATGGTAAAGTTGTTTTTAGCCCAGTCAAGTCTTGGTGGAGATACAATATATAGTGACTATAGGTAAAAATGAGCCAAAATAAAATTGGAGAAACTTATAGACCTATATTTCATTGGTATTAAGGTGACTGAATGGTCTCAAGGTAGAAATGGATGCATTCAAGAGTGGAATGGTATTAGTGATCTCAATAGAAACCAAGGGAATGAAGTACAATGTTTAAATATCTATCACCACCTACATGAATTTTTGTAAACTAAATGAATAAGATAAGGGTTAATAATTCTTCAAAAATTTATTTAATAATCTTACTTAAGCAGTCATAGATCATTTAAATTGGCATGTATATCTTATCAAGTATAAGCACAATCCACAAGAGCATGAAACACATGAACACAATATTTATGTAGGAAACCCTCAAGGGAAATAAAACACATTGATGACAAAAATGGAATAAATTCCTATAATACAAACACCAAATTTATTGAAGCATGTAATTCACATGGAGCACAAACCCTAATTAACTAAGCAACAACTCAGTTAGGCTTTAACAAGAATAGATTTTTAAGGAGACACCAACCTCCTAGTTGACTCATCACCAACACAAACACTTTAAAAACTTGATAACCTTCATAATAACTTATTTATCTTGAAAAAAATTATCATCTTCTTCCTCATCTCTTCACACACTTCTATCACTTTCAAACTAGCCAATATCCTTCTTCATTCAAATAGCCCTCTTATTTAATTAATTAAGTCATATGAACTTGATCCTCATATATAAAAAAAATTTAAAATATTAATCACCAATCATATAAAATTATATTATGGTATTTAAGTCCTTATTATACTTACCAAGTGTGATATAATTCACTTACACTCTTCACACATTAATATGACTAAAATTACCTAGTATATATACAAGTCACTTGCTCATATCCTTCGTAGTCAGCCAAACACTCATATATTCTTAGGTAATATGTGGAATGGATCTTAATAAATATCATAAAAATGAATCAAACATGATTTTTTCCCCTTTAGGTCTGACCTATCTCAATTAGTCCTTATCTCATCTTTAGGTCTCATAGAGACATAATCTTATTAGGTTTGCTCTAGGAAACGTTACACTTTGTCTTACTTGAAACACTTAAAAACTCAAAAAATGATAGTAAAATATCATAAAATAATAAAATATATCCTTTATAATAAATTATAGTATTAATAATACTTTTTATCTCAAACCACTAGTTGGAGCACACCATTAGTATTGTTCATATTAGGTCTATGCATACTCAAAAAATTTGTTTAAAAAAAAAAGTAAAAATATAATTTTCACAAACAAAAATTAAAATATATCACATATAAATAATATATATTACATCATGTACATCATAATATTATTTATACTTCACATCTCAGGGGTAAATTACACAAACCCTTATATGCATGTAGCCCACTCAGAACTACCAAATATCCTCAAAACATAGTCATGGAAAACTTTATCTTAAACACTTAAAATATAAATTAAATTGAATTTTTACACATTTAAAATATTAATATATTTTTCTTGTAGACCTATTTGTTTATCTTCAATATACACAATCAAATTTTAATCAGTCAACACTTTTTGGATTTAATGTTTCAACCTATTACACTAACTTAAAATATTATAAAAATCATGGATAGGTTATTAAATTTAATAAAAAAATCATGTAAATTATACATATCAACTCATGGGATAGAGTCTCAAACCCATCACTGTAACCTTTTTGCCCAAAACTGCTTGTTTGCCTTGAAGACTAGTCATGGTGATTTTAAATTTCAACACCTATGTATACACATTTAAAGGATATTAGTTCATGGTGATGATATTATAATACCATTATATAATTATTATATAGGTAAATAACATTTTAATATGAAAATATTAGTCTTACATACCAATCTCACAACTTTGCACCTTCATTGTTTCATCTTCAGTAGATAGGTCAACTTATGAGAAATATTTTCATCATTAACATAGATCTCAAAAAAATATATAAAAAATTAACATGTATTAAATGTCTTGAATAAAATATCCATACACATGGATTCATCCCTAGTCCATGTTAGCACATCCCTAATCAATTTATCACTTTTGCTTGGTTTTCTCATTGCCTGCACCACTAGGTCTATTAGCGACTGGTTAACTTGTATGACCAATTTAGGAAACTTTAGGTATATAAAATTATTATAAACCACCATGTACATATAATAAAATTATAAATATTTATAATTCATCCATTTATAAACTTTGACTTGGTCAACTCTAATTATTACAACTAATTTCCTAGAAATAAGCACTTTCTTGTATGGTATGTTCATTCACCTGAGAAACCAATCACACTTCGAGGTGAATGATAGAGTTTAATAATACATCCAATCAATTTTATATACATATAAAATCATTCTAGTAACTTTTTATCAATATATTTCATATCATGTCACTATTTAGGTTCTTTGATGGTTTAAACCATCTTCTAGTCTTAACAATCATTCATAAAGCTTAGCCCCTAATTATAGAAAATAATGATTAAAAACATGATCTAATAGCATTAAAATATACCATGAATATATTATGTCCTCATGAATATGTTTCAAATGCAAATGAGAACTTGAAAAACCTTCTCGAGTAGACAACTCTTCATCCTATACACTTGAGAGGCTTAAAACACTTTTTGAAGAATTTTCTTGTAAAACATGACTTGAAACTTCATTAACATGCTTAAAAGAGCTTGAATCACATTTTTAAATTTTTACCTTCTCACCCATGCTTTGAAAACTGATCATGATACCCCATCTAGCCACTATCTCTCTCTTTGCTTTATAAGCCTTGACCTGCAAGTCACATTAGGCCTTGAAACTGACCCTTTATCCACTATCCAAGCTCTTATCACCTCATGTACAAACTCAAACAACCACTTTCATGATCAAATAATTTCAATTATTTTTCATATGTCTTATCAACAAGCCATGTTGCTTTATTAGGACAAGCAAGGTCTAGAACTAATCTAGTTGTATATTTGGACTAAAGCACTTACCCCTATAGGATTCACCTTGAAACTCTCATGAGTGATTCAATACCTATTATGTATGATGAATAAACCTTATATAATCACTAATATTCATAGCTTCAAAAAAAATTCATATATTTGATGGAGAATCTTTGGATTTGCTTGCATAGATATTTAGAGCTTGACTAGGGATATTTGTAGCTCAAAAATGCATATTTAGAGCTGCTTATGCATATCTTTGAAGATAGACTAAGGATCTTCATAGCTCACTATGTTATTGGTGAGTATTCAAAACTATTTCCAAAAAGGTTATTTCAAAAAAAATTAATGACTTCTCAAGCCTTCAAATTATTTCTTAGCAGATAACATTATATTGCCTTCAAAACAACTACTTGACATCAACCTCATTCACCATGATTACACTTTCTCATAGAAACAATACTCACTATGATGTCATAAGAAATTATCATAAACATACCTCAAATCTTACTTGACCATGCACCTTCACAAAAACTTTAACATTAATGACAACATCAATGTCAAAGATCAATAATAAATGATAATGCTCAACAATATCCTCCTTTGTCATTGATGGAAAACACACTATAAAAACTATGGTAACCACTATTGATGGCAGACATCTCCCAGATCTGGATTTTGATTTCTCTCAACCTTTATTATCTTTCTCCCCTTTTTATATTAATGACAAAGGGTGACCTAAAACTACTAAAATCACACTTATTCCCCATAAGTTGATACTACCTCTTAAAAACACTAGATGGCACATAATCTTTAGAAACTATGGCAACCACTCTTAGAAAATTATCTTAATCAAGTCATTTCTCCCTCATTGTAAACTATCTTCCCTTTTTAGATCATTTTTCTTGTTGGTCCATTAAAAAACTCAACAAATAGAATATATGAATCATCGTAGACACATGTTCCCCTTAACTCCATGCATACCTCTATTCTAATGCTAAAAGAAATAACTCTCTTAACAAAGAACTCAGAGCTACTAAGCTCCCAGTAGACCAAAAATATCTCCTTTAAATTAATTATGAACTTAAGATCACTTACCTTCCTTGGCATGACTAAAAAATACAAAACTCTTGATCACATACTAGGCTACCACACTCTTGACACCAATTGTAGAATTATCACCCCCCACCCCCTTTGTCTTCACAACTCATCACATGAATTAATAGGACCCTTAAACCATCATCATATTCCTTTAAACATATTTAAAAAAATAATTCTTCTTAACATAGATCAATATTAACTACTGATATGAATAGATACCAAAATATTACCTCTCATATACTAATTAATTTCACTTTGACCTTAGATACCTGAGGTCAACCTTATATCTCTCATCATGCTACCTAATACACTTGAAACCTTAGATCTATCAATATATGAATGAATAATATCCATCTTCATCTCCTTATTTTCAACACAAACAACCTGGAATGTTCTCAAGATAAAATTTTATTTGACTGCAGCCTCATACTTCTACTAATAGAATAATGTCTCCATGAAGCCTAATGGAGCTACCCCTTTTCATTGGGAACTAAAACACCATGAACTTAGGATATTCTTAGATATCCATGATCTCATAAGATTGAATATTCTTTAATATCATTTTGGGCTTGAATATCACTATAGGCTTGATCTCTTCATCAACCATTTCATCATCAATGTGAGTTGATAATAGACATTCCTAACTTTATTTCACACTTGAGGCATGATATATCACAACAGGTAGTCCACTTAAGATTGAATATTGATCATGACTCATATTTACTACCTTTGTTTTCTATACATTTAATTTCCTTATTTCTTTTACTCTCAAGGCTTCAAACTTCTTGTTTTGACTTGATGACCTTCTAACCCTGTTAGGAAATAATATTGCAAAGTCTCCCATATAATGAAAATTTTAAAAAAACCACCTTATACATACCATTTGATTTATTTTAATTATGACTCCTTCCATAGCTCCATGAGTAATCATTATTGGAGGGTATTCTACATTCTCTTACTTTATGACTAAACTGATTGCATACAAAATAGTAAGCATTGAAATATCTATCATACCTTATAGCATTAGGCTATTTGATAGGTCTTTTCATGTTGAACTTTTTATCTTCAATAGTCTTCTCCTTGACTATAGGTTCCTCCTTTTGATCTCTTTTGAAACTAAGGCCTATCTTATCACTTCTAGACTTTTGAATACTCAAGATGTCATCTAAAGCCTCAGTGGTATTTTAAATCTTCACAAAGCTCTTCACCTTTCTATATGCTTGATTCAATTCATCTTTTAGGGATTATATTTTTATTTTATACCTAATTCATTATTTCTCATTATCCTTGTTTCTATGCAAAATTGCTTTCTACATTCAAAGAAGAAATAAGAAACTGAAATAAATGGTTAAGGTTAGAAGTACCTGATAAAGTCGTGCACACCGAAATTAGACGTTGAAAGATTCTCCTCTTTGGCTGTGGAGGAATGACACCTGCGAAGAAAAAGAGACTGGACGAAAAACGTTAGTCAAAGATATGGTGGGCTGTCAGGCGAACGCCCGATCCCGGAAGTACAAAGACTCCCTAGAAGGATATCAACCCACTGATAAAAAAGAGTAGAAAATTAGATGAAAGTAGATGATAATGACAGAAATAAA
The DNA here is from genome assembly GCA_037957365.1 of Torreya grandis. Taxonomy (NCBI): domain Eukaryota; kingdom Viridiplantae; phylum Streptophyta; class Pinopsida; order Cupressales; family Taxaceae; genus Torreya; species Torreya grandis. Next base: position 1,311,509 of record JARHVA010001576.1, read on the forward strand.
TGACAGAAAAATAAAGAGTGTACCTGATAAGCGGCACTGTTCTGCACAGTCGCCGGCGTCGGTCTCTGTAGTGCCGGCGTCGGTCAAGGAAGATGCCGACGTCGGTTAAGGTGCCGTCGTCGGTCGGGGTAGTGACCGGCATCGGTAGGGGCAGGTTCTAGGAAAATCTGGCCAGGATCGGGACAACGCTGAACAGAGTCAGAACAGGGCTGAACAGAGTCGGGACAGGGTCTGATAAGGTCAGGGTAGGGTTTTGGACAGAGTCGGGACAGAGTCTGGGAGAGTTGAGATAGGGTCTGGGAGAGTCGGGACAGGGTCTGGGAGAGTCAGGACAGGGTCTGAGAGAGTCTGGGGGAGTCGGGACAGGGTTGAACAGAGTCGGGACAGGGTCTGATAAGGTCAGGGTAGGGTTTTGGACAGAGTCGGGATAGAGCCTGGGATAACAGAATAGATAAATAATAACTGAGAAAGAAATGAAATAAACAAAATAATACTTACCTGGTAGAAGTCGCGATGGAAGCCATGGTGTGCAGATTAATTGATGTCGTAGTGTTGATGATTGCTCGGAGTTCGCAGGTTGATGGAGGAATTCGCAGGTTGGTTACTCAGCATTTCTTGGATAGCGTTTGGGGATCCTGGCTCAAATGGCTAGCAGAGGTTGATGAAGGCGGGGGACGGGGACGGTTCCAGAAACGGTTCGTCAACCGTTTTGGGAAACCGAATGGCAACTGATAACGGACCAGGGGAAGGTGACCGACATCGGCAGGATTGCCGACGTCAGCCGATAGGTGACCGACGTCGGTGACATCGGTCGGGTAAAGACCGACGTCGGCAGATGCATAATGGGTATAGAGTCTAGTTTTAGCTCTGTGCTCATCTTTACATGCTGCCAGGGTCAAGGTTGGTGAAACAAGTGATCGACAAGGGTTCAATAGGCGAAGAAGAATAAGACGGGGAAGGACCAGGGGAGTCGACACGATTTCGGTGTCTACATTTGCCCCTTTTTGTCTTGTTGGTTGTTCTGGATGAACTGCAAGACAAAAATAGGAGTGAGTGCCCCAGGTGAGGGATAAGGTTGATTTCATCTTGTTGGTTGTTCGAATGAACTGCAAGACAAAATAGGAAGCGAAATGCCCCGAGTAAGGATGAGGTATTCCCCCTCAAAGCAGGAGTCGAGGGAAGGGAACCGGGAATCGGGTGCTGATTTGATAAAGAGCGGATGAAAAAAGGGGTGAGGGTGAACGCTGCAAAGGTCGTGATTGCGCGCATACCACTGCACGAGATGGTCAGGTCAAAGTGTCGCAGGTCAAGGGTCGAGGAGTGCCAAAATTGAAGTAACCGGGCCCCAGCATTTAGTCATCTGCTGATCGGGTCACTCAATCTAAGCTGAAGCTCCAAATGGGTCATCGCGTTCTAGGTATCCCAGGCTCAGGAAGTGCTCCTAGAAACACGAAAAAGTCACAAGTAGTGCGGATCAACCGGTGTGCGATCCTATACTTGTGAGGGTCCAAAAAGGTCTGCGCACAATTCTGCTAACCAGTCATGAGGTAGCATATATGCAAAAACAACCAAGGCAACAACGTCTTGGAAGTGGTCGAGGTCAGAGGAGATAGGCATGATCTCCAATGGTTGGTGGTCGATGAATGGATGAATGGACGAAAGGATGCGGCCGAGCTAACCCCAGAAGACCCCATGTCAACTGAGTGCTACCTACATAGCCCTGGTGATAGGGCCTCAGGCCGATGTAGTTCTCCCTAGAAGGGAGGGAGGGTTAAAGGGATAAAATGGGTCATGGTCAAGGACAAGATTATTGTTAAAAGAAGGAAAGAAGGTTTGTCCATCAGAGAGACGAACAAACGAGAATGGTCGAGCTAACCTCAGAAGACCCCATGTCAACTGAGTGCTACCTACATAGCCCTGGTGATAGGGCCTCAGACCAATGTAGTTCAAACAAAGGGTCCGAGTGGTAGACAGGTGGTTAAAATAGTTGATAGGTTGGTCGATGATTGGATGAAATGATGAGGAAAAAAAGATGTTGCAGCCTTTTCCAAATGGTGTATTCTGCAACATTGGTTGAGGGGTTTTTCATCCCTAGCAATATTCCATATTCGTGATGGATGTATGCTAAAAATGAATTGAGGTCTATTTATGCTTCAGCAAGTATTGGTTTATGCTTAACATAAATTGGGTCGAGTCGATAGTTTCCATGTGTATTGGTGTCCATAGAAACTAGGGTGAATACGCTAGGTCAGGTTGATGGTCTGAAAAGAGAGTTGAGTTGAGTCGATTGACAAGTGATGAAGGTGAATGTGACCAAAGTGCAGAAGAAGTGAAAAGCATATTGCTCTTTCATTGACAAGGACCAAAAAGAAACCATAGATAGGGGGTTATGAGAACCAAGAGCCCCATTCATGCGTGACGTCGTTGACCGTGGTTATGTTAGAGCGGTAATCGAATCACTTAGACATTAAAGTGAGCTCGAAGTCCCTTGAGCGGGTGATAGGAGGAGGAAGGAGGGTAACCCATTTTAAGAGCAGAGATAACTTTGCCCCTTTTTATAGGAGACCCTGAGACAACTACAAGTCAAGTCCGTGACTGGTTTTTTTTTTTTTTTTTTTTGGCGCAGACTGATCAATGCGGGAAGCCTGCATAGAGATGTCATTTGCTGTAGTGGTCAGGTTGTGAAGCTGATCGATGTGGGAAGCTTCTAAAATAATGCTGTTTATTGCCAGATTAGTCATAGCCATCCTTCGAGGGAGTGGTCTAGATTTTTGTTTAATAAAAGGGCTTTTGAATAGCTGTCCTTCGAGGGAGCAGTCTATTTATTACAGCAATGATAGTACAGCTATCCTTCGAGGGAGCAGTCTATTTTTTTTTATTTTGATATAGATATAGTGACCATGGATATGTTTTGACATCTTGATTTGTTTTGACAGAAATGTGAGTCATGGACAAGATTATAGAAGGTCAAGGACTCCCTTTTATGAGGACAAAGCATCCATACCGCATAAAAAGGGTTATAGGAATTGTTAAGAGGAATAGGGTTGAAAGGAAGTAGGATGAAGAGGACGGGAATTGCTCAAGGGACGAGCTCAAGTTAAGTGTCAAGTGGACGAATACTCGACTAGCAGTAGAACGGTCGCAGATGCAACGCATTAAGAGGCTCAGGTTCTGGGCGTCCATCAAGAGAAGACAGACGGTAAGTCCCTGATCCATACTTGTGCGTGATAATAAAAGGTCCGAGCCAATTAGGAGCAAACTTGCCTCGTTTACTTCACTCCATATTGGTCACGTGTTGATTAATAAGTGGATGTGAAGTTGACTGATATGGTTGTAGATTGATCGAGACTGGTTGAATATGTGGATAAAAAGGTTGGTCAATGTTCGGTTGAGATTTGGTCATTTGATGGTTGGTCAATGGTTGGTCAGGGGTTGATTGGTTGGGTCGAATGTTTGGTTGAGGTCGGGTTAAATGTTTGGTTGCTAGTCTGGTTGAGGTTAAGTTGAAAGAGTGATTGATATGTGGTCGAGACTGTGTTGAAAAATTGGTCGAAGTTTGGATGAAGGTTGAATTCCCCCAGCGGCTAGGGAGAATGTTTGATGGATTGGTTAAGGTCAATTGAGGTTTAGTGGTCAGATGGACTGTGTTGATGTCAAATAAGGGGGTTAAAGGTGACAAAGGAACCAGAACCTGGCGTGGAGATCCCGAATTAGGTGATGAGGTTGGAGAGGTATGAGTTGGTGTTGATGATTTGTGGGAGGGAAGGTCAAGAGGATCCTTGATGAGAAGGGAATCCTTTCTCTGTTGGTGACGAATGATAGCTTTAAGAGCGCAACAACGCTCAGTGTCGTGTCTCGGAGTATGATGATAGTGACAGTATTTAGAGTTGTCGAACCAAGAGGGTCTTGATCCGAGAGTTGATGAGAGGGGCGGTGTTGAAGGCTTGATAACATGGTCAAGAAGAGAGGTGTCATTCCCCAGACATTGGCAAATGGCGACCTTGAGGGCACAACAATGTTCCGTGTCGTGTCCAGGTGTGCGATGATATGCACAGATACGAGTGTCGTCGAACCAAGGTGGTTTAGGTCCGAGAGAATGATATGGTTTGAGAGGCAGAAGGTTGAGGCGAGATGACTGCAACAAGTGCCGTAACAGCAAGGTATAAGAACCTGCTAACGGGTCTGGATATTTTATTGCAGTGAGGGTTGATGACATTGGTTTAAGAGGTGTAAGAGACGTTGGTCGATGGTTTAGAGAAGATATATGTTTGACAGGTTGATAGAGTAATGGAGCCAACGTGCCTCTGTGAAGGATGGGAGTAGGAAGCACTCCATTTAAAGTGGATGGATGCGGGCCCAAGATTGAAGGTAATGATGAAGGTGGGGGAGGAGTCCTCCGGTGTGGTGTAGTGGTCTTCGTGGGTTTGAGTCGAGGGCCACTATTGTGCGAGGCGAGGTTAGATACGGGTTTGGGTTTAGATGTGGACGGAGGTGAGTGAGATGTAACGATCTCAGGCAAAGGGCAAGAGGAAACTGAGATTGGGTCTTCCTCAATCAAAATGGGTGCAGAGATAGGGTCTTCTCTTGATGGAGAAGAAATAGGAGAGGGTGGCTCCTCAAGTGGGCAGATGGTAGGGATGATCGTGCCTTCTGCATGTGCTTGAGGAGTAGGAGAGGTAAGGTCTTTGGATGTAGGTAGGACTAATGGCGTAGGTGTGATCAAGGCGTCCTCCAGTATAGGAGAAATAGATGGAGGACTAATAGGAGAAGAGGGTTCTTCATCCTGTGAAGAAGGTTGGTCAGGGACAAGAGGTAAGATAGTGTTGACGGTGTGTATATGGTCTTGAGGGTCATTGATTATGGTTTGGATGTTGTCTTGAGTAGGCGGGTGATTAGGAAAAGGTTGTTTGAAGATGTCGAGGTTTTGGTTGGGCAGTGTGTTCGGGTTATCTAAGATAAGATCGCCCTTGTCGAGCATGTCCTGGACGAGGTTTTTAAAAGTTTGACAGTGATCCGTATCATGGCCTTTGACACGGTGATAATTACAAAAGTGATTCTCCCTGTACCATGTAGGGATAGGTGTTGAGGAGTCGAATTGATGTGGTCGGATTGAAGGGAGATTGAGGACTCCCTGCTTGATGAGTTTATCCAAGACAGAGGCATATGACTCTCCAATTGGAGTGAATTGACGTTGTATGGATTGACGTTGAAAATGTTTATTGATGTAGTCTAATGTTGAAGATGTTGGTCGGTTGGTTATTGTTGAAGATGATGGTCTAAAGGTGATAGTGTTCGCCGACTCCTTAGATTGAGAGTGGGCAGAAGAAGGTCTGGAAGAAGAATGGTCATTGGTTCTTGTGTTAGTGTTACACAATTTGACCTTATCTTCTTCAATAGCGCAGAGTTCAAGTTTTCGGGCCATGGTGAAGGCCTCATCGAAAGTGTGGAATGTTTGAACCCGCAAGGTGGATGAGATGTGACTGACACATGCTCGGGAAAAGAGCTCAATGAGCTCGGGTTGAGGCAAGGAGAAGGAGAGCTGGTTGATCAAGTCTCTCCAACGGGCGACAAAATCAACTACTGATTCGTCGTCAAATTGCCTAATGGAGTAAAGGTCTGTGATCGAGACTTGTTTAGTGATATTGATTGAGAAATGGTCGAGAAATAGTTGGGCAAGTTGGGTGAAGGAAAAGATAGAATGTCTGGCAAGGGAGCTATACCAGTCAAGGGCAGGGCCAGAAAGAGACATAGGAAATGTGCATAAAAGTAACGCATCGTCATGGGCAAAAAGATAGCAGGCATGTCTGAATGCCCGTAGATGTTGTTGTGGGTCTTCCTTACTCTAAAAGCGAGTAAATTTAGGAAGCTCCTAATGGTTGGGGTATGGTCGGATAGGGACAGAAGGATGAATGGGCTCGTTGTAAATCTGGTCATATGAAGAGATATTATTTGAACCGGAGATAGAAGCTTCGAGACTGGACAGTTTATCCATCAGCATCTTGATGACGTCTGCTGACGGATTGGTGGACGGAGCGCCCCCTAGGTTATAAGGTGCTTGAAAGAGGCTAGAGGAGGTATATGACGTAGTCGGTTGTACCAATAAGGGTGCAACGTACGGATGACTAGTCGCAGGGGCAGAAGTAGAGGTTAAGGGTGGTTGCGTCATGAAGGTCGAAGGTATAGGTTGACTAGGCACCGCCAAAGGTGGTTGAATAGCGGCACTGGTAGAGGGATAGGTTGGCACTCCTACATTTGTGGGCGCAAGAGTGTAAGGGGTCGAGGCAATCAGGTTCTGATACGATGTAGAACTTGGTTGATTTGTAGATGATTGAGGGGGTAACGAAACCCCGATGGAGGTCGGTCTAAAAATAGACGAAGAGGCCAAACTTTGCGTATTGGCCATGGTCGGGTTAACGGTTGAGGCAAAAGGCTGAGTCAAAAAGGGTTGGATGACGAATGGTGTCGATGTCGTCGCCATGTCACCCGAGAGGTCTCGCGTTGGATTTCTCGCGAGATAGTTATGGAGGGCTGCGGTATTGAGGTCCAAGAATTTTTTGAAATCCTGGTCCCCTTCAGGGATGATGGGAAGTTGAGTCGGGGTCAGGGTCGGTCCTGTAGGAGTTCTTTCAGTCTCCGAGTGGAACTCCATGATAGGACGGTTTAGAGATGGGGTAGACGAAAGCAGTTGACGGTCAGAGTGGTCAAAAAGGGCCTTGGTTTGACTGTGTGTCAAAACCATAAAAGGCAAGAGAGAATGTCCTTACACGCTCAAACAAGCAGATAAGAACCAAAAAGATGAAGACACAAGCAGATCCTAAAACTCTAGAAGTAAAATTTTATTAGGATTATAGTGGCTTATGCCTTAGAATGTGTGTTTTGGGGAGGATTGGCTTTGTGAGTCGGGTCCTAAAAGAAGTCTATGGATGGTTTCGGGTTTTGTTATGGTGCTCAAGAAGTCTGTGTTAGGGTCTGGTATGTGGCCTGGTGCTAAGGAGCAAGCTCCCCTCACTTCACGATTCCAGTGGTTAGCTGGTTTCGCTTAGCCAAGATATACCTCACCTAGAGATTATACTCTGCCAGAGAACGGAGTGGGTTTCCCCCTTGGTGATGAAATCCAAGTAGGGTCACCGGGACGGGTAAGGTATCCGCTGGGGGATGAAATCCCAGTCGGGCCTTGTCTCAGGTAAGTTAAAATGTTTGTTTTGTGCAGGTGGTTTGGTCGTGTAACATGAAGTGATCTAGATTAATTCAATATGCGATTTAATTACTATGTGTGGTCTAAGAGATGCAGGCAAATAGAAATGAATGCAAAGTGTTTTAATGTCCAAGTCAAAATGTTTGTTCGTATGAAGACGAATGGAGAAAGAGTTGAAGAATATGAGTTTTAGCTAGTCTAGAAGTGCAAGAAAGAAATGTTCGTTTTAGTTCTGCTTATGATGTCGTTTAAGAAGAGATGAAAGGAGGCGAAAAGCAAGAAACCTAATGCGCCTAAATGAACGAAAGAAAGAAAGAACCCAAGGAGGACCTAGGGTCCCACCGGGCGTGCCAGAATGTTTCTATGCAAAATTGCTTTCTACATTCAAAGAAGAAATAAGAAACTGAAATAAATGGTTAAGGTTAGAAGTACCTGATAAAGTCGTGCGCACCGAAATCAGACGTTGAAAGATTCTCCTCTTTGGCTATGGAGGAATGACACCTGCGAAGAAAAAGAGACTGGACGAAAAATGTTAGTCAAAGATATGGTGGGCTGTCAGGCGAACGCCCGATCCCAGAAGTACAAAGACTCCCTAGAAGGATATCAACCCACTAATAAAAAAGAGTAGAAAATTGGACGAAAGTAGATGATAATGACAGAAATAAATGACAAAAAAATAAAGAGCGTACCTGATAAGTGGCACTGTTCTACACAGTCGCCGGCGTCGGTCTCTGTAGTGCCGGCATCGGTCAAGGAAGATGCCGACGTCGGTTAAGGTGCCGTCGTCGGTCGGGGTAGTGACCGGCATCGGTAGGGGCAGGTTCTAGGAAAATCTGGCCAGGATCGGGACAACGCTGAACAGAGTCGGAACAGGGCTGAACAGAGTCGGGACAAGGTCTGATAAGGTCAGGGTAGGGTTTTGGACAGAGTCGGGACAGAGTTTGGGAGAGTCGAGATAGGGTCTGGGAGAGTCGGGACAGGGTCTGGGAGAGTCAGGACAGGGTCTGAGAGAGTCTGGGGGAGTCGGGACAGGGTTGAACAGAGTCGGGACAGGGTCTGATAAGGTCAGGGTAGGGTTTTGGACAGAGTCAGGATAGAGTCTGGGATAACAGAACTGATAAATAATAACTGAGAAAGAAATGAAATAAACAAAATAATACTTACCTGGTAGAAGTCACGATGGAAGCCATGGTGTGCAGATTAATTGATGTCGTAGTGTTGATGATTGCTCGGAGTTCGCAGGTTGATGGAGGAATTCGCAGGTTGGTTGCTCAGCATTTCTTGGATAGCGTTCGGGGATCCTGGCTCAAATGGCTGGCAGAGGTTGATGAAGGCGGGGGATGGGGACGGTTCCAGAAATGGTTTGTCAACCGTTTCGGGAAACCGAATGGCAACTGATAACGGACCAGGGGAAGGTGACTGACGTCGGCAGGATTGCCGACGTCGGCCGATAGGTGACCGACGTCGGTGACATCGGTCGGGTAAAGACCGACGTCGGCAGATGCATAATGGGTATAGAGTCTAGTTTTAGCTCTGTGCTCATCTTTACATGCTGCCAGGGTCAAGGTTGGTGAAACAAGTGATCGACAAGGGTTCAATAGGCGAGGAAGAATAAGACGGGGAAGGACCAGGGGAGTCGACACGATTTCGGTGTCTACAATCCTTTAGGTTTACATTAACTCTCTCCATTTGTGCCTCAACTTGATTGAAGATATCATCATCCTCATTGGATGTTTTACTTAACATATCCTCAAATAAGACAATTTGATCCTCATAGTCCTTAACTAGTGATCTTAGTTTATGATTCTATCTTATTTGAAACTTCAAATCCTCTAAGGCCCTTACCAATTCTATCTCAAGATTCACTTTTGCTTCTTTTTCATCTAATTATACATCAACCATAAGGCCTTTAATATTTGAACAACCCTCATTTTTTGATTTTATGGCCATGAATAAGGTTTAGTTATTGTCATATTTAGGTTCATTACTACCACCATCACTATTATATTCACTTGAATCACTTACATAAGAAAAGTTATCTTTTTTATTGTAAAAGTTTCTCTTATTTTTGAAAGTTCCATTCCTACCTTCATACTTCTTGAACTCCTTTTTTAATCAAGCTTATAGGACTTCTTTTCATAATCATGCTCAAATTTATCCTTATTAGGATACTTGGATGCAAAATGACCAATCTTGCCATAGTTGAAGCATTTGATGGGTAATTTAACTTTGTACTTACTAGATACAAACCTCAAATTCCTTATAAACATGGCTATTAGTTGATCATCATCAATATCCAATCACCCCTTATCCTTGACCTTCTTGTATTTTAAATTCTTATTAACTTTTAAATTTTCTTCCTTCTTGGGAGGTCTTCCTTCATTTATTTCTCATCTCATAGGCAGTCAAAATGCCATGAAGCCTATCCATCTCTAGCTTGTCCAAATCTTGTATCTCTTCTATTAAAAACACCTTAGGGTCAAATATAAGAGTTAATGATATCAAAACTATTTGAATAATAGTATATTATATTATTTTTTTCTTGCAATCCTTTGATGACATTGAAAACTTCATCAACCCTTAATAGGTAAGATGTAATGGTTTCATCTTCATTCATCTTTAGGATTTCAAATTATCTTTATGGGTCTATAACTTGTCCATCTTCACCTTAGTGTCTCTTTAATATATAGTATTAAACTTGTCCATATCTCTTTATCTCATTAATAATACATTACCTTCACAATATCTACCTCTTATAGGCCACAAATAATGACATTCTTTTCCTTGGAGTTATTTTCACTAAATTTCTTACCTGCTTCATTAGTTATTGGAATAGGAGGATCACTATAGCCATACACAAAGAAATTATAGACATCACGACCTTGAGACATAAAATATATCTTCATATTGACATTATAAAAGGCACAATTAATTTCCATTTAATAATGTAGCCTTACTGGTAGATAAACCACATTGAGTTTGCTGACTATCCATTTTTACTTCTAGGATCTCCTTTAGGTTTAAGACATGCTTCAAAGGACCAAGATCTAATACCAAATGTTGGAAGATAAATTAATAAGTTTGGGTTGAATTAGTCTTCAAAAAAGTTATAAAAATATTACTTAAGTAATCATAGATCATTTAAACAAGCTTGTGCATCTTATCAAGAACAAACATTAATCTACAAGATCATATAACACTTGAACAAAGTATATATGTGGCAAATACTCAAGGATAATAATAATAATAATAATATAAATACAACATATTCTTATAGTACAAGCACCAGCTTTAGTGAATCACCCACTTCACATGGAACACCAACTCCAACAAGCTAAACACTAATTCAACTAGGCTTTAACAAACACCAACTCACAAGGAGGCACTAACCCCCTAGATGACCCAAAATAAACTCAGACATATAAAACACTTGATCATATTAATAATACTTTGTTTATCATAAAATATATGATTATCTTCTTTGTTATATCTTCACACACTTCTATCCTTCTCAAACTAGCCTCTAGCCTTGTTTGCTCAACTAGCCCTTTCCTTGACTTGATTAGGTCATATGACCTTCATCCTCATAAGTAAAACCTATGTCAAAGTTTAATGAATGATACTATACACTCATATTATTGTCTATAATACCTTATTATGCTTACCAATTATTATATTATTCACTTACACTCTTCACACATAAATAGTCTTAAATTTCCTAGTGTGTATATATATATATATATATACATACATATATATATATATATATATATATACATACATATATATATATATATATATATATATATATATATATATATATATATATATATATATATATATATATAAGTCACTTGATCATATCCTTTTTAGTTAGCCAAATAATATTATCTTCTTATGTTTTACATGGAATGGATATCAAGACATCTCTTATATATTTTTCAAATGTTATTTGAGTCCCTTTATGTCTGACCTATCTCAATTAGGCCTTATCTCATCTTTAGGTCTCATAGAGACCTAATCCTATTAGGTATATTCTAGGACATGTTACACTTTATATTCCTTGGAACACTTAAAAACACCAAAAAAATGGTAGGAAAATATAATAAAACACTCATATATATATCTATTATAATTTCATCTAGGCTTCATAATAATTTTATCTCAAACCACTACTTGGAGGACACCATTAGTACTATTCATAATAGACATGTGCATATTTGAAAATCCTATTTCAAAAAATTTAAGTATAAACATTATTTTTATTAATAAAAATGGAAAAAAATCACATATACATAATTATATGACCTCATGGACATCATCATATGATTTATACTTCACATCTTAGGGAAAAAGTACACAAACCCTTCTCTACTAGTAGCCCACTCAAGACTACCAACTAACCTCAAAACATAATCATGGGAAACGTGATCTTCAACACTTGAAGGTGAACTTATCATGACTAATTAAACATTAAAAATATTATTTTACATATTTATATAATTTATAATTATAAATATCATAAGGTATAATGCCAAATATTGGTTTTGTAGACCATTTTTTTTAGTACATAGTCAAATCTAAACCAATCAACCCATTTTGGCTTTAATGTTTCAACCTCTTACACTAAATTATAATATTTTTAAAATAAGGTAAAGGTTATTAAATTTAAAAAATAAAAAATAAATAAATAAAATAATTGTATTAGATACATCAAATCATTTCATAAATTCTCAAACCCATCAATGCAACATATTTACCTAAAACTACTTGTTTGCCTTGAAGACCAGTCATGGTGATTTTGAATTTAAACACCTATGTAAACACATTTAAAATATATTAATTAATGTGAATTACCATATACTATAATTATATAATTATTATATATTTATATAGCATGGTAATTTTCAAATATTGGTCTTGCAGACCAATCTCATAACCTTGCACCTTCACTGTCTCAGCTCACTAGATAGGTCAACTTATAAGCACCATTTTCATCATTACCATTAAACTAAAAAACATATATCCAACATGAAAATTTATTAAATATAATGAAAAAAATCTCCATGCATTTTTATTAATCCCTATTCCATGTTATAACATCCCTAATAAATTTCTCATTTCTACCTAGTTTTCTCATTGTTTGCACCATTGGTCTATTAGTGACTGGTTAACTTGTATGACATAGTTATCACACCTAATGGATAGAACCTTATTATAAACCACCATGTACATATAATAAAATTATAAATATTCAGCCTTCATCCATTTATCAACTTTGACTTGGTCAACTCTTACTACTACAACAAACTTCTCAGACAAAAACAATTTCTTATAGGTTCTGTTCATTCACCTACGAAACAATTCACACTTGGAGCTACCTAAGAGAGTTAAATAAAAAATAAAATATATTTTATATCCATATAAAAACATTATATTCATGTTTTAACTTCTTTAATATTAGGTCACTATTAAGGTTCTTTGAGGTTTTAAACCATCTTCCAGTCTTAACGATCATTCATAAAGCTTAACATCTCATTTAAGAAACCAATGCTTTGATCTTTAATTTAGGAAAATTCCCCATATACCATGAATATATTATGTCCTCATGAATATGTTTCATATTCCAATGAGAACTTGGAAAACCTTCTCGGGTAGATAACTCTTCATCATGTGTACTTGAGAGACCTTAAAGCACCTTTTTAAGCCTTTTCTTATAAACCATGACCTAAAAATTATTAAACATGATTAAAAAAACTTGAATAACATTTTTGAATTCTCAAATTTTCACCCATTCCTAGTAAACTGATCCTAATACCCCATATATCCACCATATCTCTCTTTGCTTTCTAGGCCTTGACTTGCAAGCCACATTAGGCCTTGAAATTGACCTTCTACCCACTGTCCAAGCTTTTAATACGTCATGTACAAACTCAAACAACCTCTATCATGATAAAACACTATCAAGTATTATTCATATATATTATATGTTGTCACTTTAATTTTAACCATTTAATAATATGGAAAATATCTCCTCATCTAATTGGCACAATGGAAACACCTCTAGGCTTGTGGGTAGCCTAAGGAATGAGATAAATCTCTAGATAGGGCTAGCTACCTTGATGTAACACTTTGGATCAAAACTAAAACTAAAATTTAGGGGTGAAAAGTGAGAGAGATAACTAAAAATAAAATATCCTAAGGGAGGTGATACACCAAATAGACTGATGACTTCTAACCATATGTATGTTACACTTCAAATCAAGGGACAAAATTAACATACACTTCTCTAATCTTCATCTTCTCACATAAATGTTGCATTGTGAGGCTATGGATGAATGTAAAAATATAGGAGGACTATATAAGAGGATTATGAGGGAACTAATGAATATACTAGCTCACTCAATCCTTTAAATTTATTAGAACACTTCACATGCCCTCCAAGAAGAAGTTTTCCAACTATAAATAGATGATATAATGAAACAATCATGCTAAGGAAACAAGAGTTATAAATTATGTAAAATCAAAAATTCCAAATGAAAAAACTAAGAAAAATAATTTAAGAGGTGAAAATTACTATTATTATTATTATTATTATTGATCAAAATGTATACAAATGAGTAGGGCTTCACCTTACTTAGGAGAACCAAGAATTACAATGTCAGAAAGGCTAGTTCCTATAGACCTTGAGAGAGAGAGGAGAAGAGAGAAGTAAAAGGGTAAAAATGACACCTTTAATACTGATAAAATAATTTAATTGTGCATGATATAATTATTTGGGATGAACCATGTAAGATCAAGAAGCACAAGTGTCAATTCAAGGCATAAACTTCATGAAAAGTGGCATAAAACTCCTCATTTTGGCTCCAAAAAATTACCTATATGATTAGCCCCATTTGAAATAATTATAAATAATTAGGAATATATAAAATTATTTGGATTAAGGTTAATTAAATCATGAATTACTCTCTATGCATTGGTTTTAGGCTTGGTCATCTAAAATCACTTGGAAAGGAGATATCATCATTTGTGGTCTAGAAAACTCTTCTTTCATGCACCCTGCACAGTTGTCCCAAAAATTGGAATTATTTCATCATGAAAATATATGGGATACGCTGGATTAAAATTTTAAATACCCTCCATGTAATTATAATCATTAGGCACACCTTAAAATCACTTTCCCTTAGAGTTTTCACACTTCTCACTAGCTTGTCTAATATGCCAATTTTAACTTGCTAAGATGAGATATCCTATTAAAGAACTTAGGATTTGTTATTATAAATTGAATTAAAATGATTATTTACCATAATTATTGATATTTATCCCAAAGTTTTTTTCATCTTCATACTCCTCCTAGAACCTATATAACACAAATAATGGTAAAAATACCATGTTTCTCACCCCATCCATACAAGTCCATACAAATAAAAAGAATGGGGAGTAACTTTAAGGATTCCTATAAAATTTTAAATAGGTTTCATGGTCAAAATATTCCATTATAATTCATCTCTAGATTCATTTGTCTATATTGGTCCTTACAAGGCTTTTCAAGGATTTTAAGCCTATTTTCACTCTTAGGGTTCGTTCATAAAGGTTTGATATTATAATTTCAATATCATGCCATGAATTTATTTATATAGACATATTATAACTCCTATAAACATTTTTTTCCCATACAAATCATCAAAAAATATATGAGAAGCTAGACTTGCCCTATCAGGCTCCTTCACTTTCCTATAATCTAAGCATGTTTTGAGCTAAAAAATGGTTCTTTTTGTGCTTTATCTACCTGAAAAAATATTGGTAACCTCTATATTAACCCCAAAAACATGCACAAATGAGTTTTAATTCACACTAAGAGTTAGAAGTAGAAGTGGCTCTTCATTGAGACACTAGGTCTAGCCATGTCCAATAGGCCTACCTACAACCTTTGCTCAAAATTACCTTTTTTGAAGTATTTCCTACATAAAAATATAGTAAAAATATCTAATACCATTACATATAAGTTATCTTATAATGCATAAGGCATATCTCATGCTAGAAGAGGAAGTTGTTCTCCTTTTAGCTTTTAGACCTTAATTCTGCCTACTAGGCATGCTTGCAAACCTTGTAGTGTTAGAAAAATGAATTATATTACTCCTATTATTGATTTATAATTATTACCTATATGTTTTTTATATTTATAAACCTTCTTAAAATATTTATTCAACTCATGGTCCCACTTTCATACCTCACTCACCAAAACCTGCTAGTCTTGTATAAGGGGAAGTACCCCTATCTGATACAAAATAGGGGTACTTACCCTATCTATACACACACACACAAACACACACACACACACACATGCACACACACATGTGTGCGTGCGCGCGCGCGCGCACACACACACACACACACACACACACACACACACACACACACACACACACACACACACAGACACACACACAGACATACTTATACATATACATACATACATATGTATACATATGTATATATATATATATATATATATGTATATGTATATATATGTATATATATCCCTATTTATATACACACACACACATATATATACACATATATATATGTATGTATTTATATATATATATGTGTGTGTGTGTGTGTATATAAATAGGGATATATATACATATATATATATATATATATTTGGATTATTAAATTATTAAAGGTGATCTAAACAAATTTTCAACCCCTGGTTTATCCATTTTACCTTCAAACTTCCTCCAAAATTAAATCAAACTATGTATTTGAGTACTATGTGCAGGGTCTCTTTCAAGGGACTTTGTTTAGCTTATTTGATAAATCCTTCATTTAATTATTTTAAATGATATTGAATATTAAAAAATATAAAATTATGATGGATATATTTCAAAATCATCTATCTTTCTAGGATATTACTTACCCTTCCTATGCCTTGACTTCTCAAACTATGCTTTATCATTCTAACTATGTTTTATTATGATAGTAACCCCTATAGGTGTTTTTCATGATATTTAAGAATTAAATACAATGTATAATCCTTATTTAAGTTATATAATACAAATTAAATAAATATTTTTCTTCATTGACATTGTGGGGTTTGAAAACCTTCAATACTAGTCAAGACTAGTTGACTGAGTACCCTACTTTACTATGTTTTTTGCTTTAGGGATTCTTCCCATAGGTGAAAAATACATGATTTGACTTAAAAATATTATCTATGACCTCCCATTATCCCCTATAGTAAATTTTCATTATTTTTCACATATATGCTTCATATTCATGCTTTTTTCACACTTAAAATAGTACCTCTCTATCAAACTGAGTACTATATTGACTGTGACCATGTTTTTTTTATATGAGGGGTAGTTATAGGTATATTATGCATGAATTAATTATTTTTAATATTTTAAATACTCATTCATATTTACTTGGAGTCATGTATTCACCTTTTATAGTCATTTTTCATTACTTTGAACCCTAAACCATGCTTATTATTTTCTCAATTACAGTTGTAGGTGCTTATGTATATACATGTGGACATATGTAGGTGACCATATGGAATACAAAATATAATTCCACCTATTATTTATAAAATTCAATTCATTTTGTGTTTCATTCAATCCCTTTAACCATTCTAGTCATGAGTGAATACATTGTTACTCTTTAAGATGTCAATTGTCATTTATACCTCTATAGCCTATAGATATCATTGAAGGATTTCAATGTTTCAATAACAACTTTGAGGTCCCCCAAAAACCATCTTACACCACTCATTAACCCTCAAAAATTTTAAAGGTATCTATCCCATATATAGGTTAAAATCCATGGCTATCAAAATGCATACAAAGTCTTTACAACCCTACTATGAGATAACAACAAAACACTAAAGATATTTATTTTGTAAGTTTAGGGTAGATAGTCCTAAACATAATCAATTTTTTCTTGAGGGTAATCCATATCTTTGTTTGTTAATAAGACACCTCAATAAGGTATAAAATTGCCCAATTTAATGCTAAAACTCCCAATAAGCTTCACCATTGCTCCCACCTCTTCATTTCATGCCTCAATCTACTGCTCACACCACTTGTAGGTGAATGTCTAACTAAAAAAGCAATATATAATATTATTAAACATATGAATAATTGGTGTTTTTAGTGTAGTTTTTATCTTCTCACAAGTTTCAGATAACTCTCACCATTATCAAGACCTTACCTAGTTCAGACATTTTCTTTTTAATGATGTTTGATTACATGAGGGTATCTATAGGTGAAATTTGAGGTAATTGTAGGTAGTGCTTATAAGCATGAATGGTATGTATTTATTTGACCTTAAATGGACTATAGGTTCATCTAATAGTTATAAATTCATTACACAAATTTCAAAGACCTTGACAAAACTCAGCACTCCTTTTCAACATGACTAGTTCTATGAGGGCACCTGTAGGTGACCATCTAAAAGGCCAAATTATATGTAAGTGTTATATATGATTGTGAAAACCTTATACAAAATATTTTAAGGTTCCTTATTTTTTTATTATTCCTAATACATGTTAATATTTTTTATACCCTTAATACACATCCATGAGAACACTAGATAGGTTTCTCACATGTGATTCAACATGTAAACAAGTGAAAAAGGTAAAGTTGACTATGAGGATGGTAAGGATACAAGCTTGGTCAGGGTATGGTGTCTTAAAACTAAATATAAAGGTATATGATAAATATTACATGGAGACATGACAAAACCATATCCTATTCACATGAAATCCTCTGTAGGGAGTTCAACCTTTTTGCAAGTGGAAAACATGACTGAGAACTCACATAGTGTCACCTTCCTACAACATGAGATTATTTTCTGATAAAAACATTATTAAACATAAAAATAATATTTAATTATTTATAATAAAATATCTAACATACCTTGGAATCAACATCACCAATTGGTTCATACAGATTTGCCTAGAATTGAGCAAAACCTATAGGGTGCATGAAATAGCTAGGAGAAACATACAATAAAATTAATAAGGATGGTTCATGAAGCACAATTAAATTTTTTTATAAATACTTATATGTATTTTAAGGTACCTAATTTTAATAAAAAATCCCCAAATAGTTTGAGCTAAAACATCCAGAGTTGTTCATACTAAGCACAAACCTAAAGGTCACTTCTTCTTGCCAAGAGGACTGAAAAAGGATTATAATGATTTTTAGAAAAAAATGACACTTCTATATAAAATGAAAAATTTAAATGAGTAACGTAAGATTAAGAGACATACCATGATCATTTCCCATGTGTTACACTTCCCAAGATGCCATACAAGTGCCAAACTTCTTCTTTTCCTCAAGAAAATTACCCTTTCTCTGATGAACCTTGCACTTTTTAGTTGGTTTCAATTAATTAATAATTATTAGGAAACATTCATTTTGAAATAATATTTTAAGACCCTCAAACTTTAGAATAAATTTGTACAATTCATTAAATTCACCTTTTTTGACCCTAAAATGACTAAAAATGATGTAAGGACTAGATTAACTAATGACCAAGCCTTTTAAAACATTAAATGACTTTAATTAACATATAAATAAAAAATTTAAATATTTATTGGACCCATAAAATTCTTAAAAATCAAATTTTTACCTATGGGTTCCCTAATTTAACCTAAAAGTCAAACTTGGTCAACAAATTGGTGACTCATAGGGGCAGTATGCCTACTCTACTGGCTAGTCTAGTAGCCTTATCATTCCATTTGTATTAGGGAGTAATTTTAAGTCTATTAATAACAAAGAAACATTTGAAAATTTAATTTGATCAAGACAAGACCATTAATTACCTTAACCACACAATGTAAAGGATACACATAAAACAAGGCAACAAAATTGTGAAGACGCACACACATATGCTCGGAGCACTTAGGGAAAAATTTAAAAAAAATATATTATGCACAAATATAGATTAATAATACCTCCCTTACTGGATCAAAATGAAAAATAATTGAATCATCTTCATGGTGAGATGAAACATAGTGCTGAGCATGTTTTTCCTTAGATTGAATGTTTTGTGGATCAAACCTATTCCTTGACACCTCACTTGATCCGATCTCACATAGATCATCCTTAAATATGTCTCAAATTTATATATACTCCTCTTGAACATTTTCACATACTTCATATTACTTCCCACTCTTCATTTCATGGTCAATTGGTATCTCCTTAGTAGGCAAGGATTCAAGAGGAGTAATTTCATGCTCCTTAGAAGATTGAGGTGAAAAAGAGCTTGGTCCATCCTTCAAAAACTGATATATTTCTCCCAAATAATTGAGATGATTATATTTTATCTTGATGAATTCAAACATTTCATCATGAAATATATATTATTATTGAAATGATATATTTGAAAGATTACTTTTCCTTTGCATACTTACTTGAGTACCAAGGTTGTCTTCTCCATCTTTGACCAGATCATATCCTCCTTGAAGAGGAGTATAGCCTACTCTAATTATTTCAAAAAATTAATTAATAGGATGATTAATAAATTTTCATTAAGCATCCATGACATCTTTCAAATTGATGGAAGAACCAATGAAGGTTTCTTCCTTCTTGACATCCATAATTATCTCAATAATATTAGGCTTCTTCTCAGTTGTAAACTCTAAATCATTAAGGAGATCTGCATATTCCTCCCAATATTATTTATTGTCTTCCATGGAATCATCCTCTCTCACCTTGTCATGTACTTGATTCTCAACTTGACAAAACTATTCAAACCCTTGAAATAACTCCATTTGTAGCTGCCAATCATTCTTGTCCTCTTTATTATTTTGAACCACTACCTCTTCAATCATCTCTTTTTTGATGTATGATGTCACTAAGTTGGTTTTATTAAATATATATTGAATGTAATGGTGTTTTAAGATTAGGCTAAGGTATTATATTATCTTCAAGAGAAACAACTTCCACCTTGGTCTCAAGAGATTCTTTTAGGACTACCACCTCTTTCAGAAAGACTTGAAATTATTCTCCATCCATAATAACAAGTTCATATTCATGTTTGAGGTGATCATATAATTTTTTTTGATTAGATTTATATTATTTATCAAGGTATACAATATCTTCCATCTCTTTTTCTTTCATACTGATGCTAAGATTAGGCATTTCAAAATTATGTGACCTAGACCAATGAGGCTACCGAGGAGGTATGTTTTCTTCAATTAAGAGTTATCTTTCTTAATCAACAAACTCATCCTATTTATGTTCCCATACCATAGGTCCACAAAGTAAAAGGGTGATGGGGTGAGGACAAGATGAACTAGTTGGTGGAGGTGGCATATAGAACTCAAAATTAGATTTAGAGTGAAATGTAGGGGTATCTTTTTGAAGCTATTGAGGAAGGAAGGGCAGACCTTGGGATAAAATAACTTGATTTTTTTCCCTCAAATTGAAAAACACTTAATTAACATTTGATTTATCTTGATTATTATCTTTAGGAAAGTAGGATGGGGTGTGTCTAGGAATAAGATATTCTTTTTAATCTAAACCTTCCATCACACCTTGACTTAGTAGCTTCATCATTGACTCTAACTCTTCAATTTTCTTGGCTAGGTTCTCTTGGAAAATTCTCTCTTGAATTTGATATGCATAATCATAAGGATGAGTAATACAAGGGGATTAATATGGAAAATAAGAGGTTTCTTGAGGAAGGGTGGGAGGAACTTGCAAAGGATTAACTTCATTCACAACTTCACACTCTTTGTCAAGACTTTTCTCCTCCTTCTTTCCCCATGACTCTACTATCTTGTTCCAGCACATGATATTTGGATTATGAGTCTCTTTTTAAGGTTCTGGGGATTCAATGTGAGATGTAAATGAGGTATTTAAATCCACTTCCTTTGTTACCAACATGGACTACTGCATATGCATATTACCTAACTAAATATGCCTATCAAGATTAGCTTCAAAAATAAGGTTTCTCCTTTCAAATCTCTCCTCCAACTAATTGGGAAAAGGATGAATTTAATATCTATGATTGGGCTCATGAGTATCAATCAAATATGGCTAATAGGGAACTTGGGGAAGTGGATATGAAGGTTGATAGGTTTGGTGAGGTTGCCTTTCATGAACTCCTAGCCTATCTTTTAAGGAAGAAACTAGGCCACTCATATCAAGTATCTCACTTTTGATCCTTTGAAAATTGGCTCTCCCAATAGGTACCCACTATATTTTGACCAAATATAATGTTTCTCTCACCTTATTAATGACATTATTAGGATTCTTTATACCATATCCTCTTTGTGTGTCAAGATCAAACATGTGATTCTCATATTCCAAAAGAGTTTTTTTTTAAGGTGGAAATGAATAGACTTGAGAAGTGACTAGGTTGACTAGGAGGAACATGACATTGATAATGCTAGATATAAGACTAATATACTTCATGATAAGGATAATTAAGGACTTTTTCATATTTATAGGTAATGGCACAAGCTTGAAAAGTCTCACCAACTTGTGTAAAAAAATTCTCAACACCAAAATTAGCCATGAAACTTCATTGAAATTATGACAACAAAGGAAAATGTTATCAACAATCCTATAAGGATAACCAAGGATACATGAGCAGCTAATATATCTTTAGATTCAACCTTGATGCTTGGATATATGCCTCCAAAGGCTGGTTATTAAGAGATAAAACCAAAAATCTCTCAACTTCTTGGACCAAGAGTCCTATTGGGCATGCCAAAACTATTGTCACTTGGATTTTCACTCTTTGAGAAGATAGAAAATTTATCCTAATACAAGTATCATAATGGAAAAATATCTAGGCTTGTGGGTAGCCTAATGAATGAGTGATACACCAAATAGACTAATTACTTCTAACCATATGCATGTTACACTTAAAATCAAGGGACAAACTAAACATAAACTTCTCCAATATTCATCTTCTCACATCAATGTTAAATTGTGAGGTTATAAATGAATTTTCAATGATAGAAGGACTAAACAAGAGGCCTATAAGGGCACTAATGAATATACTAAATCACTCAATCCTTGAAATATATTATAACACTTCACATGCCCTATAATAAGAAGCTTTCCAACTAAAAATAGATGATATAATGAAATAATCATGCTAAGAAAACAAGATTTATCCCTTATGCAAAATCAAAAATTATAAATGAAAAAAAAAAAAAATAATAATGGAATAAGTAATAATTTGTAGTCTTATTGATTAAAAGGTATTCAAATGAGTAGGACTTTTCCATACTCAGGAAGAACATGAGTTACATTGCTAAAAAGGCTAGTTCTTATACAACTTGAGAGAGAGAGAGAGAGGATAAGAGATAAGTCCAAGGGTCAAAAAAACACCTATAAAGATGATAGAATCAATTAATTGTTCATGAGAGAATGATGTGGGATGAACCATGTAAGATTATGAAGCACAAGTATAAATTGAAGGCATAAACTTCCTGAAAAGTGGCATAAAACTCCTCATTATGGCTTTAAAAAACTACTTGTATGATTATCCCTATTTAAATTCCTTATAATATATTATTAATATATAAAATTATTGGTATTCATTTTAAGTACATCATACATGATTCTCAATGCATTGGTTATAAGCCTAGTCATCTAGAATCACTTGGAAATGAGCTATCATCATCTATAGTCCAATTTACCCTGTAAACTTTTCCTCAAAATGTGCATCATTCTATCATGAAAATATATGTTATGGAGTGGATGAAAAGTTTCAAGACCCTCCATGGCCTTAGAATCATCAGGGACACCTTAAAATCACTTTCCCTTAGAATTTTCACACTCCTCACTAGCTTGTCCAATATGATAGTTTTGATTGGATAAGATTAGAGATTATATTAAGGAAA
Organism: Torreya grandis; assembly: GCA_037957365.1. Taxonomy (NCBI): domain Eukaryota; kingdom Viridiplantae; phylum Streptophyta; class Pinopsida; order Cupressales; family Taxaceae; genus Torreya; species Torreya grandis. The sequence continues at coordinate 1,334,578 of JARHVA010001576.1, forward strand.
TTAGGATTTGTTATGAGGCATGAAATGAACTTGAGGAGTTAACACAATTTTTAATCTTCCTCCCAAAGGTCGTTTCATCTTCAAACTCCTAGAATCTACACAACATAAAATATGGTCAAAATACCCTATTTCTCACCCCATCTATACAATTTCATACAACCAAAAATCATGGGGAATATGTCAGAGTCCTCCATAATTTATAATAGGTTTCATGGTAAAAATATTCCATTATAATTCTTATCAAACTTCATTTCTCTAGATTGGTCCTTGTAAGGGGTTTTAAGGGTTTTAAGTCTACTTCCACTCTTAAGGAAATTTCATAAAATTTTGACATTATAATTTCAATATAATTCCACAAAGTGATTGATATATACCTATTATAACTCATTTTAACTTATATTATTCCCATGCAAAGCATCACAAAATATATGAGCATCTAGACTTGCCTTATCGAGCTCCTTCTTCACTTCCCTATAGGTATGAGTGGGTTTTGAGATCAAAATGGGTTTTTTGTGCTTTTTATACCATTAAAAAGCTTCGTAACATTTTTATTTACCCAAAAATAATTCTCAAATTATTTTTACGTCTCACTAAGAGATATAAGTAGAAGTGGGTCTTCATTTGGACACTAGGTCTAGCTATGTCTAATAGGCCTACCTACAACATTTGACCAAAATGACATTTATTGATGTATTTAATACATAAAAATATATTAAACATATATAATACCATTAAATATATATTATATAATAAGGTGTAAGGTATATCTCATCTTATAAGAGGAAGTGGTTCTCCTATTGGCTTCTAGACCTTAATTTTGCCTACTAGGGCTACATGAAAACCTTGTAGTTTTAGACAAATGACTTAGATTCCTCTTTATGTGTTTTATGTCTCATTATTACCTATATTTTTTAATTTTTCCACACCTTATTAAAAAATTTATTCAACTCCCGGTCCCACTTTCATAGCTCAGTCACCAAAACGTACCAGTCTTATATAAGGGGAAGTACCCACTATCTAAAAAAAACTAGGGGGCACTTCCCGTATTTTTATTAAAAAACAAAAAATTGTGTGGGATTAATAAAAATTTTAATTTTATATACACAAAATTTCAACCCATTTTCTATACATTTGACCTTCAAACTTCCTCCAAAACTAAAGCAAACTATGTATTTGAGTACTGTGTGTAGGGTCTCTTTCAAGGGGTTGTGTTTAAATTGTCTGAGGATTCCTTCCTTTGATTATTTTCACATGATAGGTTCCACTAAAATTTATCCAATAGTTATTTATATATTTAAAATAAATTCATATTTCTAGGCTTTCACTTACCCTTCAAATGCCTTAAGTTCTCAAATTATGCTCTACCATTCTAACTATGTTTTGTTATGATAGTAACCCCTATACATGTTTTGAATGATATTTATGCATTAAAAAAAAATTTATAATCCTCAATGAATTTATAAAATACAAATTCCATAAATTTTATTTCTTCATTCACATTGTGGGGTTTGAAAACCTTTAATACCAGTCAAGACTAGTTGATTGAGTACCCTGTCTTACTGTGTTTTTTGTTTTGGGGACTCTTCCTATAGGTGAAAAATGAATGATTTGACTTAAATATATTATATATGACCTCACATGCTCCCATATATTTATTTTTAATTATTTTTCACCTATATGATTCATCTTAATTATTTTTTCACACTCAAAATAAATACCTCTATCAAATCGAGTATTATCTTGATTGTGACTATGTTTTTTGTGTATAAGAGGTGCAATAATAGGTAGCTTATGCATAAATTAAGCATTGTGAATTTTTTAATTACTCATTTATAGTTACTTGGATTCACTTATTCACCTTTCATAGTCTATTTTCATCACATTGAACCCTAAACCATGCTTAATGTTTACTCAATTACAACTGTAGGTGTTTATTTATCCATATGTGGACACTTATAGGTGACCATAGGGATTAAAAACTATACATACACATATTATTCATAAAATTATAGTTTTTTTTTGGTTTAATTCAACTAATTTAACCATCCTAGTCATGAGTGAATGCATTTTTTCTCTTCAAGATGTTAATTTTCATTTACACCTCTAAATCCTATATATATCATTACAAGATTTTAGTGTTTCAATAACAACTTTGAGGGCCCCAAATAACCATATTCAACAACTAATTAACCCTATATTATTTAAAAGTTATATTACCTATATAAATGATATAATCCATGGCTATTAAAATGAATAAAAAGTCTTTACAACTCTGCTATGAGATAACAACAAAACACTAAGATCTATGTTTTGCAATTTTACTGCAAACAATCTTGAACATAGTCAATTTATGTTTGAGGGTAATCCATATTTTTTTTTTCAAAAATACACCTCAATAAGGTCTGAAATGTTCCAATTTAATTCTAAAACTCCTAATAACCTTCACCATTGCTCCCACCTCTTCATTTCATGCCTTAGTCTACTGCTCACACCACCTGTAAGTGAAGATCTAATTCAATAGGTAGTATATAATATTAGGCAACATATACATGTTTGGTGTTTCCAAATTATTTTGGATATTATCAAAAAATTTAAATAAATTTCACCACTATCAAGACCTTACCTAGCTCAGATACTTTCCTTTCAATGATGTTAGCTTTCATGAGAGTATCTATAGGTGAATTATGAGGTACTTACAGGCAGTGCTTACAATCATGAATGATATGTATTTATTTGACCTTAAATGGAATATATGTTCATAAAATAGTTCCAAATGCATTAAAAAAACTTCAAATACTTTAACACAGCTCAAGTCTCCTTTTCAACATGACTAGTTCTATGAGGGCACCTGTAGGTGACCATACAGAAAGGAAAACTATATGTAAGTGTTATATATGATTGTTACAACCTTATAAAAAATATTTATATTTTAATTCTTATTTTTTATTTATCCTAATAAATTTTTATAATTTAAATACCCTTAATACACTTTTATGAGCACACTAAATAGGTTTTTCACACATTATTCAACATGTAAACAAGTGAAAAAAGCAATGTTGAATTTGAGGTTGGGAAGGTTGCTTACGTAATCAAGGTATGGTGTTATAAAACAAATATAAATGTATATGATAAATATGACATGGATATATGAAAAAACCATATCTTATTCACATGAAATCCTCTGTAGGGAGTTCAACCTTTCTATAAGTGGAAAATTTGATTGAAAACTCACATAATGGCACCTTCCTAAAACATGAGATGATATTCTCATAAAAACATTATGAAACATGAAAATAAAAATTAAAACCATTTAAAAATTTATTCAAAATCCCTTGGAGTCAACATCACCAATTGGATCATACAAATTTGACCAGAATTGAGCAAAACTAGTAGGGTGCATGAAATAGCCAGTAGAAAAGTACAATCTACTTCATGCATATGGTTAATAAATTACAAGCCACCATTATTATAAATATTTATATTTAAATTAGTTTTTATTATTTTAATATAATCTCCCTAAAGTTTTTGAGCTAAAACATCTTGAATTGTCCATACTAAACACAAACATGAAGGTCACTTATACTTGTTAAGAGGGCTAAAAAAGGAGTAGAATGGTTTTAGGTCAAAAATGTCACTTTCAAAGAATATACATACCATGACCCTTTCCCATGTGGCACACTTCCCAAGGAATCATACAAGTGTCAAACTTATTCTTTTCCTCAAGAAAAATTACCCCTTTTCTAAGGAACCTACCACTTTTAAGTTGATTTTAGTTACATAAGACATATTATGACACATTGGGTGTGACATCATATTTTTTGACCCTCACACTTCCCAATAAAATTTTTCAAGTCATTAAATGTACCTTTTTGACTCTAAAATGATTGAAAAATGATATAAGGACTAGAATAACTAATGACCAAGGCTAGTAAAACATTAACTGACATTAATTAAACTATAAAACACTTGTGACATATGTATTGGATGCATAAAATTATTAAAACTCAAGTTTTTACTTAGGGGTGCCCCAATTTGACCTAAAAGTAAAACCTAGTCAACTTTATAAACAACTCATGTTACTTTATTAAGACAAGTAAGGACTAGAACTAATCTAATTATAGACTTATAATAAAATACTCACCCATATATACTTCACCTTTAAAATCTCTTGAGATCTCCAATTACTCTTATGTATTCTCAAGAAACCTTATACAATTACTCTTCTTTAGATATTCAACAATACATCTTCATAACATTGATGGAGTGTCTTTAGAGGTGCTTACACTGATCTTCAGAGTTTGAGTAGGGATATTAATAGCTAGATGGATAATATTTAGATATTATTATGAAAATATTTAGAGATAAATTAGGGATATTCATAGCTCATAGTTTTCTATGATGAGTCTTCAAAACTATTGCCAAAAATATGTTGCCAAAACTATTGATGACTTCTAAAGCCTTAAAATTTTATTTTAGTGGAGAGAAATTAGATTTCCTTTAAAATAACTACTTGAAATCAAACTCATTTACCATTATTACACTCTCTCTCATATTAATAACACTCACTATGTTTACATAATAACTCATCATACACATACCTTAAAGCTTACATAACCATGCACCTTCATAAGAATCTTTGACATCAACAACAACATCAATGCCAAAAATCAAAAATCAATGACAATGATCAAAATGAATCCCTTGTATTCCTTAATGATTACCTATAGTTTAGAATCAAGAAACATAGACTAATATAAGCTAATAAGGGATACATTTTATTTGGTAGACAAAGCTATAAGATGGATGACTATATTGAAATAACTTTCATAGTGATAATACCACAATTCCATGTGATTCTTAGATAAAGGAAATGTTTTGAAAAAGAATTTCACCCTTGTGGGAGAGTTATTCAAGCTCCCCCACTCCCAACCATAATATTGGGAAAACCCTAGGCTATGGGTATCTTGTAGTGTTGTTGAACCTTTAGAGAAGGCCAAATTTCTCTTAATGGATCACCTAGACTAATGCTACCAATGGGAAAAGGGATAGAGAGGAGGAAAAGGGTTGATAATAAATATAAAGGGGTGATTCACCAAATTTAAATAATATCTCACATAATCATGAAATAAACACTAATGAATCACTATACAATGTTAGCTCACACAACCTCACAAACTAGCTAATCTACATAAGTGTTTCATAAACTAAGCTCACAAGAAAGGAATCAAGCAAAGTAGAATTCTAAGATTCACATCAGACACATAATAATGATGGAAAGAGTAATAATTCAAACTTAAAAATAGATTGAAAACACCTAAAAGGAAAGAAGGACAATGGACATGGAAGAAACTCGTTCACAATGCCATCATGCACAAGCTTTACTAAACACAATTCAAAGGTAAGAGATAGGTAAAGAAAATATTTATTGATTCAAGAGGTATTTCATATAAATTTTGATAGGGTATAGCCTTATCAAATGAGAGTCTCCTACTCTTCAAAAATGAGAGAGAGAATATCTTCTTTCAAAACTAAGAGTCTGTTTGCAATGGGGAATAAAATGGAAGATATAGGAGAAAAGGGGAAGAGAGATAGGAGGAAAACACCATCAAAAATCAATAAATGAGATACCACCACCAATTAATGAATTATCAACCACTTTTTGATCAATTAGAACTAATCCTTCTTGACAATTATAACCTTCATTAGCTCTAATAGCCTTCTAGCCTTCTCATTGGCTGAGAAATACACTAGAAGACAAGAATTTGATGAGGATGATGAGTCATGATATTACAAAGAAGGGAAAATATTTAAAGGCTCTGAAAAAGAATTGAATGTTCCACCTGCACTCTCTGATCCCCAAATATCCTTCTTACAACCTCTATGTCATCCTCTGCTTGGATTCATTATGAGGAAAAAATCATCATATCCATAAACCTAATAGAGTTATGACTCTATCTACTTTAAGTTGTTTTAGGTACCTATTTTTCAAGGATGTGACCATTTCAAAAGATAAGACACTTGTTTTCTTAATAACAACTCTTATCATACCTCAAACCTTAGACATAGGTATACTATATATGAAAACTAATCCCATTTATTTATTTTTATATAGTCATGATTTCAATAAAGATATAACATATGCTAATCTTCATTCTTTATCTCCATTTAGTTTAAATAAACCTATTCTACCTCTGAACATTATAGAAGTCAAGGACTCATTGTACACATGGATATCCCTTCAAAATATAATGGACATAGTCATGGAATCATATTACAACCTAAAAAGATGTTTTGTGTGTTCTAAATATTTAAACCAGAGGTCCAAATTGAGCTTTAATGGTGGCCTTCAAACATGAAATATCTACTTTGGCTTGACTTGAATCATATTTAGATCTTGGCTCTATGAATTCAACTATCTAAGTACACAAAATATTTTGATCTAATGTGCCTACATATATGGCATCCTAGCCAAACTATTTATCATATTTAAAAATATGACCATCACAAATATAGACACATGTCACCATCTCATGCCTCCTATAATTTTATTTAATTTGATCCATTGATCTTTGATTTGGACTTCCCAAATTATGGCACTTGATAACCCTACATTTAATTTATGGATCTTACTAGCATTTTTCATCTAGTTGCCACTTCTTGTATCATGTGATAACTTCTCATGAAATCTAAGCTCATTTACCTTTTGACCTAATTTGCACCATCGATCTTCTTTACATGGTCAAATTCACTCCATCGATCTTTGATTTGTAAGATCAAATGAGCACCATTGATCCTTTAATTTATTATGATCATGACACTTGTCACCATTACATCCATATTAGGATCTTATGACTTTTTTACATCATGCTCGCCATAAGATATACTTTTTCATGATTTTACATGTGTCATTGATCTATCTAGATCCACTGATCCCCTTCTTAATGTGGATTGTCGATTGGGATTTATATGCAAGAATACGCAACATTAATCTTGATCAGGGGACCTTTTTAACTACTAACTTGATTGATCACCCATGTTTTGTTGATTTGGTGATCTGATCAAGTGATGTTTTAACACTTGGTATCCCTATATTCAATATTAGGATCCTTTGAAGTTTTTTGAACCCAAATGGCTACTTCATGTGGCTTTAAATTGATGTCCCTAGGCATGTCCCACATTTATGGATCATTTTTTTATGCATGTATATTGATATATAAAACTCATCAAGACACCAAATATGTAGGGGACATTTAAAACAAGAAAAAACATCATTTCGATGTAGTCCTTCAACTTTGAGAGGCCTCCCAAGTACACTTATTAAATGTACAACCAAACTAATGTGTTCCTTCTTGCGTGACATGTTTATGATGGTTTGGCTTCTATAGGATTGTGTTAATCATCTTTAGACCCATCAAGGCTCTGATAAACCTTTGATATTTTGATAAAACTAGCTTCATTCCCCTTGAATTCCATGAACACCATGGAAACCTATTAGATATTTTTTCTTATAATTCTAAACCTACTTCCAGACCCACTTCTTAAAAATCATAAAATTACACTTTAGGATTGCTTAAAGTGTTTCAAAATATTTCAAGTGACACATGATTCACTTCTTCCACCATTGGATCACTCACTCAAATAAAACTCTACTTAGAGTGTTTCAAAAGATTGATCTAATCCATCTAGGCAAAATCATTATATGTGGGCCAAATTTGGCCAATATTTTTGGCAATATCCTAAGATTGCATTCCTAATATGCAATATATTAGTTTCCTTAGTCTATCCAATGGGATCATGGGGTCACAAGTCTTTCCTTCTTATCTAATGAAAATGATACAAGGTTATCCTTCTAAAAACCTCCTCCTGAAGCAACAAGGAACTAAAGAAATAAAAACAACATTATGGCTAAGTTAATTATGGAAGGGAAAAACACAACTAAAAGGACACATGCATAAGGCACTTAGAGTAGTACATGAAAAATCACTCTAACATATATAATGGATACATAATATTTTAATAGAAAGGTTTTAAATGAGTGCCATTGACTAGGATGGGTAATACTTCTCCATCCAGTTGGGAAAACTAAAAAGCATTATGTTATTTTCATCTATGAATTAGATAAGGGCCATTCCACAAGCTATAAAACTTGATATGGTTACTTGGCTTGGCCTTATTTGAATCCCACTTGATGACTAGATCCCCTTATTTGAAGTACCTTTATATGGCCCTTTTATGAAAGGTATTCTTGACTTGAGCTTGATGTGACTCTAGTGTATTCATTATAAGGTCCTTATTTTGTTCAAGATCCTTGAGCTTTTCCATCGTTATGCTCATAGGTTCACTCTCCATTAACTCAAGTTGATGGGCTAACTCTAAGGTAGGAAACTCAAAATAAATGGGAAATTTGGCTTCCCTCCCATATACTAAAATATATGGTGAGTTTCCAATGATAAATTTGGGGTCACTTTATTAGCACATAAGTCTATTCTTAGCTTTGTATTCCACACTCTTTGATTCTCTTCCATGGTCCTCTTGATAATCCTTATCAATTTTTTATTTGTGGGGTCTTATATTCCACTACCTTAGGGGTGGTAATTTGAGGATGTACTAAGGTAGATGCCTAGATGAATTTCCCATTCACTTGTCCTCATGCCAACAAATGCTAAGGTATTATTTGAAATTATTGTTGTTGGTACACCAAACCTTGCTACTATGTTATAATAAAAGTCCAACACTACTACTTCATTGAATTCTTTCAAGGCAATTGCTTCTACCCACTTGGTGAAGTAGTAAATATCAGTGATCACCAATTTTTGTCCTCTAATAGAAGGTGGATTTATCATTCCTATGAATTCCAAACCCCACTACATGAAGGTTTGTTCCACTTGAATTGGGTTGAGAGAAAGGGCTGCCAATATTTGATTACCTATAAAGAGAGCACACTTTAGACACTTTATAACCCATTCATATGCATATTTAAAGAGATTAGGAAAAAATAACCATCTCTCATCACCTTTTCTATTATAGTCCTTGGGGGAAAATGGCCTCCTATAATCCCATCATGAAATTGTTCCGAGAGCTTCATCACCTGGCCATCATCTATACATCTAAGAAGCACTCCATTGAGGTCTTTTCTGAATAGCATTATATTAACCAATTCATAAGGTATGGATTAAAGTCTAAAATACCTTCTCTTTGACCTATCCATACCTTAAGGTCACTCACATATAACCAATAAATGTGCCATATCCTAGAGCTCACTAATGTGATGTGAAGGTGTATCTATTTGTGAGTTATCTTATGTCACCAAGATAACCTCTTTATCTTCCCGAAGGTCATCAACCATATGACCAAATAAGCCCTTAAATCTCATTATATTGGTTACTTTGATCTCATAATCCATGACCTTAGTGATCCATCCAACCCTCTTCTCATTCAAGTTTTTGTTAAGAAGGAAGTCCCTCACTTTAGGATGAGACACCATAAGATAAACCTTGATATTAGAGAGTAATGGTCTAAACATTTTGAGGGTTATTAATACTACAATGACTTAATTATCTACAAAGTGTACCTTATCCCATAACCCTAAATCCCTTAATTAAAAAAATCAACTAGATAATCAAGTCCTTTACCATTCTTCTACATCAACATGGTTGATATATTGTCAACATTGGCAAAGACATACAATATGAAATCCCTTGAGAAATTAGGATTCATGTGTGGGTGTTTGGGTAATGGCTTAATTGATAGAATCAAATTCTACTTTACCTTCATTTGACCAAGTTAAAACTTGGGTCTTCTTTAGCATGGTAGTGATGGGTTTGACGAAGCTTGCAAAACTAGGTATAAACCATCTCACAAAGTTTATTTTCCCAAGGAAACTCCAGAGTCCTTTATTATGTTTGGGTAAATATAATTCCAAGATGGCACCTATTCCATTAGGGTCAATAGTTAATCCCTATTTTAAGACAATATATCCCAATATTTTTCCTTCATGAATAACAAACATGTATTTCTTGGGATTCAATGAGATCCCATAGTCTTTACATCTCTCAAAGATCAATCTCAAGTGATCCAAGTTTTCACTAGCCTTGTTGGAAAAAACTATTATGTCATCTAAATAGACCAACACCATCTGATTTATAAATCCTTAGAAAGCCATGTCCATTGATCTTTAAAAATAATCCCTTGTATTTGATGAACCAAAAGTCATTTTATGATAAGCATATGTGCCCCACTTTATGGTGAAGGTAGTCTTAAATTAGTTTCCTTCTCTTACTAGCACCTAGTTGTATCTTTAATAACCATATAAAAGGGATAATCATTTGAAGTCAAAAATTATTTGAAGGAGTTTCTCCATGGATGGAAAGGGGTAGTGATCTTTCAAATAGACATTGTTCAAGTCTTTGAAGTCAAAACATAACTAAATCTCCTCATTCTTCTTCCTCATAGGTAATAGGTTGGCTACCCATGAGGAGTGCTTGATGGGAAAGATGATCTTGAACTCAATCAATTTAGTCAATTATTTCCTCATAAGATCTTCAATTTTTGGGTTGATATGCCTTTGCTTCTACCTAATAGGCTCGGCATTAGCCTTTAATTCTAGATTGTGTTGGGGTAACTTGGGATTAAAACCTCTCAAGTCACTATATTCCCAAGAAAAGATGTCTTCATATTATTTATAAATATCAATGAAGGCATGCCTTTCAGTTGTAGTGGTTACCTTCCCAAGATTGAGGATCTTATCTTTGAGGATAAGGACTCTTTCATAGTTCTCTTCATTTGTTGACATCACTACCTTATATTTATTCATATGATCTCCCTCATGGAAAACACTTTCAAGGGTGATACACCCTTTAGGAAGTTTGTTAGACCTCAGCTAAAAAATTTGATCCTTATATTGATGTTGGAATTCGCATTGGTTCATTGATGAAAACTTGACTTCCTACTATAATAAATAAGCAATTTACTTGTCACTATCAAAGACCTACCAATGAGCATCATTGTCTGGAATTGATAGTCTTACCACCACCTTAACATGTGGTTGCATGTTAGACTTCTTCAAATTGTTTGAGATGTTAAACTAAGCTCCCATAATTGCCTACATGTTAGTATGTTGATTTTAGCTCCTTGGCACTGCTTGGATGTTGAAGGCTTCAAAATATTCAATTATATCCCACACTCTATGTTTATAGGATTTCATCCATGGATTATTTGTGATTTTATATCCTCTAGCCTAATACACTATCATCTTACTATCTCCAAACACTTTTAATTCCTCTCTTAACATCCCATTAAAGGCTATGTATAAGATCCTGATACTCAGCTACATTAGAAGAGCAACTAAACTAGAACATGTAAGAAGAGAAATACTTATCATTGGAGGGATACATTAGAATTATACTTGAACCTACCCCATGTTTACTCCTTGAACCATCAAAGAACAATTTCCACAAACACTTAGTATCTTCATGTGGCCTAGTGAGGGATGACATGGACTCATTTCCCTCATGAAAGCAATAAAAACCCATTTCCCTCTTTTTAACACCCTCTAAATGGTTAATTAACTAATTTTAACTTCATAATTCATCCAAAAAAATATTAGGTATCTCATTAGGATGACTTTTTTAGTTCTTAACCAGCCAAGTGGTCATCTTCATCTAGGATGGTATAATTGATGTTTGAGCTATTTGGACCATAAGGCTTTATGTGAAATTGTGTAATAAGCTCAGCTTTTATGGATACCTTGGTACCATACCCTATCTTAAAATCCATATAAGACCAATATACTACTAGATAACCCCCAAATTTTATTGTGAAGTCTCTAGATAATCATAGAACAAAATAAGCAGGCACATCTTGATCAACACATCCTAAGCCACTAAAACACTAGGACAAGAATATATGGTCATGTTGAGAAATTTGTTGATCCTATATGGTTTGATTAAAGATCCATAAAGATAAAAAACTCCCTTATATTAGGGTTCATTCTTCAAACCAAGTTGATATACTAATAACTTTGGCATTACTAAAGTACTTACTCCCCTATCTACAAAGTAGTTATGTACCAAAGAGTCACCAATGATTACATAAATGTAGAAGGGAGGAGGTTTGAACACATTATTTAATTGACCATCAATAATTCCCCTAGTTTCATTGGTGAGAACCATATTTTATTTGCTTGGTGGATTCTCAAAAACCTTGATCTTTGACAATCCTTCTTGAAGGATATCCACTTGATCAAGCATAGAAAGCATGTGCCACACTGACACACTCAAATTGGAATTTTTCATTTGTTTAATGATATTTATGGGCAAACAAAACACTTTTAATTATGATTTGGGAGCCACAACCATACTTTGAACTTGTGAGTTTTGTGATATAATGTCATTCCCTTGATTTTGATTCTTTAGAGCTACTAAAACCTTTGGAGCTATTGGAACCATTTGAGTAGTAATAGGTTCACTTGGATTTTATACTAATGGAGTAATAGTAGGAGGATCCTTGATGACTTCTTGTGTATCATCCATGTTTATTCTTTTGAACCTTGTATTAGCTACCACTAGAATGTTTGCTTAGATAGAACTAGCTTGTTGATTAAACACATAACACTCTTCCTACTCATAATTAACAATTTTAGCACCTAGCTAATTTAGTCCTTCATTAAGGACTTGGCCTTGTTGAGGATCTTCTATTCTTGTCATCATAGGTACTTCTATGTTTTGAGCCATAAAATCTTGATTGTATCCTTAGCTAGCACCTTGATGCCATTGCTAAGTGAAAACTTGATTGAACTCGGCATTTAGGATAATGGATTGACTAAAAGACTGATTTCAAGGCACATTACCCTCATGTTCTTAAGAAATATTATTTTGAGTAGTGACCAAAGTATTATAGGTACTTAAATAATATGGATTATAATTTTTTTGCCTAACATAATTAGACTGCCCTTGCCCTTGGCCTTGTCCTTCAAAATTTCCTTTGTAGGGTGGCCTATTTGGTTGATAAGATTGATGTTGATGCTGATATAGAGCTTGATAAGGTATTTTAAACTAATCTCTCTACCTTTTCACATTCACCAATTCATTTATAAAGGATTGAAACATGCTCTTAAGCTTTTTGAAATTCTTATTTTCTTAGGAATCACTAGATTGACTAGTTGAAGCCTTTTCCTACTTTAGTGTAGGTATGGTAAAAATTTTTGACACTAAAGTAATGGTAAAAAGGGCAAGAATGATTATAGGAGGTGGTTGAATCTTAGGAAACAAAATTATTGGTTGTCTAGGTGTGAGCTTGCCAACTTGCACTAGATAGTTCTCTCCTCTGATTGCTACCTCATATGCATTTGGTAGTGTGTTTCCTCCCATAGACTAAATCATTAATGAAATATCACTATTGAGGGTTTTTAGATAGTAAATTGAAGAATAAATAGGAGTGACCTGATAGATATTGTGATCATGTCCCATGTTTTTTGAAATCTAGTATTGACATCTTCCATAACCTCATGAGTGGCCCTCTTAATTTTAGTTAATTGTTTTGAAAGTGACAAGTGGTCACTCTTGTCTTCAAAACTTTTACACAAGGAATCACCTAACTAATCTCATGATGTGATGGAGTTGGTAGTAATATTTATATACTAGTCTAAGGCTTTGCCCTTGAAAGAGGTGGCCAATAGCCTAATAACAATATTTTCCTCATCGATGTCATGAATATTGTAGAAGTTGGGTACATCCTTGATGTACTATGAAGGGGTTGTAGATTGGTCTCTTTTGAAGTAAGGAAAACTTTTGAGATCTGACATTAGAATAATATTATACTTTTAGACGTCTAAAGGAATCTAACCATTGAAAGCCACAAAAAGAAAAGCTCAAGGGATCCCATGGTAGTGAAAGGACCAAACAAAGATATTCTTGTAGGGTTAAACATAGAAATTGGTTTAAGAGGAAAGATTCCTTTATGTATATGTGTATTAGAAAATCTTAACCTTTTTACTAAGTTTAAAGGTGCTTCAACAAATTTAAAAGGAATAGCTCTAGAAGCTAATATTTTAGTCAATTTTGGCATGAAAGAAAGATATTTTTAGACACTGAAATGTTGAGTGTTCATTAGGGTTGCTAGATACTATTGCATAAATGTTTATAACTACTACAAATTGATCAAACAAGCATAAAAATTGACCAATCTTCTTTAATCTATAGTGGTCCCAATAGGCATAATAGAAACTATTATTCTTTAGAATCTCCAAATAATGTTGCATCAAAGTTATAACTATTGAAAATTGATTAAACCAACATCAAACCTAACCAATCTTCTGCAATCCATAATGGTCCCATCAGGCATGCCAAAATTTGTTGTTCTTTGAATTTTCCATAAAATTTAGACAAATTTAACCCACATAAAAATATTTTTCCTAGATGGATGTCACACTATCTTAGAGTGAAATATAATTTTCAAAATGACTAAAATTCAAGGAATGTATTAACCTTATTTGAATAATATAATGGTCTTTTGTGATATAAATGTGCTTCAATAAATTATTGGAGACTATATTATGCATTTTAATGGTATGTTCAAGGTCCTTTACCTATGACATACCTATTTTCACTTGGATTTTTACCTCTTGAGGACATGGTAGCTATCCTCATCCAAGTGGAACAATGGAAAAATATCTCTTGCTATGGGTAATAATTTGTTGAGATGAATCTCTAGAAGGGCTTGTTTTCTTTATGCACTCTTTGAAGTAATTTATTACATATAAAATTTGGATGAAAAAGGTATGTAAAAATAACTAAGAAAACTAAAATTTGATGAAAAAATATTTAATTTCCTCCTATTGACTTAAATTATACTACTTAGAGCTGAACAATGTTTACTTCACTCAAGACTCACAACTCAAGATGAATTGTCACATCAATATTTCATAAGTTAGGTTCAAGAGGTATTTAAATGCTTATGAGGGTAATGGTTGATTGATTTTGTATATAAAGTCATAAACCAATTATAACACACATATAAACTTAATATATAACACTAAAAAATACCTATGACAATTACTCTTATATACATTGGAGAACAATCAAGGATAACATGCTAGAAAAGATCATCTTCTACTAGAAAAGACCAACAATATTGCATTAGCACTCAATTGTATAGCATGTAAGTAGGAAAATTCAAATTTTTATTGTTTAAAGATATATTCAAGTATAAAACTGGCTAAGGTTTCACCATCAACTAATGGAGGCTACTCCAAAGAGCCAAAAGAGTCCATATTTATATCCTTTTAAGAGAAAATCAAGACAAGGGAAGTTAAAATGTCACTTGGACACATTATAATATAAGAAAAGAGTTTATAATTTCATGAGAAAGATATATGGGATGAACCATGCAATTTTAAGGGGTCTAAATGTCCATACAAGTCATGAAACTTATGAAAAGTGGCATGAAACTCTCAGTCTTGGCTCATAATTAGAACCTATTTAAACACCCCACCACTAACTAGGGATAGGTATAATTATTGGGATAATTGAGAATGATTTTATTCATGTATATCTATGCATTGGTTTCATTCCTACTCATATATAAACTCTTGGAAGCAATCCATCACTATCTATAGTATTAAAAACTCCTTTTTCAATCACTCCTCACACTTGGCATCAAAAATGCCATGTTTTTCCCATCAAAAAAAAATATATGGATTTAATGACACTTTTTAAGTCCCTCCATGTACTTAGAGGCATCAAACATACTTTAAAAAGGCTCACACTTAGAGTTTTCTCCCTTCTCACACTTGTGTCAACTATGTCAATCGTGACTGGCTAAAAAGAAGGATATTTTTTGAATACTTAGAAGCTTTTTAATTGAAATAAATGACCATAGGTAGTTATATCAAGTCTAAAAATTTCACCCAAACTTTATTACATCTTCAAATTCTTCCTATATCTTGTACAACATAAAAAAATGGTCTAGAAAATCTTAATTATCATGTTGTTCATATAATTCCATATAACTCATCTTGGTGGGAGATATCTTTTGGGAGTCCTCTACATGTTCAAATAACTTCCATTTCCAATCTATTTCATTAGGATCTTTGTAAGTTCATTTTCTCCATCAGGTCTTGGCTAAGGGTTTAGTAGGGTTTTAGACAATTATAGGTCTTAATATTTGTTCATAAATATTTGACATTGAATACTCTACTAAATTCCACAAAATTCAAGAAAATGGACCCTAATAAGTCTTCCAAATTCCTCTTATTCCCATGCATAGTCTTATAAAGGATATAAATACTTGAAGACACCCATCGAGAATGTTTTCCTCTTTTCTTACATGCTTAGACTGTGTTAGGGCTAGAATTATCTTTATTATATGTTTAATTTCACCAAAAAATATTATATAGGTATAATTTCATCTATTTACATTTTTTAAATCATTTGGATAGTTCACCAAGAGTTAGAAATCAAGATGGACCCCAAATTGGTTTTTTGGTCCTTTGAAGGCCTCAAGGGTTTAACATGTATTTTAAAATTCTAGTCTATCTAAGCTGGTGATTTATAATTGGGCTGGAATATCCTATTTAATTATGATTCATTAAAAAAATTATGATCACTACACAACCTGTGAATCACTCCACTTCTTCTTTTTCTCTCATTCACTAACTAAGCTTAGTGAAAACTTGAATAGTTGGAGTGTATACAAGGGAAATTTTGGTCTAGAGAAAGGTCTAATATTGGAATAGTACTTATCATAACTTTTTAACCATTCATTCACCTCAAAAAATGTTTATATGAGGTTCTTAAATATCCATATCAAGTCTTTTGCTCATTTTACCCTCACTAACTCACTTTGCCAAACCATGATTTTCCTAGACTAGCTGACCTCTAAGAAAAAATAGTGAGATATATCCCTCATACTCATGAAAAATTTAATATTTTTGGATATATTACAATCATTTATGATATTTTTTACCAAATTTTTTACTTTATTCCATGGTTTAGGTCTCTAACCAACTCCAAATGGCCCAAAAAGGCCTCTAAAAAGACTATTTTTCTGCATTTTTCTCAAACCCACCTAAGAGTGACCCTTCCATGTTAAAAAATGATTAAATGATTCTTAAACATGATTATAATATCTAATCAATGATAATTAATATTTTAAATCATCCAAAACCCCTCATTTTATTAGATTCCACATGTTCATATATTAGGCTAAGAGGTTTCTTGGCTCTTTATATGGACTGATAAATATGGCCAAGTAAGGAAGAATAGATGGACATGTTTAAGGGGTCTTGGAGTGTTCATAAAAATTAATTAATAAATCATTGTCCATCTTATATTGATGCAAAAATTCTTTCTTCACCCAAACACCTTCATGTCTTCCTCTCACCTTCATGTCCAAGACTGCAACATGGTGGTTGTAGGTGCACACAGGGCTAAAAGAGATCCTTTAGATGTTTTTTGCATTATTTTTATATTTAATTAAGTTAAAGTAACTTTTATTTAGATTACCACATTATTTTACAATCTCTTAAACTCCCTCTTGGGCCTCATATGCACCTCTTAGTCAAAACTAGGTACCCTACTATACTTTGATTGGGACACCCTAAGATTTCCCCTACCTCTACATTAAATTTATTTTCTTAGAGAATAATAATCTCATAAAATTCATGGATAAGGTTCCTAGTTATTTTTTTTGTCATATTACCTTTTCTAACCATTCAATATACACCTTCAACATATTAGACTGAGTCCTCTCCCAAATGACTGAGCAACTCTGATGTAGACTACATCTTGTAGGTGTCCATGCTTATAATGTGATTGTTCATGATGCTAAAAGACTTGTATTGAAACCCATTAATTTAATATATACATGATTTATCTTTAATTTAAACTAAGAGTCTTAGAAACACCATTTGAACCTTAAAAACATCGTCATTGTCGTAAAATGATATGTTCTACTTGTATGGCCTATTGTAGGGGTTCATGGCCCTATCCATTTGTTCATAATTTTTATAAACCTCCTTGAACCCTATATATGGTGATAAAACATCATTTTATAACATTAAATCACTCTAAGTGACCTACAACCACATTCACACACTCATGCTAGCTTTTGCCTATTGACTCAGACACTTTGCTCTCATTGATTTCTATAACATCTATGGCTTCAAATGAGTCTAGTTAAGATGATAAAGAACTTCCCTTAAACCATTTTTTATAAAAAAAAATATATTTTATCCTACACTCACCTTTTAGGGCCTCAAATTATCAAAAAGTCATTAAGGTTCAGGTTATTGATCTAACCCTATTGTAGATGTGTATTATGCATATAGGGGACACCTATAGATAGTCATGGGGGTGCATATGACCTTGCCTTACCCTTTATTGATGAATTTAATTTCATTTTACCTCATCTAATTATCTGAAAACCATTATTCATAACCATTTTCTCAATTTTTCTCCCTTAAAGTGACAAAAGGTCATTTACTCCTATAGGCTTGTAGATATTACTGAAGTATTTGACTATGTTTTAGGGCATGTTTGAGGTCTCAAACAACATGCCTTATCTTACTATCTGACCTTAATTATTGGCATGGGTATAATATATTATATTGGATATAAGATACACCTAATTATATGTCTTAATATCCTATACCAACATGCTTTAAGATACCCACAAAATCTCTTTGGTCTCTATTTTGTCATTTTAGGAAAACCTCCCTAAACCCAGTCTCTTGTCTTCCAAAATGGTTCCACACTCCTTATTTCCTTTTAGACACATTTCATGGATTTTAAAAGATTACTCATCATATAAATATCCTCAAGAAGTTTCTATTTATCTCCATTTATTCATGTAGTATTTTGGTACCCTACTCAACCACCTATAGGTATATGTTTTGATACACCATAGTGAGCTAGAAACTAAACAACATGAAACTCTCCATGCAAGTGAAATTTGTATGCTTCCATTAATCATGCCAATGCACCTATATAAATATTTAGAGGTTTTAAAACATATTTTACCCTTCAATACCTTAGTATGACATCAATAAGGCCCTATAGGTGGATGTTTGGTTATTCTATGTAGGCAAGACATTGAATTGGGTAAGAACATGTTACGAAATAGCTTCAAAACCTCTCAAATGAATTTTCAACCTTAGAGTAAGTTATATACATCAAATAAACCTTTAAAATAAATTTAATACACCATTTTTAACATGAAAATCACTTGCATATACATGGAATAGAGCAATTAAGAATATCAAATGGATGTTTGAGCATGGTGAATATGTTTAGGATCACATTTGCACCTTTTATAAACATATAAATGTGATCTCTCCAACTCCTAATTACATGTAAAATTTAAAAAATATGAATACAACTCCAAGAATAAGGAGAATCCCATACATGTGATTGCAATTGAAATTAGGTATGGAGTTGACAATGGAGGAAGACAAGCTTGTAAGCTACCCAAAACATGAGATGGTGGAACTGAAATATGAAATTATGTGGTCACATGACCCAAATAATTATGAAGCACCATTTCCTAGATATATGAGACTGTTATAGGAGAAAACACTTAGAAAATGAGAAGCACTTTAGCTAAAACAACACATTGTGACACCCTCTTGCATCATGTACTAACTTTCTCATACAAACATAATGAAAGATGAAAATAATAATGGAGACCATATTAGAATAAAATAAACATCCTTTGGATCCAACTTCACCAACTGGTTCATATGGATTTGACCAAAATAAAGAAAAACATGTAGGGTGCATGAAACATCTACAAAAAAATTATAATCAACTTAATGAGGATGGTTAATGAATCACATGCCACCATTATTCAACATATTTAAATTTAAATTAGGGCCTATGAGTTTAATCTAACCTCCCAAAATTTTTTGACTTGAAACAACTTCAGTTGTTTATACCGAGCAAAAACTTGAAAGTCAATTCTGTGTGTCTAGGAAACCAAAAAAGATGTAGAACAGTTTTGGACTCAAAATGGATTTTTAAGATATAATTAAAAAAATTTATGAGTTATAATATTATTAAGTGACCCTCCATGATATTATCCCATATGAGACACTTCCCCATGAGCCATACAAGTGCCATTTTCTCCCTTTTTCAATTGGTTTCTATAATTTTAGTTAGACAATCTACAATATTCTAATGTAGCAAACATCCCTAATAGTTATAATGACCTATTATGTGTTTTCAATGAAAATAGTAAATATATTCACCTTCTGAATTGTGCTACTTGCATTTATGACCCTTAAAAGCACATATAATGACCCCAAAAGACAAATTGACTAATATGACTATGACTAAGGCTAGAATGAACCTAAATGACATCAAATAATATGTAATACACCCTTTGATAATATACTAGGCCTCCTAAAATCATTTAAAACCAATTTTTTACCTAGGGGTGCCCTAATATGACCTAAAAGTCAAATGTGGTCAACAAATTGGTGACTCATAGGGGTAGTATGCCAGCTATACTAAGGACCAGTAGCCTTATCCTATCAAGGGCCAAGGGAGTCAATGAATTCTTTAAAAAAAATAACAATGAATTGACTAAAACTAACATAAAATAAAGACACCAAACCAAATAAACATGATAAATCAAGACACAAAATAACCTCACACATATGCATAAGCACTTAGGGAACACAAGGAAAACAACAAACTATGTACAAGGAGAGAGGAGAATCTTAGTAAATTTTTTTGATATATATCCCATTGACTGATATATGAAGATCCTTTCCATATAACTTTGAGATTTGGAAAGTATTGTGTTGTTTACATTAGGTGATAACATAAGAGCTACTCCAAAAAGCATCAAACTTTGTGTGTCTTCTAGGCTTAACCCTATCTTCATCCCACTTTACAACAATGTCTCCCTCTTTAAAACTCCTTGTCATGGATTTATTGTCAAATTATCTCTTTGTTTGATCTTAGTGAGCTCTCATAGGTTGCATAACTTTATCTCTTATCTCCTTAATCTCTATCAACTCACACAACCTAAATTCCATGCTTTCATTTTCTAGCAATTCTAGTTGATAAGTGAGATCTAAGGCTGGTATTTCAAGTTAAATAGGTAGTATACCTTCTCTCCCATAAAAAAGTGTGTATGGTTAGTTTCTAATGGCTCTTTTTAGGGTGATACTATCATCCCAAATAGTAGTCTTTAAATTGGAATCCCAAGTCCTTTGGTTTTCCTCCACTATTCTCTTTATAATCCTAATTAGATTCTTATTGGTGGAATTAGCTATTCCATTCCATTTTGTATAATATTTTTTTAAGTACTAAGATAGATTCCATGCTTTAAATCTCATTCACTTGTCTTCATCCTAAGGAAAGCTAATATATTACTTGAAATTATTATTTTATCTCCAAACCTTTTCACTATGCCTTCACAGAAGTCTAGAACTAAACTTTCATTTTCTTCCTTTAGAGATACAATCTCCACCCACCTTTTAAAGTTATATATATTAGTTAACACCCACTTATGGCTAGTACTAGAAGGTGGGTTGATTATGCCTATGAAATCTAAACCCCATTACATAAAGGGTTGATCATCCTAAATTGGATTAAGAGGCAAAGAAACATGATTTTGTTTACCATCAAAGAGGGCACATTTTTTAAACTTCCTTACATAAACATGGGTGTCTTTAAACAAACTAGGCTAAAATTATCTAGTCCTCATAATCTTAGAAGTTGTGGTTCTTAGAACAAACTAACCACCAACCGGTCCATTATGAAACTCAAGCAATATTTTCTCATTCTAATCTGATTCAACACACCTTAATAATACACATGAGAATCCCTTTATAAACAACAATCGATAAACAAGTACATAAGGAATGGATTATAATCTAAAGTACTTTCTTATAGATCTATCTAGTTCTTGTGGACACTCACTAGTTTGAATAAAATAGATCATATCTTGTGTCTAAATCCTCATTAATAAAGATACAACTATCATAGGGTCATCATGAAGTGCCAAAAACACCTCCTTTTGTTCCTTCAAATATGAAGCAAGGTGCTCACATAACCCCTTCCCTTTTACTAGTTTGGTTGTCTTTATTTTTACATCACACTCCATCAATTTTATGATCCAAACAACCCTTTTTCATTCAAGTATTTTCTCAAAATTAAATCTTAAACACTAGGATAATGTATAAATATGTGAATATTATTGTTAGATAACACATTCCTAAACTTATTTATATTTATAACAACTTAAAGTACTTGCTTCTGAACATAGGTGTATATTACCTCTTATCCCTCCCAATGTTAACTAAAGAAATAAATAGGCTACTCCAAGTTTTTTTCATTTCATTGAGTAAGAATGGAAGAGATTACCTCCTCATTTCCAAAGGTATACAAGTTGAAATACATTGATAAATTAGGAATTGAAAGAGTTGGATCTTGGGCAATGGCTTGTTTAATTATTCAAAACTTTCCTTCCTTATTTTAGTCCAAGTGAACACTTCATCCTTTCTTAGCATATAGGTTAGAGGATTGACTAAATTATAAACATTAGGGATTAAAATTGTTATGAAATTGATTATTTCAAAGAAAAATTTCAAACTTTTATTATGTTTGGGCAAAGCCAATGCCAAGATTTCACTTACCATTTTATGATCTATAGATAGGCCCTTATTAGAGATAATGTGTCCTAAAAGTTTGCCTTCGTGGATATAAAACATAGTTTTTTTGGGTTTATATAGATTCCAAACACTCTACATCTCTCAAAAATATACCGAAGGTGATTCAAGTGATCTTTTGCATCCTTAGAAAAAATTGTGACATCATCAAGATACACCAACATAATGTTATTTATTAGTCCTTGAAAATCCATATCCATTGCATTTTGAAATGTATCTATAGCATTATATAATCTATAAGGCATTTTAATATAAGCATATATACCCCATTTAGTAGTAAAGGTTATCTTATATTGATCACTTTCTTTCAAAAAAATCTAATTGTACCTGAAATACTCACTAAGGAGACAAAACCTACCACAACTTGTAAAATTTTATCCATGGAAGGGAGAGGATAATGTTCCTTCACATAAACTCTATTAAAGTTTCTAAAATAAACACATAACCTAATTTCCCCTTTATTATTTTAAATAGGGACTAAGTTTTCCAACCAAGATTAATGCTTAATAGGAAAGATGATTTTGGACACAATCAAGTTAGTAATCTCCTTATTCATGAGAGGCTCAATCTTAGGATTGATTAGCCTTTGTCTTTGCTTGATGGTCTTATAATACTCATCTATTCATTTGGTATGTTGAGCTAATTTTGGGTTAATTCCCCTCAAATCACTATATTTCCATGTAAATATATCAAAAAAATCTTGTGATAACTTAATGAAAGCATGTTTCTCTTCACTAGTACATACCTTCCCAAGAGAAAACAACTTATCTATGAATATTTTTACTTTCACACAATTTTATTTCTTAGTAGACATGTTTAATTTTTCCCTCTTCAACTAGTCATCATCATTGAAGATACTCTCAAGTGTGACTAGGGCTTTAGGGAGATTTTTTAACTTTAAATATACAATATGCCCTCCATATTGTTTTAGTTTGGACTGATTCTTGGAATAAAAGATATCTTCCTCTTATATAAAAATTTCTATTTTTTGTTCACTATCAAACACTTTCCAATTAGTGAGATTAACTAGTATGGAGGGCCTTACAATCACCTTGAGATGTGGCTGATTCTTATCTTCTCTTATCCCTTCTAGAACATTAAACTAAGCTCCAATTGTTGCCAATCTAGTATCATTTTTTTTGTCTTCTCTTGGGATGGATGTGATGTTCAAATCTTATAAATATTCCACAATATCTCATGCTTTATGCTTATAGGACTTAATCAAAGAGTTCTTAGTCACATTTTGGCCTCTTACTTGATTCACAATCAACTCACTATCACCATACACTTGTAATTCTTTTACACCTCTTTTCCTAGCCCACTTAAGGCCATGAATGAGGGCCTCATATTATACCACAATACAAGGACAGGGGAATTGAAATATGAAAGTATAAAAGTACATTTCCTTGGAAGGAGACACCAACATTGCTCCATCACCTACCCCAATCTTACTTCTTGATCCATCAAAGAAAGTCTGCCATAAACCATCCATTTATTCACTTGGCTTAATCAAATTTTTCATGAAAGAGTCTTATTCATGAATTTAATACACTCCAAGACTATATTTATTTATTAATTTACAAGTATCATCCTCGTAATGTTCATTTCCCCATTCATCTAAATACAAATAAGAAACTCCTTTTAGAGAAGATATTGGATATTGATCTATGTGAATTTCCTCCTCATTAATAATTACATAATTAACATTTGCCACTTTATGCATGTAAGGACATAAGTTATTGTGGTGTATAATATCTCATTATTTATTCACTTTATTACTAAACTTTGTCTTAAAAATCATATAAGACCAATTGGCTACCAAGTATCCACCTATCTTAGTTGTAAACTCTCTTAAAAAACAAAGAGAAAAATATGGAGGCAAATCTGGTACAAACACATCATGAAGAATGGAAAAATTAGGACAAGAATATAAAATCAGATTTAGATGCTTCACTACTACAAAAGTTTTTTCCTTGTGATCCATCCAATTGTAGGACTCATTTAGCCATTGGTTTATACTTGAGGCCTAGTTTATCCTTTATACACTTTGGCATAACTGAATTACTAGCCCCACTATCTATGATGAAATTGTAAACTAAGTAATCAAAAATGATTAATGATAAGTAAAAATGAGTTTTATAAAATTTATTCACTTGTTCCTCACTAGGTTAAGTTCCATTCACTAAGAAAACATTCTCATTTCTAGCTAATCCAACATGCTTACCTAGTCCTTGAAATTCCTTTTGGATCATATATTTTTGTCTTGGTATTGTCAATGAATCCCAAAATTAAATATTCATGTGAAACTTCTTAATTTTATCTAATACACTGATATAAGGATTTTTCCCCTTGGAAGGATCTTTGGAAGCACTAGTACCTTGTGGTGTAGCTTGTGGAGGTGGATGTGTAAGAGTAGGCCTTACATTCTGAGACTTCTAATTTTCTTGCACCTTAGGGGCTGAGTTAGACCCACCCATTATTGGAGATGATGTAGGAGTAAAAAAAAGTCCTTGATTATCCCCTTTAATCTCTTCAACAACCCTTTTCTTAGACCTAGTGTTAGAGGACACACTAACATACACATTGCTTCAATTTCCCAAATGATTAATGACACAAAAATCTCCCTCCAAATGATTTATGATATTAGAATAAAATTTTGTTTTTCCACTCTCCATTCCAATTTAAATTCAATTTTGAATTGGCATCTCAAAAGTTAGAACTTGAGATGCTTGATTTCCTTGCATTGTCATGTCTTAACTAGGCATTTCATTGGCATATACAACTTGGCCTTGATTTTTGTCATAGGAGTGATAACATGGTTATTCTTGACCAAATTTGTTTTTAGTGGGAATAGGATATTTTGAATATGAATTAATATTAGGATTGTAAATTTGGTAAGGTCTAACTTGAGTGATTTGATCATGTCCTTGATTATTTCCTTGAAAATGAGGCCTATTTAGTTGTCCAAATTGATTATAGGTATGATAAGGTCTATAAATTTGATCTTGTTGCCTTTTGAGGGAAACCAATTCATTAGTGAAAGTTTGGAGCAAACTCTTGACTTCATTAATCTCATTTTTGGGGGCAATGGTAGACCTTTCTTGACTAGGCAAAAGATCTAAGGTAGATAATGTAACTTGACTAGGAAGCTATAAATCAAGGAACAATGGCATTAGTTTCCTAGGATCAATATTCTCTAATTGAACAAGATAATCTCAGCATTAATGGATATCTCATAGGCAAAAATTAGTGTATTTCCACCCATGGATTGAATCATCATGGACACATCACTATTTAATGCTTTTAGATAGTACAAAAAGGCATAATTTGGAGTAGGTTTCACAAGGGTTGGGATCATATCCCATGTTTTTTTAAATCTAGTGTAAAAATATTTCATAAACTCCTATGGTTCCCTCTTTATAGTGTTTAATTGCTTAGCTAGTGATAGATGATCAATCTTCTCTCGAAACCTCTTAGTCAATATATCTCCTACTTCATCCCATAAACTAATAGACTTTTTAGGTAGAGTCCCATACCAATCTAAAGCTTTACATTAGAAAGATAGTTCCAATAACCTAATAGCCACATTCTCTTTGTTAATATTATATATATTTCATAAGTTTAATACTTTTCTAATATGTTCATTATTAGTAATAAGACCTTATCCACTAAAAGATGGAACACTCTTAAGGGTTGCTCTTAGAATTTGGTCATATTGGGAAATATTCAAAGGAGATGATCTAGTGAAAGGTAAAAAAAATTGGTTTATATCTATCTTGAAATGTGAACTATAAGTATTAGGGGTTGAACTAAACAAGAACTTAGACTTTGTAAACACCAACTCTCTTTAATAAGGATGGGTATTCACAAACCTAAACCTTTTGAAATAATACAGAGGTAATTCACAAACTCAAGGGGTATACCTTTAGAAACATAGCTATTAGTCACCTTTGGCATGGAAATTAGGGACTGATCAAAATTCCAAGAGTTTAAGACTTTAGTGGAGTCACTAGGTATTGAATGTAGATGTTCTTGTAGCTATAACTATGACAAAACCTTCACCAATCTTAGACAATATTATATTAATTAAAGTCCCACCAGGCATGACAAAAGCTATTATCACTTATATTTTAACCTCTTGATGAGATGAATATCTATCCTCATCCAAGTAACATAATGGAAACATCTCTCTTGTTATGGGTAACAATTTATTGAGATGAATCTCTAGAAGGGCTAGTTCCCTTGATAAACTCTTTGAAGTACTTTCTTACCTATAAAATTTGTATGAAAAGGGTATAAAAAAATAACTAATAAAACTAAAATTTATGTACCAATATTTAATTTCCTCCTATTGACTGAAATTATACTACTTAGAGCTAAACAAAGTTTCCTTCACTCAAGACTCATAACTCAAGATGAATTATCACATCGATATTACATAAGTTAGGTTCAAGAGATATTTGAATTATTAGGAGGGTAATGTCTGATTCCTTTTAGAAATAAAATCATAAACCACTTATAAAACACATATACACTTAAGAGAGAACACTAATAAAGACCTGCATCAATTACTCTTCTGTACATTAGAGAATAATCAAGGATAACATGCTAGAAAAGATCATCTTCTACTAGATAAGACAAACAACATTGCATAAGAATTTAATTTTACAAAATAGTAGGAAAATAAACATATATTATTGCATCAATAGATATTCAAGTACAAAATTTTCTAGGGTTTCACCATCAACCAATGAAGGTTGCTCCAAAGAGCCAAAAGAGTTCATATTTATAGCCTTTTAAGAGAAAAGAAAGACAAGGTGAGTAAAAATGTCACTTAGACACTTTTTTATATTATAAAAGAGGTTAAATTACATTATAAGGAGATATTGGATTAACCATTCAATTTTATGGTGTCTAAATTTCCATACAAGTCATGAAACTTATGAAGAGTGGCATGAAACTC
This sequence comes from Torreya grandis, assembly GCA_037957365.1. Taxonomy (NCBI): domain Eukaryota; kingdom Viridiplantae; phylum Streptophyta; class Pinopsida; order Cupressales; family Taxaceae; genus Torreya; species Torreya grandis. Next base: position 1,362,216 of record JARHVA010001576.1, read on the forward strand.
CTAGTCTTGACTCAAAAAATTGCATTCAAAATTTAAACATATTTTAAAATACCACCACTAAATATGGATAGGTATTATGATTTGTTAAGATGTAAGGAATTTATGCATTCATATCCATACATTGGTTGCATTCCTACTCATCTATAAACTCTTAGAAGGAATCCATCACTATATATAATCTAAAAAACTCCTTTTCCAATCACCTCTGACACTTGGACTCAAAAATTCCTTTATTTTTACATTAAAATACATGGTAGGTAGTCAATGAAACCATTAAATACACTCCATGGCCTTAGAGGTATCAGGCATAATTTAAAAAGGCTCACACTTAGAGTTTTTTCCCTTCTTACCCTGGTGTCCACTATGCTAGTTTTGAATGGCTAAAAGGAGGGCTATTGTTTGAACACTAAGATTATTTTTTACTGAAATAAATGACCATAGGGAGTTATATAAAGTCTAAAAATTTCTCCCAAACTTGATTTCATCTTCAAATTCTTCCTATATCCTACACAACACAAACAATGGTCAATAAAACTATGTTTCTCATATTGTCTGTACAATTCCATACAACTCATATTGGTGGTAAATATATTTAGGGATCCCTCTACATGTTACAATAACTTAAATTTCTCAAATATGTAATTATGATAGCTTTCCAAGATCATTTTCTCTGTCAAGTATTGGCTGAGGGTTTAGTAGGGCTTTAGGTAGTTATAAGTCTTAAGGTTTGTTCATAAATATTTGACATTGAATATGATAATAAAGTCCAAAAAAATTAATCCAAGGGACCCTTATAACTCTTATAAATTCCTTTGGTTCCCATGTATAGTCTTATAAAATATATGAACACTTGAAGACACCCACCAAGCTTGTTTTCCTCTTTTCCTACATGAGTGGATTGTGTCAGGGATATAATTAACTTTCTTATAGGTTTAATTTAACTTAATCATATTATATAGGTCTGATTTCATCCATTTAACATGTTAAAATGATATGGATATCTCAACAAGAGTTGGAAATGAAGATGGACCACAAATTAGTTTTTTGGTCCTTTGAAGGCCTAAAGGGTTTAGCATGTATTTTGACAGTCTGGGCTATCCAAGCTTATGTTTTATGATTGATAAGGAATATAATAATTATTTATTCTTCATTAAAACTTTTAGGATCACCACACAACCTCTGAAGCAGTCCACTTCTTCCTTTTCTCTCATTCACCAATTAAGCCTAGTGAAAGCTTACCTAGTTGGACTTTGTGCAAGGGGAATTATGGTCTAGAGAGAGGTCTGAGCTTGGTATAGTACTTATAAGAAGTTATTAACCTTACATGTACCTCAAAAAATGTTTAAATTATGTTAATAAATCTCCATATCAAGTCTTTTGCTCATTTTACCCTCATTAGCTCACTTTGCCAAGGCTTGATTTTCTTAGATTAGTTGACCTCTAAGACAAAATAGTGAGGTATATAACTCATCCCAATGTAAAATTTAATATATTTTGAGATTTTAAAATAATTTATGATAATTTTTAATAAATTATTTTTCTTTATTCCATGGTTTAGGTGTTTAACCAATTCTAATGCCCCAAAAAGGCCTCTAAAAGGTCTATTTTCTTGCATTTTTATCAAACCCACCTAAGAGTGACCCTTACATGTTAAATACATGATTATATGCTTATTAAAAATTATTATAATATATAATTAATTATAATTACTCTTTTAATTCATCCAAAAATACTCCTTTTCTTGGATTCCTCATGTTCATCTATTGGGCTAAGAGGTTTCCTAGCTCTTTGTATAGACTAATAACCTTGGCCAAGGGAGAATAGATATAAATGTTTAAATGGTATTTTAGTGTGTATAAAAATTAATTCATAAATAATGGGAAATATTATGTTTATTTAAAAAAAAATTCTTCACCCAAACACCTTCATGTATTCCTCTCACCTTCATGTCCAAGATTGTAACATGGTGGTTGTAGGTGGACATAAGGGTACAAGAAATCCTTTGGAAGTTTGTTTCATATTTTTTATAGTTTATTAAGTTACCATTTATTTTACTAAGATTAAAAAATTCTTTTTCAATCACCAAAACTCTCTCTTGGGCCTCATATGCACTTCATAGTCAAAATTGGGTACCCTACTATACTTTGACTTGGACACCCTAAGTTTGCCCCTACCTATAGGTTAAATTGCTTTGTGTAGAGATTATTAATCTCAATAAATTCATGGATAAGGTTAATTTTTTTTTTCAATATTACCTTTTCCAATCATTTATTATGCACCTTTGAAATATTAGACTAAGTCCTATCCTAAATGACTAAGCAACTATGATGTAGACTACTACCTGTAGGTGTCCATGCTTATAATGGGATTGTTTGTCATGATAAAATATTCCTATTTAAACCAATTTAAGTCACAAGATACATTATTTATCTTTAATTAAAACTAATATTCCTAAAAACTCCATTTGAACCTCAAAAACATGGTCATCACCCTAGACTAATATGCTCTGCATGTAGGGCTTATTGTAGGTGCTCATGGCCATATCCATTTGTTCATAATGTTTATAAACGTCATTTAACACTATAAAGGGTCATAAAAAACCTTTTACAACATTAAAATCACTTAAAGGTACCTAAAATAACAATTACACACTCATGCTAGCTTTTACTTGTTCATTGAGACACTTTGCACTCATTGATTCTTATAGCATTTATGGCTTCAAATGAGTCTAGTCAAGATTATAAAGAACCTCCCTTGAACCCTTTTTTACCACAAAATTCATATTTGATCCTGAATTCACCTCTTAGGACCTCAAAGTATCAAAAAGGAATTAAGGTTGGGTCATTTATATACCCTACTATAGATGTGTGTTCTTTATATAGGGGGCACCTGTAGATAGTCATGGGGGTGCATATGACCTTTTATTACCATTTATTGATGAATTATATTTAATTTTACCTCATATAATTAGTTGAAAACAATTATTAATAAAAAAATTCTCAGTGTTTCTCCCTTAAATTGGTAAAAGTTCATTTACTCCTATAGGCCTATAGATATTACTGAAGTATTTTAGTGTATTTTAGGGCATGTTTGAGATCTCAAACGACATGCCTTTCCTGACTATCTGACCTTAATTATTAAAATTGGTATATTATATGATAAGGGATATAATATACACCTAATTATATGTCTTAATACCCTATACCACCATTATTTAAGAGACTTATAAAATCTCCTTGGTCTCTATTTTGTCATTTTAGGGAAAACCTCACTAAACCTAGTCTCCTATCTTCCAACATGGTTCCACACTCCTTTCCTTTTAGACACCTTTCATGGATTTTAAAATATTCCTCATCATATAAATATCCTCAAGAAGTGTCTATTTATCTCTATTTCTTCATGTAGGATTTTGGTACCCTGCTCAGCCACTTGTAGGTGGATATTTTGATACACCACTATGAGCTAGAAATTGAACAACATGAAACTCCCCATGCAAGTGAACTTTATATGCTTAAATTAATAATGAAAATTCACATATATAAATTATAATATGTTCTAAAACATATTTTACCCTTCTATACCCTAGTATGACATCAACAAGGCCCTATAGGTGGATGTTTGGTTATTTTATGCAGGCAGGACAATGAATTGGGTAAGAACATGTTAGGCAATATCTTAAAAACCTCTCAAATTCATTTTTAAAACTTTAAGTAAGTGATATACATCAAGGAAACCTTGAAACCAAATTTAATATACCCTTTTTAACATGAAAATAATTTTCATATACATGGAATGGAGCAATCAGGAACATCAAATGAATGTTTGATCATGGTGAATATGTTTGGGACCACATTTAAATCTTTTATAAACATATAAATGAGATCTATTCAACTCATAATTTATTGGAAAACTGATAAAATATGAACACAACTCCAGTAACAAAAGGAGAAGCCCATACATATGATTATAAATAAAATTAGGCATGGAGTTAATAATGTAGGAAGACAAGCTTGTAAGCTACCCAAGACATGAGATGGTGGAACAAAAACATGGAAGGAGGTGGTCACATGACCCAATGACTTTTGAAACACCATTTTTGAGCTATATGAGACTCTTACAGGAGAAAACACTCAACAAATAAGAAGCACTTTAGCTAAAACTACACATGGTGACACCCTCTTGCATCATAGACTTACTCATCAAAACATTATGAAATATTAAAATAAGAATGGATATAATTTTATAATTAACTCACCATGCTCTAGAGAAAACATCACTAGCTGGTTCATAAGGATTTGACCAAAATAGAGCAAAACTTATAGGGTACATGAAATAGCTACCAGAAAAGTATAATCAACTTCATGAGGATGGTTAATGAAGTATAAGACACCGTTATTAAAAATATTTATATGAAAATAAATTTATTTTAATTTACTATAACCTCCTTAAATAATGGATTTAAACATCTTCAACTATCTACACTGAGTAAAAACCTAAAAGTCACTTTTATGTGTCTAAGAAACCAAGAAAGGTGTAGAATATTTCTGGCCTCAAAATAGCATTTAAAGAGTGAACCAAATTTTGTTATTAGTTTTAAGACTATGAATGGACCCTCCATGATCTTATCCCATGTGGTACACTTCCCCATGAGCCATACAAGTGCCATTTTCCCCCTTTTTTAGTTAGTTTCTACAATTTTATTTAGATAACCTACAATATTCTAATGTAATTAGCATCCCTAAAATTTACACTAACTTATTTGATGTTTCCAATTAAAATAGGACACCTATGCACCTTGGTAACTATGCCACTTGCATTTATGACTCTTAAAAGCACATTTAATGATACCAAAAGATAAATTAACTAATATGACTATGACTAAGGCTATAATGACCCTAAATTACATTTAAAAATATGTAATACACCCAATTAAAATATACTAGGCCTCTTAAAAGCATTTAAAACTAATTTTTTACCCAGGGTTGCCTCAATTTGACATAAAAGTCAAATTTGGTCAGTAATACCCACCTAAAGTCCATTTGATCCCCCTTTATGAACCCCTCAAACCACTTTATGAACTTATGTCACCTTTTTAAAATTTGGAAAGGGGAGATATCTTGATTATCTATATCTAAAGGTTCCTAAAATAGATGCTACTCATGCCAATTTCCTGCATTTAATTCTTCATACCACTTAAGATCCTTTAATGATCCACACACACCCCTTACACCAAGCCAAGTGCGTCCCACATGGAATTTAATGACTTTTACACCTCCCTCATGAATTATCATATTTGAAACAAGATTATTAATATTTTTATTCCTTAATTTGAACCTCATATGATGCGGCAAGAGTTTAAAGCTTGAGAAAACATGAAAAAATCATAGATTTTGATTTTTTTTTGCATATAGTATGGACTGTATAAACTATGCCATACATCAAGGGATATGGTGTTTAAATTTAGCTTATGTTTGATGTATTTTATAATTTAAAATAGGAAGTGATCCATTTTAAGCTCAAAAATGGTCTACATATTTTTAGTCCTCCTTTGTAATCTCAAACTGCTCCTCGGGTTCTTGCTTATACCATATAGGAGAGAGAAATTCAAGGTCCCAGCTCTTGGCCACAAGAAGTAGACTCAATTATATTACCATAATGAGAAATTTTCTCAAGGTTGGTCTCTTTCACTTTATAAATCCTTCCTTAATCATTAAAAAATTGTTTTTTCATCTATCATCTACATAGGCCATCTTTAGTTGTATGTTTTTTATTTGTTTTTGAGTGGTTTTCTCAATCAAATCACTAATGCTATTGTCTCAAGTACTAAAGGGATATTATATGTAAATTTAAAATTAATTATCACATGTGTGAGAAAATAATAATGGATAACCCTCAAATCTAACCACTATGTACATCCTATAGGAAGATAGTGTAAAAAACTAAAGATTTCATGTCTTTTCAAGAGTTTTAAGCTATGTATTGAAGTTTAGAGAGGTTTCTCTACATTTCCAATGCCTATATAAATGTCCAAATTTCCTTCAACACCTCATATGGTCTCAAATAATAGGATTCTTCATAGTTGAAAACCACTGTGAAATATACTATGCTTATGATCATTAATGGTATTTATAGGGTCCAAAAGGAGCTCAAATGTATAGAATGAGATGTTAATGTAATGGTGGAGCATCTTCATGGTATTTGAATAAGACTCTCCACCTCCTTATTCGATTAAAATGGATATAATACACATTCAACTCCTAATTACTTAGTCCCTCTTTTGTAAAAATTAAGGTTTCTTCATGGAATTTAAGGTTTTTTTAGGATTTTGAAGTTTCATTTAAGGCTATATATGGTTTGTCACTAACTTAAAAATTCATATTTGTTTAAGGATATGGCTCAAGGTCCTCAAAAGTATAGGTATCTAGTCTTAGGAAGGATTATTGTCCTCCATTTCATTTCATACCCATCCAATACCTTTCATACTATCATCACTACCTCTTCACTATGTTTTCTACCTTGATTTGGTTTTTGAATCCCCTTATCACTCCATTACCATCATACTTCACTCACCCATCCTCCTTTTTAGGCCTTAACCATGCCAATGAACCCATACATACACCTTAGAACCTTCAAAAGGAATGAAACCATAGTGGATTGAACCATTTGAGCATATACCTAATTAAAAAACCCATTAAGACCTATAGTCAACTAGGTAGCCTAAACATGGTTTGTGAAAGAAGAGCTAATATAGATAGTAAAGGTTATGTTTATTTGAGATTGTGAAGTCTCTTGTGAGAAATCAAGTGCCAATCATGTTTAAGGAGCATGAGGCTTACAAGTATGAAGGTGATGGCTCCTTTAAGGTGGATTAACATAGTTTAACACCTACAATCACTATGATAAAGCGAAAATGAAAAAGGTTATAGGAAATAGGTTTGACAACACCATGTGTAGATAGGAGTAAGGGATAAAAGACACATATAGGAGAGACATGATAGAGAACAAAGAGAAACACGTGATTGTTATAATATCCTAGTGATCAAATTAAATGGATAATATTGGTATCTAGGTTCCATTCATGACTAAGGTCTAAAACTATAGACAAAGGTAAAGGTGAAAACAACTACATCCCATGTAGGGTAAGACTATAATCCTAAGAAAATTAGGATTAAAAGAGAAAGTAGGGTTTCAAGTGCAAGATTAGTCCATTAAAATAAAGTAAGTTAACTTGGTGCATAAGTTACAACCTTGATGAATCTTAGTGATGAACACTTGGAAGGAGGTATGGGAATAATTTGAAACCATCATCAGTTAATATAAAATTAGAAAAAGGGTATACATATAATCTCTAGAAGATGCAATCAATTTGCCCTAAGAGAACACTCATATGCAAAGAGGATTCAAAGTGAGTTGTGATACAATATTTAATCAAGGTGATATTGTTAATGAGTATTTACTTAGGTCCTATAATGAGTTTAGAACTTATTAAATCCATAAAATACATGCTTGTAGACTTCTAAGGGTCAAACTAACCCTCCTTCCTCTAAACCCTGTATACACAAACTAGGTGACTAAGAGGACTAGCCACTCCATGAAGATACAAATAATGATGAAGTAAGAATAATTAAAAATCTAAGAAAGATTCATGATGGTTTTTATCCATAGACTCACACATAGTGGGTTTGAATGTTTAGTGTTCGATGCCAACACAATCTCCAAGAAGTATTTTACATTTTTGAGCTAAAGTAGTCATATAAAGATCTTATATACCTAGTAAATAATTAAATTATAGATTATAAGTATCTAATAAGTATTAAAATACATCCATGTGATTTTATTGGTCAAAAAAATAGTGGGTATACCCACTATTTTGTCTCATACCAAGACATGTCTACACAAGTAGACATGGGTTGAACAAATAAAATCAAGTCTTAGGAATTCAAAAAGGTAAATTAGATCCATAAATTTGATTTGAATAAAAAAAAAATTATTTAAAAATACTATAAATCCATCCAAAGGGTTATAATATCTATCATTTAGTCAACTATCTTGGTGAATGCCTCAAACATAGTTGCAAAGGCCTAATTGTAGACCCTACCTCCAAACCAAAGATCCTCCATGATTTTACAAAAGGTGATATATATAAGTGGTGGGGGATATGAAGATGATTAGTATATTATAGAAATTTATTAAGGTATAAAATAGTGTGAATAAGTTATAACACATCCAAATCTTTGATCGAAGTGTTTAATCATGCACACAAATAGTTTGAGAACTAACTTTGGAAGGTCACCCACTCCACCACATGAGTTATTAGGTCTGAAGCTCCTAGAATGTATTATTTACCCATGTATACTAAGTATCCATGATATTTTTATTTTTATTTTAAGTTTATTTTTTATGAATTAATTTAAAGAAGCCAAACACTCAAAAATAGCCTATAAGTTACCCTAGGGTCATCTTTTGGCACTCATATCTTTGTCCATCCTCTGCATGGGAATACTAGTCATTCATGGAGGTTAATTAGGTCTATAACCTTGATATTCATGCCATTTTTTTCTATATTGGCTATCTATATTTCATGAACTATGCTTAATACCCCTAACCAATCATAAACATCCCTAAAACCCTAGGTAGACCCAATCTCAAAAATTTGGAATTTTAGGAACCTAGCATCCTAAAGTGACTTGGTGGGAATATAAAAGGTAAAAATAACTTAGAGGAGATTCAAAAAATTGTACTTGACCATACATACATTGTATAAAATCCTTATAAATAGGCTTTTTTTTAGGAATTTGACTAGAATCAAAGGTGTCTGATAGTGTAGGGTGTTTCCAATCATTGGGGAAGCAAGTTTGAGACTCAATTAAACTCCTCAAAGATTGAAATTCTCAATATTTTAGCTTAAGATACCTCTTTGAATTATTTAAAAATATCTAATCTACTAGTAATTTAAGGAGGATGAACTTGACTACTAGGAATAATGGGATTTCAAGTGTTTGATGATGGTTTAAGCATAGAGCATGGCTAAAAATATTATTTTAGGCATAGATATATTTTTCTCATATGCTTCTAATATTCTTATATGCCTTTCATGGTAGCCATACACCAATACTTAGGAAATTAGGCCTAATTGGCCTATTTGGCCTACTTGGTCAACCAAAGAGCCCAAAATTGGCATAAGATGCTAATGGAGGGAGTCATCAACACCATAAAAACCATTTCATGGATGTAGTTAGGTAGATTTTATGGAAATTTAAGAATAATAGAGTAGTTACAAGGCCCCATTATCATGTAAAAGGGAGTTACATCACTTAATGTTTCATAGATAAGATCCTTATTTGACTCCATTCAATGTTGAAAACTAATGGAAAGAGGAGAGATAGATAAAAGGTGGCATACAATGGATCTTAATGAGTCATAATTTGAAAAATTTAGACATAAACACTTTAAGGAACACATTGAATATACCATACACTCAGTTCAAGCATGGAAATGCAAGTGAGAGACTACCAAGGTCAATGTAACTATAAAAAAATGGTCAATTGTGGTCAATTATGACCCCTTATCCTTCCTTCTACACTTTTTTCGCTTTTTATCTCATTCCATTCTTCTATATATTCAGGCTTCTTTGCCTTTTTTTTCACCCCTCAGGTTGGTATAAGGACAATCTACCAAAAATTTTAATTTTGCATCTATTTGGATTGAATGATAGACTTTTCATCTTCTTACATGCTAACATCCTAGTGTGTTTATACTTGTTGATATGAAAATATGATGATCTTCTTTCCCTTACAGGTCCATATCAACCTAGGTGTCAAATAATTATCTCATGCAGGTCATGTGGAGTGTATAAATATTAATAATATAGTCTTGAAGTGTATCATGGATAGTGAGAGTCTTACACCAAACCTACTTATCATATCCTTGGCATTCCATTCATCAAGTCCTACCTCTACTTGAAGCACTTGTACATAGGATTTATGAAGATGAATATTTGGTTGAGATTAATCCATTAGCATGTTACAAATGTAATATTATGAGTGGATAGTTTAATTCATGGTGCATCACCACATGTTAGTGTAGGTTTAAATCATGCAATTTTTTTTAATTTTTTTATGCCAAACTATTTAGGTCTTTAGAGAGCATTCAAATGAAAAATCATTGGAGCTAGCCCCATAAGAAATCTAGAGGTTTAGCATAACATTAGGTAACCCATAGCCTAGGGTCATTCTCATATTATACTAGGTTTGAGTAGAGGACTTGAATAATCCTTTGGTTAGTTAGGGTGCAAACTATAACTCCAAAAGTTCTAGCATGCTTAATGGGATAGATTTCAAGTTCCTAGAAACATGATCTAAATACATTGGAGGACATTTTAAATATTAAAACATCAATACTATCATCTTAAATCACTTTGTTTATATTCACTCATCTTTGGAAGGTTTGAAATCAATCTCAAGCTTGGAGATATTAGTGGTTTCATGGTTATAGAGGTAAAAAGATTTTGGTCATGGTTTTGATCTGATACTCATGTTTTATAAGGAGCAATTCTAATCTTTGAGGTAGATTTTTCCACTTCACCTCTTTATCTACCCTATGATAGCCTATATGGTCTATATATTTATCCCTATCATCCATATAATACACATTCTACATGTTATCAAGATCATCCACTATGTTTTGAGCCTCCTCCACCTCCATGACAACCTCCTCATCCTTATAATCAATCATATTATCCACCTTATACCCCTTGAAATCCACCTAGACCAAACATTCATTATCTACACTTAGAGATTGAGGGATTAAGAAAATAAAGGGATAATTTGTAGGAGATTCATAGACAACAAATAAGGGTTGAGTGTTAAGCCATTGCCTCTCATAGAAACACCCTTACAAGTTAAAAAAAAATAGCTAAATTTATCACTCCATCTCCCTTTATTTCCTATATGATCATAAGAGATTTCTTGGTCCATAATGGTTTACTTAATGGCAAGATTATTTTTTCAATTATCCCTTAATTGGTGATAGATAATTTGAATTTACTGTGTGAAACCATGTCTACTTTTGAGTTATAGAGTAATGGATCTCCCTTGAAAATAATTGTCATTTTTAAGATCCTTCAACTTATGCTCCATTCCTATCCCAAACTATTATTTATGCAAGACCTTATTGTATCATATGTGTTACCTAATTTTGCCTTGTTTTTGTCTAATGAATTTATAACTAAGGTTTGAGGGTACTTATTTAAAGACTTGTCTCATATAGTGTGAAAAATTGAACATGATGTGGAGGTGAAAATCAAGTATATGTCACTCTCTAAGCTCCACATTAATCAACATCCTCCAATCACCCCAAAGGTATGTTGACTTTACCTTCCTTCACCAAGGTAATCCAGTTGTTTTCAAGATCCTATGCCTATCAATGATCCTAAAGTGATACCCACATAAAAGCCTTCATAAGAAAAGGATCCTAAATTCATCATACCCACCCTTGAAAATTAAGATAAGGGATGAATATTAGGTATGAAATCTATTATTATTCATTCATTTTATATTACTAAAGTTCTTTTTACCCCTCTTCACATACTTCGTCAATCCTGAAAGATTCCTACAAAACCATTCAAGATCCTTACTTGGAAGGATACCATTCCAAGCATTAAGTAACATAATTATTTCTACTACCCACCCACCCTCTCCTCTCTTAAATATAAATTAAGTCCTTCAAAATTAGAATTAGATCATTCAATCATGGTGGACAAAATATCAAGGTTGTTAGAAGAAGGGCCAGTCATTCAAAAGATGGATAATGATGTAGTTGTAGCTAAGTGTTAAGAATACTTTGGAGAAGACACTTCTATTGTATATGAAGAGGAGACTCAAATTGGATCCCTCATGAACTCTAATATATCATAAGGTAAACATGAGCATAAATTGGATGATGAGTAGTAATTACAATATCATAATGATGGAGCTGATGCAAGTGAGGCACAACCTAAACTCTCCCTAAGACACCAACAAGATAACAACCTTCATGAACCTATTATGGAGGTAAATATTAGCTCAAATGATTTTTAATATCAATGGAAACACTTGTGCTTGGAGTTTTTGAGTGAAATTGAGTAACTTATTAAGGCATATTTGAGTGAAGTGATAAGATAATAGGCTGAAATTATAGGTGAAGAAGGCAATGTGAGTCAATAGGTTCCATACAAGAGGAGATTCTGCTTGCGAAAAAGGAGAAAAATTTAGCTAATCAATAACCTTATGATGACCTTGCCAAAGCGAAGAAGGTGAATAATTAACTTAATGACTTGTTTATATAAGTAGAGATGAACTTTACAATTTGTCCATTGAACATGGTGATATGTCCTTTTTGGAGGACTTATAAATATTATTATTAATGTTTGACACCCCACCTTTACACCAATTAATATTTTAGGATAAATAACATGCCAAAGATGCTTTGATAGTTAATCATCTTTAACCTAATGGGCATAATTAGTCTTAACCCATAATAGAAGAGGAGATGATATTAATGATACAAGAGAGAGATTTGGGAGAAGTATTATTTGTTTATTGATCCTCACACTCAACCCATGCATAAAGAGGTGAATCTATATAGTCCATTCACTCTTCCAAGTGACCAAAAGAGTACTAGTTGTAGATGGAAATTATCACACATTGGCTAAAGTTTGATTGCACACAACTCATCATATGATAGATCCACATAGGTTGCCACAATGATCAGAACACATTCCCATTTGATCATGGGGGAATGAAGTAAAAATTTAGGTCAATTATGAAGTAGATAATTTGTTTGTTGAAATAAGTGTTTTGCACAAGCTTATAGGTGGTGTCTTTTTATTTGTTTCTTTGCCCTATTTATTCTTAGTTGTTACGTTTATTCTTAATGTTAGGTTTGTTTTATTTCCTTATTTTTGTATGTCTTGTTTTTATTTCAAGTCTCTTAGATGGAAAAAATAAATTTAATCTAAGGGTTCATCACCTTATGTTTTTTATTTGAGTAGTTTTGTCAAGACAATGTATTAGTTCATTTGACTAGTAGGCTGGTCACCCATCAGAGTGACAAAAATTGTTGACATTTTATCCTTATAGGTCTAATGTCAACACCCCACATCAAAAAAATTTAGTGCCCATCCTTCTAGCATGCTTATGATTACTTCCCACATATTGATGCCATCCATGTTTGATGTGAGTCTTGGAGTCCTATCAAGAACTTCATGATGTGTCATGGTTTTATTATTCAATATTTAATGTCATGAGCATCTTGAATCGCTTGTGATGTTGTATTAGATGTAATAATATCTTGGAGTGAAATATGATTGCCACAATGTTTTCTAAAGTCAAGGAATGTCTTATCCTTGTTTGAATAATATAGTGGTCTTTGGTGATATAAAGGTGCCTCAAGAAATGATTGGATGGTATATTGTGAGTTTCATGGTACATTCAAGGTATTTTACCAATGACATACCCACCTAAACTCAATTTGATCCCCCTTTATGACCCCTTCAAACCACTTTATGTACTTAAGTTACCTTTTAAAACATTGGAAATGGGATTTATTTTGATTATCTATATCAAAAGGGACCTAAAATATATGCCACCCATGCCAATTTCCTTGATTAAATGCTTCATGCCTCTTAAGGTCCTTTTATGAGCCACCCACACCACTTCCACCAAGCCAAGTGGGCCCCAAAGGGTATTTCATGAATTTTACACATCTCTCATGTATTTTCATACTTGAAACAAGACTATTAATACGTGGATTCATTCATTTGAACCTCATATGGCATTGAAAGAGTTTATAGATTGAGAAAACATTAGAAAATCAAAGATTTTGAAGGGTTTTTTATACATAGTATAGATTGTACAAACTATGTTGTATATCAAGGGATATGGTAATGAAGTTTAGCTCAAGTTTGATGTCTTTACTATGTTTTAGGAGGAAAGGATACATTTTAATCCCAAAACTACTCTACACATTTTCATCGCTCATTTGCAAGCTTTAATTATTCCTTAGGTTCTTGCTTGTAACATAGAGGAGAGAGAAAGTTAGGGTCCCAAATTTTGGACATAATAAATAGACTCAATCAGCTTCCCATCATGAGCAATTATCTAAAGATTAGTCTCTATATCTTTATTAACCTTCATTAAGAAGTTAAGGAATGTGTTTTCACCTCTCATCTGCACATGCCAGCTTTAGCTATATGGTTTTCATGTATTTTTGAGTGGTTTTCTAAATCTAATAATTAATTTTATTGTATCAGGTATTGAAGGGATATTATATGGTAATTTATAAATTTGTGTCACATATGTGAGCACATAATAATGGAGATCCCTCAAATCTAATCACTCTAAACATCCTACAAGAAGATTATACAAAGAAATGAAGCTTTCAGGTCTTTTCAAGAGTTTTCAACTATGTATTGAAGTTTGGACATGTGTCTCTATGTTTCCAATGCCTATTTAAATGTCCAAATTTCCCTTACCACCTTATATGGTCTCAAATAAGAGGATTATTCATAGGTGGAAACCATTATGAAATATACAATGTTTATGGCCATTAATGGTAGTTGAAGGGTTTTAAATGAGATCAAATATATAGAATGATATGTTAGAGTAATGGTAGAGTATATTCATGGTATTTAAAATAATCCTCTCCAACTCCTTGTTAGCATAAAAGGGATAAAATCCACCATCTTCATCTCCCAAGCACTCAGTCCCTTTTTATGAAATTTAATTTTTTCTAGGATTTTGAGATTTCATTTAGGGTTTTGTATGGTTTGTCCTATTTGAAACATTTTCATTGATGTCAAAGGTCTAGAATTATTTGTGATAAAGGCCCCATAGCATTTAATGGTGTTTTTAATGTTCATATCTTGGCCAATGTGTGTTAATATTTATTTAATACCAATGAATATATTTTTGGTTTCATAAACTCAAAAGAGGGCCCATGGAGAAGTCAAAGAGTCATGGGGTAAACACAAAAGAAGAATAGGATGCATTTTTCCATGAAGAGTCATCTTGAGGAATTCCAAGAGTCACTAAGTGAAGACAAAAGAGGAAGGCCACAATTTATCATGAAGGGACACTTTGAGGAATATGAAAAGTCACCAAGATAAAGACAAAAGGGGAAAGGATGCATTTACTTATGAAGGGTCACCATGTCAATTTTCAAATTAAATAAATCAAAGGGTCATGCAAATTTGGCACCATTTTCCATGAGGATTAAAGTGTCATAAAGGGTGAATGTCAAAGGTCATTTGGTAAGATATAAGAGGTGGCTTAGGTAGCAATTCGTAATATGTATGGAAGCAAATTATTTTATCTAGCTGAGAAAAGTAGAGTAAAGAAGAGAAATAAGTAGAGTTATAGTATTATTATATCATTTGTTGAGAAATTAACATTGTGAGATAGTTGTGTTTTACACACAAGAAGGGATGGTGCTCTTATGGGTTAGTGATCATGAATCTTTACTATGTTGGTGCTTAGCAAAGGGGTTGGTGCTCCTATGGTTGGTGCTAACAAATCATTATTATGTTCATGCTCAATAAAGGGGTTGGTCTTCTTAAAAGTTTGTGCTTGTGAATATTGTAGTTTGAGTTATTATTCATTCATATACTTGAGATTATTCTCTATGGTTTTTTCCACATTGGGTTTCTACATTAAAATTTGGTGTCTCTCTCTATTTTGTTTGGTGTTTATTTCTTTAGTTTTACTGCATATCTTGAATGAATCATTAAGTATAATTTGATTAAGTAAAAGTTTAGAAGATATATGATATATTGATTCACCCCCCCTCTTGGTATATCCCATGCTTAAAAATTAGTACTAGAGCAGGATCCTTTAGAAAGAGTTTTACAGCTTGAAGGTAGATTGGGGAAAGCATGATGTATGGATCCCATGAAGGTTTTTATATAAATAAGGCACCTTTTTTTCATGGGACAAATTATTATTTTGGAGCATAAGGATGATAATTTATCTTATGTCTATTGGATTTGACATTTGGCAAGTAGTTGTGGAAGAATATGAAGAGCCACAAACACTTGTGATTACTCTGATATAAAAGATGGCAAGTGAAAATAATGTTAAAGATTTAAATGTTATTTTATGTGAATCAAAAAATTTAAAAGTTATGAAATTAAAATATGTTCATGTGACTTTGGTAAAGCCTAAAAATATTTACAAATGTGATGGAATGGTTCATCAAGCTAAACTCCAGACTTTCAAAAGATAGTTTGAGAGTTTGAAAATGGAAGCGAAAGAAAATATAGTGAATTATATTTTGTGGGTTGATCAAATAGTTAATCATATTTAAGGCCTTATATAAAATTTAGAATAATTAGTGGTGGTGCAAAAGTTTTTTATATCTCTACTAATGAGATATGATGCAAAGGTTTTAGCAATTGAGGAGATGAAAGATCTAGCCAAGATAAATATGGATGAACTACCTGGTATTCTTATGAGATATGAGATGTAGACCAAACAAGAGAAACCCTAAAAAAGGGAAGTTAATTTCAAGACATTAAATAAAGACAAGGCTAATATTCAAGAATCAAGTGACAATTCTAGTGATGATGAAGATGACAATGAAACTCTTTTCATTTGTAAGCCAAAAAAGACCACAGGTAAATATCAAGGAAAATTGCCTTTCAAATGTTTTAATTGTTGAAAGATTGGACATTTTGTAGCTACGTATCTAGATAAGGGTAATGGTGAAAATTAACAAGGAAAGTCTACATACAAGAATAATTTCAAAATAAAATTCAAGAATGGATTTGAGAAGAAGAGTTTATTGTTCTAAATATCCTAGCTTAGTTGAAGATAGTGGGGTTAGTGATTTAGAAGAAGAAGAGATTATATTCATGGACATCCATGTAGATGATTTCATAAGCAAAAACATAGATGATCAAGAATAATAATAGGATGAAGTTGAAGTGAATCTAGAAGGACAAATCAATTATACCTTAGAGTAATTAAAATCTCTTGAAAAGAAGAACTGAAGATTGAAGCTCTAGATCAAGAATAATGAAAAAGAGTCAAAAGAAATAATTGAAGATCTACAAGCACACATTAAAGAATCCAAAAAGACTGAAGAATATCTAACTTAGTTATAAAAAATAAGTGAATAATGTGAGAGGTATGTTTTGAAATTATCTCTTTAAAAGATATTAAGAAAATAAATAAATTAGTTAATGATAGAGCAGCCAATGATTCAAAATTTTAGAATAGCACTCATATGTTGAATAAGATATTAGAAAGTCAAAGATCAATGTTAGATAAGATAGGTATTAGATTTGAAAAAGAGAAAGGGAAGATCACTAATTTCATAGACAAGGTTAACACAAAAAAGGGAAAGAACTATGCTAAAGCTCTTACAAAAGAGGAAATGAAAAGCGAATAAGTTAAGAATATAGAGGACATCTCAAACAAAGAGGGTTGGAAGGAGAAAATCTACAAAAGGCAATCAAGTTAGAGATAGACAATTGAATTCTATTTCTATGGTTAATATATTTATTATAATCGATATGTTCATAAGAAAATATAATGTCAAAAAGGGCTAATAATTTTAGAAACAAGGAGAAGGAAACTCATGCAAAGTCAAGTAGAAGTCATAACTCTTTTGCTCCTCTATTAGGCTTTACTAAAGAACTCATAATATTTTAAAAGTTAATAACTTGAGATACATCACCTAGTAATATATAAGTGTATTCGAGTCAATCAAGAAGGGCCAGAGTTTGAAGGATCCATTCATCAAGAAAAAATTTCAGACAAGTTCATGGTAGAAGAAAAAACCTAAAAAGTCTATGTTGGTCCAGACAACTTTGCATGCAAAAAATGAAGAAAATCCATGGTTCATTGACAACAGATGTTTGAGGCACATGATAGGAGACAAGAGAAACTTCATAACCCTAAAGAAGATCAATGGTGGTACAATGAAATTTGGAGACAATACTACTACCAAAATTATCAAAAAAGGTACACTAAGTTTGGATAATGGTAAAACTAAGACTGAAAATGTTCTGTATGTAGGTCTTAAGCATAATATTTTGATTGTAAGTCATATGTGTGATAAGGGACACACAATAATGTTTTATGTAGAAGTTTGTGAAATTAGGAGAAAATATTTAGATGTGTTGATTGCAAATGCTCAGAGGATAGGCAATAATTTGTATATGTTATCAAATATCAAAGGTTAAAAGTATTGTTTGAGTCAAGTTGAGGAAATTTGGCTATAGCATAAGAGAATGGGACACATAAATTTTGACAATCATGTCAACATTAGAAAAAAGTAAGCAGTTAGATATATTCCAAAGATTATAAAGCCTCTGAGACACTTTGTGAACCTTGTTAGCATGGGAAGTAGGATAGATGATGGTTCAAGACAAAAGAATAATTTACTACTCAGACGTTAGATATTGTTCACACTAATCTATGTGTACCTATGAGAACTCAAAGTACTCAAGGTGAGAAATATTTCATATTGATTATTGATGATTTTACATTTATGACTTGGGTGATGTTTTTGAAGTAAAAATTAGAAGCTTTCAGACATTTCAAAGCATTCAAAGCTTTAGTTGAGAATGAAACTAGCTTAAAAAATAAGTGCCTAAGATCAACTCAAGGAGGAAAATTCATGTCAGATCAATTTATTGAGTATTGTGAAAACCATGGGATAAAGAGACATTATTCAGTAGCTAGAACTTCACAACAAAATGGAGTAATTGAGCTAAGAAATATAATAGTTCAAGAAATGGCAAGGATAATGTTAAATGAATGTAAGATATGAGATAAATATTTGAGAGAGGTAGTAGGTACAGTAGTGCATATCTAGAATAGATCATTGTTGATATTTAATAGTGACAAGACTCCCTATGAGATATGGAAATACAAATGAGCTATAGTTGATTATTTCAAAAAAATTGGTAGCAAATGCTTCATAAAGAGAACCATTGAAAAAATTGGTAAGTTTAAATTTAGAGTAGATGAAAGGTATATTTATTGGATATTATTGTAAAATTAAAACTTATAAATGTTATAATAAAAGAACCAAGAATATTTTTGAAAGTTAAAGTGTCAAGATAGATGAAGATGTAGCACAAAGAAACAATGATCTAGTAGACACTCCAAAAATCATTGAAGAAGAAGATTTTGAAGAATGAGATGAAGGATAAAAAGGACAACAAAACCCCATCCAAATATGTCTAGACAAATCATAATGAAAGTGACATCGTTAAGAACATAAATGAAGGAGTTTTCACCAAAAAATTGACGGTAAGTGAATCTGAGCAAGTTAATTTCTCTTTGTTATCCAAAATTTAGCCTAATTTTTTTTCAGAAGATAGACATGATGAACATTCTGTTAAGGCAATAGATGAAGAATTAAATTATATAGAAAAGAATGATACTTTGGAATTAATGCCTAGACCAAAAGATCATAATGTGATAGGAAAAAAATGGGTATATAGAAATAATTTGAATGAAAATCATGAAGTTACCAGGAATAAAGTAAGGTTAGTATGTAAAGGATATGCTCAAATTGAGGGAATAGATTTTGAAGAAACTTTAGCACTAGTTGCAAGGCTAGAGGCTATTAGAATATTTATTGCATATGTAAAGTTTAAAATTTTCAAAGTGTTTCAGTTAGATGTCAAGTCTAACTTCCTAAACAAGAATCTAGAAAAGGAGGTGTACATTGAGCAGCTCGAGGGATTTATTCTCTCAAATGATAGTAACCATGTATGTAGATTGAAGAAATCACTATATGGATTGAAAAAGTCTCCCAAAGCTTGGTATGAAAGACCTGATAAGTACCTAAAAGATCAAGGTTTCAAGAGAGATTTTGTTGACAGTAATCTCTACATCAAAATAAAAGGTGAGCATCAATTGATTATTGTGGTATATGTTGATGACATAATTTTTGGAGTTAACATTGAAAATATGACAAAAGAATTTTTTGATAATATGTAATAATAATTTGAGATGATTGTGCTTGGATAATTGTCATTTTTCTTAGGGTTTCAAATATTTTAGTCAGATAAAGGAATTTTCATATCTCAAAGTAAGTATTCCAAGGAAAAAATGTTGAAAAAAAATTATTTTGAGGATTTCACACTAGTTGGAACACCAATGATTACATGGAACAAGGTGAGTAAGGGTGAAGCTTCACCTATTATAGATCAATATTTGTATAGATCTATGATTGGTAGTAATTTATATTTGATAGGATTGAGGCTAGACACCATGCATGTAGTAGGTATGGTTATAAGATATCAGGCATCCCCAAAGGAGAGTCGTGTTTAGATGGTGAAGATAATATTCAAATATATCAAGGGGACATTGGATTATGGATTGTGGTATCCCATAGGTAGATATTTCATGTTGGTTGCTTATACAAATTTAGATAGGGCATGTTACTTGGATGATAGAAAGAGTACAAGTGGAGGATCTTTCTTCCTCAGTGATAGCTTAGTATCGTGGCTAAGCAAAAAGAAAAATTTAGTATCACTTTCTATAGCTAAAGAAAAATATATTGAAATGGTATTGTGTTGTACTCAAGTGCTTTGGATGAAGCAAACTTTGGAATATATCAAGGTAAAATATGATGAACCTATTTTTATTTTTTGTGACAACACAAGTGCTATTAATATTTCTAAGAATCCAGTGATGCATTTAAGAACAAATCATATTTATATTAGATATCACTTCTTGAGAGATAAGGTTGTAGATCAACATGTTAAGATGGAATATATCAGTACTATAGAATAGATTGTAGATATTTTCATAAAGGCACTACTAAAAGACACATTCAAGTATTTGTGGAAGAAATTAGGAGTAATTTCTTTTACTTCTTTCCATTAAGGATCAATATCAGTTGAGGGGGAGCTGAGTGTTAGCTCCAAGATAGGCCCTTTACCATTGATGTCAAAGGGGGAGAAGTGTAGAAATAAGTATAGGTATAGGTACAAGAATAGATATAAGCTATAGGTACATGATGATATAGTAAGGGGGAGTTACTATATGTTTTTCAGTTTGGCAATATATGTAGGTTGGCATGCGCAGTACAAGTTTCAAGATGTGGAAATTTTAGTTTGAGGTTGTCATCAATGACAAAGGGGGAGATTTTTGGAAATACTATCATTAATGTCAAATGTCTAGCATTATTTGTGATAAAGGCCCCATAGCATTTAGTGGTGTTTTTAATGTTCATATCTTGGCTAATGTGTGTTAATATTTATTTAATATTAACAAATATATTTTTGGTTGCATAAAGTCAAAAGAGGGCTCATGGAGAAGTGAAAGAGTCATGAGGTAAAGAAAAAAGAGGAATGGGATGAATTTTCCCATGAAAAGTCATCTTGAGGAATTCCAAGAGTCACCAAGTGAAGAAAAATGAAGAAGGGCACAATTTGGCATGAAGGGTCACTTTGATGAATATGAAACACCATCACGAGAAAGACAAAAGGGGAAAAGATGAATTTGCTTATGAAGGGTCACCATGTGACTTTTCAAATGAAATAATTTGAAGGGTAATGAAATTTTGGCACCATTTTCCATGAGGATTGAAGGGTCACAAATGGTCAATGCCAAAGGTCATTTGGCAAGCTATAAAAGGTGGCTTGGGTAGCAATTTATAATATGTATGGAAGTGAATTGTTTTATCTAAATGAGAAGAGTCGAGGAGAGAAGAGAAAAGAGAAGAGATGAAATAGTATTATATAATTTGTTGAGAAAGCAACATTGTGAGATAGTTGTGTTTTATACACAAGAGGGGTTGGTGCTCCTATGGGTTAGTTCTCATGAATCTTTATTATGTTATTTCTCAACAAAGGGGTTGGTGCTCCTATGGGTTGGTGCTTATGAATAATTGTTGTGTTGGTGCTTAGTAAAGGGGTTGGTCCTCCTAAAATCTGGTGCTCATTCATACAGTTGAGATTGTTCTCTATGTTTTTTCCCACATTTGGTTTCCACATGAAAATCTAGTGTCTCTCTCTATCTTGTGTGGTGTTTATTGTTTCATTTTTATTACATATCTTAAATGAATATCTAAGTATAATTTGATTAATTAAAGTTTAATAAGATATATGATATACTAATTCACCCCCCTCCCCCTTAGTATATCTCATTCTTAACATGTACCTACCTTCAAACTTCATGATTGCTAAAGGATATGGTTCAAAGTCCTCTAAAGTATAGGTAGCTAGTCTTAGGAAGGAGTCTTGTCCTCCATTTCATGTCATACCCATACACTGACTTTAAAACTATCATCATTACCTCTTCACTAAATTTTATTCCTTATTTTGGTGTTTCCATCCCCTTATCACTCCATTCCCATCAACCTTCACTCACCCATCCTCCATTTTAGGCCTTAATCATGCCAACGAACCCCTCTATACACCTTAGAACCTTCAAAAGGAATTAAACCATGATAGATTGAACCATTTGAGTATATACATAACTCAAAAATTGATTAAGACCTATATTCAACTAGGTATCATGAACATGGTTTGTGTAATAAGAGCTAATAGAGATAGTAAAGATTATGTCTAATTGAGACTATGAAGTCTCTTGTGAGAAATGAAATGCCAATCATGTTCAAGAATTGTAAGACCTAAATTTATGAAGGTTTTTTCTCATTTAAGAAGTATTAGCATAGTTTAAAAAATACAATCACTATGTTAAAGGGAAAATGAAAAAGGTTATAGTAAATAAGTTTGATAACACCATGTGTAGGTACGAGTAAGGGATAAAAGACACCTATAAGCTAGTCATGCCAAACTACAAAGAAAAGTACATGACTATTTTAATGGCCCAATGATCAAGTAAAATTGATAAATTTTATCTCTAGGTTCAATTCATTACTAAGGTCTCAAATCATACACAAAATTAAAGGTGAAAACAACTACAACCTGGGTATGCTAGGACCATAATTGTAAGCAAATCAGGAGTAAAAGAGAAGGTAGGATATTAAGTGCAAGATTGGTCCATAAAAGTAAGTGACCCTGGTGCATAAGTTCCAAAATTAATTAATACTGGTAATTAACACCTATAATTAGGTATGCACATCATTTTAAACCATCATCATTCAATATACAAGTGAAAAAAGGGTATACATAGGGTCTATAGAACATGCAGTCAACTTACCCTAAGAGAACACTCATATGCAAAAAGGATGCCAAGTGTGTTATGATACAAGATTTAATAAAGGTGATAATGATAATTAATATGTACTCATGTCATATAATTAATTTAGAACCTAGGAAATCCATAAAATACATGTTTGTAGACTTCTAAGGGTTAGACTAAACCTCCCTCCTCCAAACCCTGTATACATAAACCAGGTGCTTAGGAGGACTCTCCACTCAATTAAGACATAAAAAATGATGAATTAGGATTAATTAAAAATATAGGAAATATATATGATGGTTTTTATAAATTAAATCACCAATAGTGAGCTTGAATGCTCAAGGTTTCATGCCAATGTTGTATGGAGGCAACATTAGACATTTTTGAGCTAAAGTGGTCATCTGATGATCTTATAGACCTAGTTAAGACTTAAAATTTGGAGGGAAAGTACATAATGAATATTAAAATACATAAATTGCATTTTATTTGTCAAAAAAATATTGGGCATACCAAATATTTTGTCTTAGACCAAGACATGTCTAGGTAAGCAGATAAGGGATGAACAAATAAAATCAAGTCTTAGGAGGTCTACAAGGTAAATTAGAGCCCTAAGAGGGATTTGAATTATAAAATAATGATGTAAATTTCATACAAATCCATCCAAATAGGTTTAATAGTCATAATTTAGTCAACTATCTTGGTGATATGCCTCAAACACAACCATAAAGGCCTAATTACAAACCCTATCTCCATACCAAATCTCTTCCATGATTCTATAAAGGGTGATATATCTAAATGGGTGGATATGAATATTATTAAGACATGATATAAGAATATTAAATTATAAAAGAGTGTGAATAAGTTAGAACACATCCAAATCTTTGATTGAAGTGTTCAATCATGTACACAAGCAGTTTGAAGACTAAATTTGGAAGCTCAGCCACTCCACTATATGAGTTCTCAAGATTGAATCTCATACCATGTTTTAGGTACCAATGTTAAATAATAATCCATGATAGGTTTATTAAGATCAGAAATCTAGTTTTTATAAACAAATGTTAAGAAGCCAAACACTCAGAAATAGCCTTCAAGTTACCCTAGGGTCATCTTTTAGCACTCATATATTTTTCAATCCTATTCATGGGAATATTATCCATTCATGAAATTTAGGTAGGTATATTACCTTGATATTAATTCCTTTTTTTACTATTTTGTACATATATATTTCATGAACTATACTTAAGACCCTTGACCAGTCATAAACCTCCCAAAAAACATTAGGCAGACCCCGTGTGATAAATTTAGCATTTTATCAACCTAGCAGCCTAAAGTGACTTGGTGGTATTATACAAGGTAAAAATTGCTCAAATTAGACTCAATTTAAGGTACTTTACCATATGGAAATTGTATGAAATCCTTAAAAATAGGCTATTTTGTAAGAATTTGAGCAAATTAAAATGTATCTGATAGTACAAGGTATTTCCAATCAATGGGGAAGAAATTTAAAGACTAAATTAAACTCTTAAAATATTGAAATTCCCAATTTTTTAGTTGTATATACCTCTATAACTTGTTTACAAATAGCTAGTCTACTAGTAATTGAAGGAGGATGCACCAATCTACTAGGAAGAGTGAGATATCAAGTGTCTAATGATGTTTTAAGAATATATAATGGCTAAAAATGTTTTTTAAAGCACATATATATCTTATTATCATAGGTTTATAAGCTTCCTACATGTTTTTCATGGCATTCATACACCAATAATTAGGCAATTAGGCCTAATTGGCCTATTTCACCTACTTGTCAAATTGGCATAAGTGGCTAATGAAGGGAGTGGTCAACACCATAAAAACCATTTCATGGATGTAGTTAAGTATATTTAATGGAAATTACAAAATAATGGAGTAGTTATAAGGCCCCATGGGCAGGCAAAAGGGAGTTACATCACTTAATGACTTCTAGAGAAGATCTTTGTTTGACTCCATTTAATGTTGGCACCTGATGGAAAGAGAGATGGACAAAATGTGGAATAAAATGGATATTAATGATTCATGATTTGCCAAATTTGGACCTCAACACTTCAAGGTTATCATTGAATATACCACACACTCAAATTAAGTATGGAAATGGAAGTGGGAGATTACCACGGTCAATGTAACTATAATAAAATGGTCAATTATGACCCCTTTTCCATCCTTATACACCTTTATCCATCTATATCTCATTCCATTATTCTATATATTTAGGCTTATAAGCCTTTTTTTCATCCCTTAGGGTGGTATGAAGATACTCTACTAGAATTTTTAATTTTACATCTATCTAGATTGAATAATAGACTTTAAAAATTCTTTCATGGTGACATCTCAGTCTGTTTATACTTGTTGATATGAAAATTTGATGATCATCTTTCCTTTATAGGTCCTTGTCAACCTAGGTGTCATAGAATTATCTCATGCAAGTCATGTGGAGTGTAGAAATATTGATAATGGAGTCTTGAAGTGTATCATGGCTAGTGAGAGTCTTACATCAGACCTATTTGTCCTAGCCTTGTCATTCCATTCATCTATCCCTACTGCCATATGAATCACTCATGAATAAGGTTCATTAATATGATTTTTTTATTGAGATCAATCCATTAGTATGTTAAAATTGCAAGCTTATGAGTGGTTAGTTGAATTCATAGTGCATCACCATATGCTACTATAGGTTTAATTAATGCAATTATTTCACTCTTTTCATCCCAACATATTTAGGTCTTATGAGATAATTCTAATGAAAAATCAAGGGAGATATCCCCTTAAAAATTCTAGAGGTTTGTCCCAATATTAGGTAACCCATAGCTTAGGTTCATTCCTATTTTGGACTAGGTTTGACTAGAGGACTTTAACAATCCTTTGCTCAACAAGGGTAAAAAATAGAACTCCAATAGGTATATAAATTTTAAAAATAAAGATCCAACAGGTTTACATGTTGTTCATGGCATTCAAGGAGAATGAAGCCATTTTTTTCATAGTTTTTAGAGTTTTATTAGAGCCTTGATGGGTCTAAAGATGATTAACACAATCCTAGAGAATCCAAACCATAATAAACATGTCTTGTAGGAAGTAAAATGTTATTTTTGTGGTATATTTAATAAATGTACTTGGGAGGCCTCTCAAATTCTAAGGATTACATGTAAATTATGGTTTTTCATGCCTTGAACGTTCCCTAAAAATTTAGTGTCTTGATGAGTTTTCTATCTCAAGATATAAGCCTGTAATAATGATCTTGCAGTGTGGGATGTACCGGAGGATGTCAATTGAAGCCATGGGAAGTAGGAATTTTGGTTAAAATTTTTCAAAGGATCTTGAGGTTGGAAGCATGGCTACCAAGTGTCAAAACATCATTGGATTAGATTAGTAGATAAATGCAACATGGGTGATCAATCAATTCAATAAGTCAATAGGTACCCAAATCAAGATTGATGGTGTGTATTCTTGTATACAAATCTTAATCAATGATCTACATTAAGGATAAGGTTAGTGGATCTAGATATATCAATTATGTGTGTTAAATCATGAAAAAAGTAGATCTAACAATGAGCATGAGGTCAAAAAGTTAGATGATCCTGAGCTGGAATGTAATGATGACAAGTGTCATGATCATAGTGAATCAAAGGATCAATGGTGTGTATTTGATCTTACAAATCAAAGATCAATGGAGTGCATTCAACAATGTAAAGGATTTCAATGGTGTAAATCAGGTTAAAATGTCAATGAGCCTATATTTTAAACTAGGCTACCACATGGTATAAAAGTAGTAATTAGATGAAGACAAGTAGTAAGATTTATATATTAAACATGCGGTTACCAAGTGTCACAATTTTGGAAGCCTAGATCAAAGGTTGATACAAAAAATTCAATCAAGTTATAGGAGGCACAAGATAGTGACACATGTCCATATATATGATGGTCATATTTTTAAATATGATAAATAGTGTGGTAAATATGACACATAGGAAGGCATGTCGGATCAAAATATTTTATGGACCCAGAGGGTTGAATGCATAGAGTCAAGATCCAAATACAATTCAGGTCAAGCTAAAGAATATATTTCAAGTTCAAAGGCCACCATTAAAGCTCAGTTTGGACCTTTGGTTTGAAGATTTATAACTTGCAGGACTTGTTTTCAGAGGTCCTAATGCATTTATATGACTATGTCGATTATATTTTGAAGGGGGATCCATGCGTACAATGATTTCTTAGCTTCCATAATGTTTATAGGTAGAATAGGTTTATTTAAACCTAATAGAGATAAAGAATGAAGCTTGGCATATGAAATATCTTCATTGAAATGATGACCACATAAAAACTAATAAATAGCATTGGTTTTAATCTATAATAGACCTATGCCCAAGGTTTAAAGTAGGATTAGAGTTTTGATTATGAAAATAAGTGGTTTATCTTTCAACATGGTCATTATATACAAATAATATCTTCAAAAAAAAATTATTACTAATACTTTGTATCTTTTAGGAACATATCGAGTCTCGATCTCTCTGAGTGTATGCCTTAAGGGGTGCACTAGGAAAGGGGTGGGCATACCATTAGTGATTCGTAAGATTTTTATTCCTTTTACCACTTGACATATACACACTTGTCTCATAAAACCATTTATCTTAAGCTTATTCATCTCATTCCTACCCATTCCTCTTAGTTGTCATGCCTTATCCATCCTTTTCTTGCCTGAAATCCCTTTTGGTTAGTCGATTGTACTAGGTCCACTAGGTCAACCCAGTATAGTTTAGGGGTATTTTTCACTTTCTTAGCTTGTTAGCCTTTTGACCGACCTAGTTTAGACCTAGTGAATTATCCTTGAAAATACATTGGGCCAATTGGCATGACCCTATACAACCAACATTAATGAGAGGATTTATGGAAAGATACACCTATATATACAAGTTAATTTTCTACTATTTCATAAGATAAGAATTAATAGCAAAGAAGTGTGAATGAACATCTACTTATTGACCATTCTACTTGAGGAATAAATATTAGGGTTCCATAATCTCTTTGGAGATATAGATCTTATTTTGTGGAGTAGTCTTTTAGATACTTATATAGGCTATGTAGTCTAGAGCTGATTTATCTTTTTTATCCTTACATACTAGAACAATCTCTTGTGAAACACCTTGGATAAGGGAGAGATTGAAGCTTGGTGGGTTCATCTTCAAAGGTAAGTATTCCTAAGATTTTTTCTAATTTATAAGAGTAAATAGATAATGCATTTGTATTTTTCTCCCATGTATTAGGGTTTTGTATACCTTGATGTGAGTATATGTTTTCTAATACATGTTTAGTTTAGCTGTTTTATTGTTTATAACCCCCACTTTGTGCCATAAGCTTTAGTGTGAACTAGATTAGATTTACTTTCTTATTATTAGAATAAGTGAATGTTTTAAACCTTAGGACTCCATTTGGGTTATGTGATTATGTTATACAGTAGGCTTTGGAACCCTTCATAGCATGATATGTTATGACAAGTGATCCCCTACTTGGGTCTAGTGGATCTTCATATTTGTCATGCTCTCACCTAACAAGTTTATCCCAATCGAAAGTGTAGGTATGCTCTATCTTCTCTGAGCCATGATTGATTTATAGACATGATGCATTATTTATTGCATACATTCTAATAAAATTTAGGTGAAAATAACCCTTACAGTATTTATTTCACTTATTTTAATTATTTTAGTCATTACTTTTATCACACTTTCGTCATATTGGATCAACTCTATTCACCCAATTTTTTTACTTTTGTGTACAAGTTTTCATGAAAATTCAACTGGATTAGCCTAGTCAACATAGTATATGTTTCTAGCCTTTTAGACATCTAGTTTAGTCTACTAGGTTGACCCAGTCAATCCTATACATTTTCAACACTCTGTAATAGGTTCCTACATAGATTGATCGATCCTATCAACCTAGTTTATAGATTTTACCAACATACTTAAAGGTTCTTCATCGATAATATTTCTTCTTTTCATCTTTGATCTACCAAGGTTCCTTTCTACCTCTCTATTTCTCTCTTTTATGTCTTTCCTTTCATAGTTTATAGTCTTAAAATAGACCCAATCTTTTGCAAAATCAACTAGATTAACCCTACCAACCCAATTCTATGTTTTGTGTGCTATCTAAAATTAATAGGTTAACCCCGGTGAGCCCTATCCATTTTTAGACCTTACTTTCATAGTATGGTTTTGACCCTATCAACCTTGATTTGTATTTTGTGCATATAGTGTCAACACTATACCTTGTTTCAAGTTGGAATTAATCTCTCTATGTTAGTGATTAGTTGACACCTTTCTTTTCCTATTGCTTGCATGCTTAGAATAGCTCACATAGTTTAATTAAGGGATTTTTAATTAATCACATAATTTCACTATATTTATTTTATTCACACATGACCAAATCACAAAAACATAAACAAGCACTTTAGCATTTTGTCTACCCAAGGCCAACCTACTTGGATTTCATCACCAAGGGGGAAGCCAATTTGATGTTTTGGTCAAGTATAAATCATGGTTAATGGTATATTATAGCTAAGTACCCAACACCCTTAATGTTTTTATGTGTGAAGTGAGGGGGTAGGCCCCAATATCAAGCATATATCCTTACCACTATAGTCCCTTTCAACCCAAACTACCTAAAACCATCCTTAGATTGCTATTTAGTACCTTGCTTATAAACAACTTATAATCACATTAAAAATCATATCTGAATAATCTGATAAAAATTTAGGATGAATAGTTAGTTATATATTTACTTTCAAGTTGATTACTTGATCTTTGCTCAATTTTATGCACAAAATCTTGCATTATCTAGCATTAGTGCAAGGTTTTGTTTTGTGTTCTATAATTGGATTGGATGACATTAATCTAATTGACTATCTATTTCCTTTTATACCTATTACTTTTCATTACTTGAAAAATTATCTCATTTCATTTTAATAATCTATTTCTAGGCTTCTTTAATTCTATGTCTATTGTAGTAGATTGACCCATTCGGCCTAGTACCTTTTCTTCCTTCTATACACTATACTGGATTGACCCAATCAACCCTATATAGTTTTATAGTCCCTATTTATTTTTTAGTTCAACCCAATCGACCCTGTACTATTTTAGTCACCTTTTTATCCTTTTATTTCTCATCTCTCTTCTTTTCCCTTCACCATGGAATTTATATTGGGTGATGACACTAAGTTATAGTCAACATACACGATGAGCTTTACAAATCGTAAAAGGGTCTCCCATAGATAGAGTATGGATCCTCTTTTGGATGCTAGTAATGTTCATATTTCTACTCACATAATGAACTATGTTACCCATCCTAATACCTATTCATAACATAATCCTCTTTTCTCATTAGAAGACCAAACTGAGTTAAAGTATACCCCCAAAATTCTCTTCTTTATTTTTGAATTTTTATAACATCAAGTAAATTATCCTTCTACCATTTATAACCTCATGATTAGTACTCAAGGTGAATATCTACATTCACCTACTCCTACATTTAATACTAGATTTGGGGGTACCACTTTATTTAATTCTCATCCTATTCCTTCAATTTTGACTCCTTATGTCATGACATCTTCTTCTCTAACCTCTTATACCTCCATACCTAGTATCTCAACTAACATGGAAGGTTATACATCAATGTGCCTCTCATAAGATACACTATCCTTAATCCTTCCATTGGTTAATTATTTTTTACCCTAGATAATCATGCTTCTATCACTTCTTCTTTTCAACCATTCACTAGTCCATCTTTTTCTACACAAGAAAAATTTGCCAGTAGTGCCTCACATTCTCATAATTCATATCAATCTCATATAAACACTAATATTTTTACCCAAGCCACTAATACCAACATAAATACCAATTCTAATTCTTTTGTTTCTAATCAAACACATCAACTATCATTACCAAAAATTAATCAAATGAATACCTTTCAACCTCATAACATAAATCAAATGATGAGAATGAAAAATCACCTTCTAAATCTTTAATCTCATTTGCAACCAATGGCTTGGGGCACACATAACTATAATGTTCCCCCTCCTTTTCAATATTCTCAAGGAAAACTCATTCCTCAACCTCCTTTAGTCAATAAAACCATCAAGCATCTACAAAATGAACTAATAACTACTCAAATTACCAACATTGATATATGAGGTATAACATCTACACTTTCTTATAGTGGGTCAACCAATCCTACCCTTAATCTCAAAACATTTAAAAATCTTCACAAGGATTGGGTCAAACTAAACACATTTACCACTATAGATCTCCTAACCAAAACCCTCATGGGTGATGCCTTAGATTTGTATAATCAACTTAGAGCTCATTCTATTTCTAGTTTGGAGGACTTAGTAAATGATTTAGTTCAATAATTCCAAACTAATGATCTTCCTAGAAACACTTTGGCCCATTTAATTAATTTTAAATAGAACAAAAATGAAACTTCCCAACCCTGTATTAAGAGATGGAAAACATTATCAAATAAATGTGAACATAACATGGTGGATGACAATCTTTTTCATCTCTTTACAAATGGTCTCTTTCATAAATTACAATAGTGAGTCTATGCTCTTTCTCCACACACTTTGGAGGAAGCTATTGACCAAGATAAAATAAAATATTTACTAATTCATCAATTCAAGCCACCCAAACCTTGTATGGGTCCTCATCTATTACTAAAGAACAAAAACTGCAATAACACTAATGATGGTGTTATGGATTCTTCTGACACCATTCAAAATGTTCAAGCTATCATTCCTATCCCTTCTTCAAAACTAGCTATTTCTTCTCAAAAATATAAAAAACATCATTTTTCTTTACCAAATAACATCAAAATTCTTAAACCTTTATCCTTAGCTAAATTTATTAAATGTCTACCTAGGCCTCTTCTATGAGATCATGACCCTACTTGTCCTATGAAATCTTGGTATGATACTAGCAAGTTTTGTTGGTTTCATGCTAGTTGGGGTCATTCTCATGAGAGATATAAACAAATTCATAATTTATTTATGGATATTATTCTTGGTCCTAATTTTTATCATGATTCCATTATCCATAAGTGTCAATAATCCTATAAGATTACTTTTAAGGACTATAAATTACATGATAAAACTCAAGCCTTGAATCAAGTAAATTCTTATTTAGCTATCTATAGATATCCTTTACCTAATAATCAAAATATTCATGATAACCAAGATAAGTCCACCCCTTCCACCAATAATGTATAAAGTCTTATTGAACCAAATTTCAAAGAAAATGTAGTTATTATGACTAATAGGTGAAAGCTAGTGTCTTTCATTAATTCCAACATATCTACACTCCTTTATCTAGAACAAATTGTGTTACCCAAGATTCTTCTCCAAATCATTTAAATGAGTTGAGGCAAGATGACCTTATTACTTTTGATGATCCAATTTATGATT
This sequence comes from Torreya grandis, assembly GCA_037957365.1. Lineage (NCBI taxonomy): Eukaryota > Viridiplantae > Streptophyta > Pinopsida > Cupressales > Taxaceae > Torreya > Torreya grandis. Next base: position 1,394,844 of record JARHVA010001576.1, read on the forward strand.
CTCCCTTGGATAACACTTCTCATTCTATTTCTACCACTCTGTAATCATCTTCTAACACTAATGATAATCAAGCATCTACTAACACTTGTTCCAATTCTCAAAATCAATCTAAACCAACTAATTATTCATCTCAACATCATTTACAACCTTATTATTCTTCTTACCAATAAAATTTTCAATGTACTTCAGCTCCTACTTCTGAGGACCTCCTTAAATATTATGTACCTTTATCTAGCAACATTCTTATGGGTTATGATGAATGGGATCCCATTGCAAAAATCACTAATATCCCATCTCAAATTCCATTTATTAAACTTATGAGGAATTCTCCCCATCATAGAAACTATCTTATGCAGCTATTATTCAAGATGAATGTCCCTCATCCTCCCCTAATAGGATGAGAGGTAGATTTATCTAGTTCTAAAGATAGTATTTTACAATAATGCGAAGAGATGTCTATCAATGTTGATGAAAATATAGAATTTTCTCTTTCTTTAAAATTTCCCATAGCTTTTATGATTCTTGATGATATTTTTCTTCATACATATGATCCTCCCTTATTTATTAGTGTCCAAATAGGAGATATCCAACTTAAGCATGCATTTATTGATGAGGGTTCCAACATGTGTCTCACTTCTCTCAATTTCATTAAAACCCTTGGATATTTTAAATGTAATATAAATTCTACATGCATCATCTACCAAGGATATGATAGAAGGTAAATTCCTCCTCTAGGTTGTGTGTGGCTTCCCATTACCATCCCACCTATCACCACCTATGTGAAGGTGATGATGTTTAATTTCCTCCTTTCTTATAACATCTTTCTTGGTAAGCCACAAACTAACTATATGAGAGTGATTACTTCTTCTACTTTCCAATACATTAAATTCCCTCATAATGGATCCATTTAAAAGATTCAAGGTGATACTAACACTTATAATTTTGAATAATTCCAAGATCATGGTGTCTTTAAGATTTTTACTCTTGACTCTTTTCCTAACATTCCATTTCATGAGTCTCAACATCTCAACTTTATAATTAATTCAACCTAAGGTTATAGTGGGTATCTTAAGATCATTGGTAAAATTACTCATAATATCTTAGATTCTAATGATGATGATCCTAATGAGATTAACTTAAATACTAAAAAATTGAATCTCTCACCTCATCTCATCTTGTAGCTTCCTTCTTCCTTGTATCCTCACTCTCGTAAGATTCTTTATGATGACATTCCCATAATCTTAAGTAAGAGTAGGAATTATGTTCATCATTATTCTTCAAATGATAAGGTCAACCCTACTTACATCATTGACCTTCACACCCTAGATTATGAGGATGGTTAATTCTTAGATGATCCATTTTAGATAGTCTTGTATATTGATATTATTCATTATAATTTTTATTTACTTGAGTCTTTTCATGAATCTCTTTATTTTACTTCACTTATTGTTCTTAATTTTTGTATTTTTCCCATTTATTATAGGGTAGATATGGCATCGATACCTCCATTTTATAAGGATCCATGTAGCATTATGCTCATGGATCGTGATATGACTAGGCCTTACTATTTTTCTAGGTACCCTAACCATTGTATCTAGTTTACCCTTGAGGTTAGCCAAACTCTCCTTAGACATTATGTATCTCCTAGTCTTCCCTTAATAGAGCCTATTATAGTTAAGCCACTTCTCACTCTTGTTATAGTTGATCCTATTTTTTCTTCTAATGTGGCTAAGCCTACCCTTGTTTTTTATGTTATCACTCCTTTTATTGATCCTAGTTCCATTCTTTCATCATCACCCTCCTTTGGTGATGGTTTTATTCCCTTGCCTAAGATGGATCCTCTACCCACCAAATGGGATGAGAAGTGATCTAAAGATTCTTCCACTCCTATTATACCTCTGTCTATGAGTACTTCTCCTAAAATCACTCATAATCATATTTTATAATTCTATTGGATAGATAATCATTCTTCCACCCATTTTCAAAAGTTGAAACAATATATTAATACCTTGTATCTTTATTCCTTGTCATCAAAAAAATCCATACCTCTCCCAAATGTACATCTTGAGTACATGCCTAAGTATGGTGAGGTATCTTGTCTATGGCATCTATGTGGCAGCCATCATACTAATCATCATCATATCCTCAACTAAGATCTTAAAGATCATCTTATAGCTATTCCTGAACCTTATACCACTCCTCCCATAGGTCATTCCAGCAAGAAGGCTTCTCATTCTTCTCCCATGGCTCACCTCTAGTGGTTTAATCCCATCCTATGGTCCCTTCACCACCTTTTTTGCCTTCACCCATGATTCCTTCACTAGTGGACCTTTCATCACCCATGGATTCTTATCCATAGGTGATTCTTATAACTTTAGTAGATCCCACTCCCACACATTCTCCCAACCATCATTTGCCTGATTTTCCTCCTCAACATGATCCATTGAGTATTCCTACTTTTTCAATTGAGGAGATCATAAAAAAATTATTTGCCCAATATTCATTGAATATTGATGAAAATTTAGTAGAAATTCATATCCATCTTCATAGAGACGTATATAATGCATTGGATAATGTGTGTGAACATATTTACTAGTAATTATGAGCGCATGCATGGTGCTTTCACATTTTTATTTGATTTGACATGTTATCTAATCTTATTTCTATCTATTATATCATTTGATATTGCATCAAATTTTTGCTTATCTTATATCATGATCTTAATTGTACTTTATATTGCTTATATTATCATTTATATTCACATATGGTTGTCTTTTATAATTGCTTTCCTTTTTTCCTTATATTTTTCTCAAAACTCTCTTTCTTGTAACTTTTTGATTGTTCTACTTTCTTATCCCTCATTTTAAAAGATAATTTATCATAGTGACTTGGTTATACAAACCCTATTCCCTTTGTTTATTATCTCCCTTTACCATCTGATTAGTTATCAAATAACTATCTCAGTATTATCTCCTTACATTGGTCCACTTTTAGGATCTCTTTCTTCCCTTTTTCCTTTTCCAAAAACTAAGCATATACATGGTTGAGACTTGAGATCGTATGTTAGTTCATTGTCAAGTCTAAGTGTCCTAGTCAGTCTTTGTCTTTGTTTACTTAGAATCCTTTAGCCTTAAACTATAACTCATTCTTATGTATCACTATCTCTCTCATGATTGGTCATTTCAAATCCATATCAAGGAGGAATCTTAAAAATCCTTCAAAATAAAGTTAAAATCCAATTCATTTAAACAAAAGGTAATGATATCAAAAGAAAAAATTATTATTAAAATTTTAATCACACTAAAATACATGATTAAAATCACATCTTCTTCTTATAATCAAAACTCAAAATCCATAGTTGGCCTCATGATAGAGTCGAGGTCCTTTGGGGTGTGATAGGCTAGTAGATTAGAAGAGGAGAATAAAAAATATTTCAGTGATACGTATTTTCTCATGTAAGTACCCAATCTTCGTAGTATATTGATAGCTCTATAAGGGGTCTTGAAAAATGGGGAACATGTTGTGGGAAGGTACGCATTTTTTTTAATACCAATCTAACTTCATGAGTTTATCTTAGTATCACACCTATTTTAATTCAAATCTGTGTCTATAGAAAATGGGTTTCCTTTATGCATAGATGAACACTAGTCACTTAGTGTCTTCTCATGTCTTTAGTATGCCTCTTGTATCCTAAGGTTTTCTCATAAGATTCCTAAGTATTGCTTTCTACATTCCCTTTTTTACTCCTTATATCCCTTATATTTCCTCTTCAAAAATATTTTGTGTCTACTGATCACTCCCCTTGGGATTTCATTTGTGAGTTGCTTTGTAAGGCCATAAATAGGACCTAGCAATCCTTAAAATTAAAATGTTTTCCTTCATATTACCCACATCCTTTCTTACATGATATTTACATTTATTCAACCCTAGTGGTGTTCTCTTTTTCAAGTTGTAGTGTAAGACCATGGATAAGACCTGACCCTCCTCACAAAAATTTCCAATACCCAACTCCCCATCCAGATTACATGTGTCAAATTTGAGATAAGATTCAATAAATTATGAAGTTACATTTCATTTTACATTATTTCCATCTTGGTTTATTATTTTTTATTCTTACTTCATTTTTATTTTACCTCTTTTCTTATTTTTTGAGTGTATGTAAGATTACAACCATTTCTTGAATTTTTCATACTTCCTAGATTAAATTAGTATGATCAATTTAAGACTAATATTTTGCTAATTTTATTTTTCTCTTATACTTCCTAGCATGATTTAGTATGATTTATTGACTTAATTAATTTGTTTTTATTACCATTTATGCCCTTTTAAATACCTTCCATTTTATTACATTATTTTCATAATTCCCAACATGATAATAGTATGATTTTACTTGTTTTAAATTAGTGAAAAAATATTTCACTTTGGTCATAAAATAAATATTTTTACCATCTTTTTTTACCATTTTTTGGTTCTCTATACTTAGTCATTTCTAGTTATTACACATTTCCCAGCTCGAAATAGTGTGTAGTATATTTTATTGATTGATTATATTTTACCAAGTCCTTTTTGCCTATTTATTTTTAAGCATGCATGTGTCTATAAAATGCTAAAAAATAAACCACACCATATATTTCCTATATAATATACAACAAATATAAATACATGTGATAGAAATAAATATATCCAAATCATCCACAAATATAGCCATCATAATGAAAACATACACATCTAACATCAATATGACAAAATGATCTATCGTGTGTGTGTGTGTGTGTGTGTGTGATGAGTTTAATAAAACACATACAATCATATACAATGTTTTATATCTATGGTTGGGTTCTATCCAATCTATTTTGTGGCCTAGCCATATTACCTACTGAGGCCTTAGTTTGACTCCTTAGAATAGTATATTGTATAGAGATCATCTAAGATCTCAGTACCTTTACCTATCCATGTAGGTGTATCCCCCATACTTGTGACTTGATCAACTAGGTCTAAATATATGTAATCTATGATACTATAGCTAGATGCACAACTCTCTCATCTACTATGGCCTATCATGATTTTAGCTCCCATACACCCATCATTGATGGTGGTTGCTTCCTCTCTCTCAATGCCCATATTTGCCTTACTACTTATCTAGCTAATTTGAACCATTTTGCCTAAGTTGGGGTGGATGGTACACTTAAATCCTCTAGTTTCAAGGGATTTTATATCTATAGAGTCTCATTTAAGATGTCATGGAGTTTTCTTCTCACTAGGGACCCCCATCTCTCTTCCTCATCCTTATCTACAGCTAAAAAATCCCATAAGATGGATATTAGATTATTGTTATATCTTATAATGTATATCTACCTCTACTTCAAAATTAAAACCTAAGAAATAATTTAACCATATTTTATTACCTATATGTATCTTAGTTATTATGGTTTAACCATCTACGTAACTACTTAACACATTCTCCTATCACCTCCTTTATACATTACCTCCTCGGATTAAACCCAACTATCATGGTTCATGTTTTTCTCAACTTATGTCTAAGTGGTCTCTCTATCATCTCTTCTGGCTAACCTATGGAGCCATCTAGGATGGAAATAGTCTCCACTCTCTCTTGCTCCTCTTACCTCCATTGGTATCATGTCCTCTATGATCACTACTCATCTCACTATGGAGTTTGTAATGATACATATACAATATTTGCCTCCACACCCCTATACTTATACTCAACTCCTCATCATACCTAACCAATCCATGGTCACTCTTGATGTGGCCTCAGTGTCAGCCTCACCACTAGTGGCGCCTATCCTCTCCTCCCCCATGGTGCTCTCACATGCCAAGCCCACTACTTGTGAATTAGTATCAATGTCATTAGATAATGTAGGATCATTTTACCTAGCACCTATGCCACTAAAATTATCTCTCTCCACAAATAATAGTGTCCAATAACCTCTATTCTTGCACTCACTAGTGTAACTATGTCCCAAATTGCAGATATAGCTACTATGTGATCATATGGCTACCACACTATGTTTAAACATCTCACTAACTACAATGTTAGAATGTAGGGCATGACCCATACTACCTGATCCTCTCTCTATATCTATACTTGAGGTGACCCATCATTGACCACATGGGGCAACCCATCTAGCTAGTATATAAGAAACCTCTCATATATCCAAGATATCGGTAATATGATCAACCCCATGGTATTTTACCCTCTGACTAATAACTCATACATATCATATACCAATTATAACCATATGATATATCAAATATCATATATAACTCACTCCTCCAAGATAATCCTACTCAAGGCTACCATGAATAGTTGTACCTTATTGTCTGACTCATGGATTAACACCCATGGTGTCACAAGGCCTATCACAGATTTTTGGATGTTTAGAATTTATGATGTATAGATATCAAACATGCTAACTCTCTTACTTAGTAATATCATATATGAGCCTATAGGCCACATGGCTAAGGCTCACCTCTCTTATTAGCTATCTAGTATCCATGTGGTCACCTATACTCTTACTATATGTAGCCCCAAGATGATAATGAAATCCTCTATCATGATAGCCACCTCTATTGTATCCCCATCCACCTCCCATATGAAAGTGTTAGTAAATAATTCCCATTAACTAAGGAAAATGACTACTAGATAAACATTTAGGGGGAATTTAACACATATCAACTATCTTGCCTAGACCTATGAATCTTAGTCTATCCCTATCTCCATTTAACAACCTATCTAACAAGTCTAATAATTATGGAATGTCCACAAGTCTCAAAAATCTCTATCATCCCTACACCCAAGAAACCATAAAGGAATTATCAGTTCCTTCATGTCATGTATAGTCATAATACATTCTTTATACAATTTAAAAGAAACACACAAGCCTAAATTACTTAATTTAGTCATTTTAATCTACTTTTAGCCTACTTGGTCCTTCTTGACCTTACTTGGTCATTTTGGGCCATTTTATCTCTCTTCAGCCTTTTGCATGTTTTTTCATATCAATCTGGTTCTTTAGTCAAACTAGATTAACAAAAAAATTCCTATCTTTTTGCTTGGTTGACTAAAAAATCAAAGTCAAACCCTTTTCTTCCCCCCTAGTGTTGAGTTTCTATTTTGGACCTTTCAAACCACATAGAAAATCCAAATTAGGCCATCATCTTTTAGAATGTATAGGGCCAGCTCATACCTACTAGGTCAGCACTATGGATTTTGCTCATTTTTAACCCACTGGGTCAACTGTGTTGACCTAGTGCTTTCTACCTGATAACCCTTTACTGGTGTCCAAAAAAGTGTAGTTTTCTTACTTTCTTCCTAAACCCTCTAAACCCATTTTTTGTCTTCCTATTTTCTACTTCTAAAATCTATTTTTTTTTTAAATTTTAACATATAGAAATGCTAAAAATCATTTTTTTCTAAAACTACACTTGATTCACTAAAAAATCCAAAAACTAGTTTGAGATTCATAGCTAAATACTTGTAGTGCACCTGTTGCTACCTATGGAGCTCCTCCTCACCTAACATGTTGTCTCCTCACCATCCTAGCTTATTTTTATCCCTAGATCTCTTTTCCCCCTCTCTCAAAAATCAAAATAACCAATGAATTATCTTTTTACCTATTTAAAAACACTTTAAAATTCAAATCTTTCAATTATTTTTAGTAGATTCCTTATTTTGCTTATATCTTTGTTTCTACTCATCCAGTTTAAAAACAATAAAATGCGTTAGATTTGTGATGATGTAGGGAATATTTTCAACTATCATTTAACTATATTTTAATTTTTTTTATTTTTGGCTATTTTTGCACTAACTTCTATAGGTTTATCTAGTTTTCTCTACATTGGACACCTTCACATCTCTTACAATCTAGTTCTTTGTGTACAACACTAAGGTAAGTTAAAGATATGTGTTTTTAAATTTAGTCCTTACATTTATATTATTTTTTTACCTATTTTACTTTACTTAGAATTAGCGTTGTGTGTTATCATGTTATATCCCAAAGCACCATCTCGTGTTTCACTTATGTGACACATGATGAGCTTCAAGTAGGGAATATGTATACACATAATATTTTATATATTTTTCATTAATGAAACTTTGTATCTTGTAAGAATATATCAATTCTCAATCTCTTTAAGTGGATGCCTGAAGGGGTGCACCAAGAAAGGGGTGGGTAGACCATTAACATTTCATAAGATTATTGTTCCTTTTGCCACTTTCCATCTACACACTTGTCTCCTAAAATCATTTAATCTAAGATTATTCATCTCAATCCTACCCATTCCTCTTAGTTGTAATGTTTTATCCATACCTTTATTTCATTTAATCGCTTTTTGTTTGTTGTACTAGGTCAACTAGGTCCGCCTAGCATAGTTTAGGGGTATTTTTCACTTTCTTAACTTGTTAGCCTTTCAACCAACCTAGCTAAAACTTATTGAATTATCCCCAAAAACACACTGCTAAGTAAATTAGGTCAACCCTCTATAGTTGACATTTTTGGGAGGATTTAGGGCAAGATTCACCTATATATACAACTTCATTTCCCACAATTTCATAAGAGAAGAATTAATAGTGAATAAGTGCAAATGAACTTCTAATTATTGACCATTAAACTTGAGGAATAAAGATTAAGGTTCCATATTTTATTTGGAGATAAAAATATTATTTTGTGTAGAATTATTTTGGATGCTTGGATAGGTTGTGTAGCCTAGAGTTGATTTATCTTCATTATCCTTACATACCACACTTGTGAAACACATTGACCAAGGGAGAGATTGTGGCTTGTCAGGTTCATCTTCAAAGGTAAGTATTCTTAAATTTATTTATCATCTATTAGATTAGATAGATAATTCATTTGTATTCTTCTCCCATGTATTAAGATTCCATATACATTGACATGAGCATATGTCTTCTAATACATGTTTAGTTTAGTTGTTTTATTATTTCTAACCCCCACTTTGTGCCACAAGCTTTAGTGTGCACTAGATTAGATTTAATTTCATATTATTAGAATAATTAAATGTTTTAAACCTTAGGACTCCATTAGGGTTGGTGTATAATTTTGTTAGACTGTAGGCTATATAACCCTTCCTAACATGATATGTTATGACAAGTGATCCCCTAAGCGGGTCTAATAGATCCCCATATTGGTCATGCTTTTGTTTAACAAGTGTATCCTAATAATAAGTGTAGGTATGATCTATCTTCACTAAGCTAGGATTGATTTATAGATATGATGCATTTATAATTCCATATAGTCACATCCTTGATAAATAGGTACCTATAGGCACTTAAAGTATACATAGTCATGGCACTGCCAAGTCTATGGATATGAGTATTTTGTCCTTATAATGAATCCAAGTGGAGGATGGTGTAGAGGTTCCAAGGAGTTATGGGTACTGAAGAATGATTATGTAACATTCAATTATTTTTTAGAGTCTTTAAATATTTTCCCTTCTTGGTAAGATCATGACTCACCATCCTTAATAAATTATTGTCTTGTAGTGTATTTCTTAACTAATGAGAGGGATGGAATGATATTGGAGCTAATTAAGGTTTAAAATGTCAAGAAGGATTGTTCTAACTGATCAAAAAGTGGTTGGTAATTCATTAAAAGGTGGTGAAATCCTATTTATTGATTTATAATGGTGTACTCATCCTCTCTCTCTTCCCCTTTTATCATATATCTTCCATTTTCTTCCCCATTGTAAAGGAACCAATAATTTTTAAAGAAGATATTTTCTCTCTCATTTTTTAAGAGTAGGAAACTCTCATTTGATAAGGCTAGACCCTATTAAAATATGTATGAAATACCTCTTAAAGTAATAAAGTTTTTCTTTACCTATCTCTTTCCTCTAAAATATGTTTAAAAAAGCTTGTGCATGATGACATTGTGAAGGAGTTTATTTCATGTCCATTGTCCTTATTTCTTACCTATTTTGAGGTGTTTTCAAGTAATTTTTAGGTCTAAACTAGTGCTCTTTCCACCATTAATGTATGTCTATTGTGAAACTTATAATTACTATTTGATTCATTCATTGCTTGTGAGCCTATTTTATGAAAAACTTATGTAGATTAGATAGTCTATGAGGTTGTATGAGTTAACATTATATTATGCTTCATAAATGTTTATTTCATGATTATTTGAGTTATTATTTAAATTTTTTCATCACTCCTATAAATTTATTAGTAACCCTTTACCTCCTCTCTATCCTTTTTTTGAATAGTAGCATTAGTCTAAGTGATTCATCAAGAGGAAGCTGACCTTATCTAGAGGTTCAACCCCACTATAGGATACCCATAGCCTAGGGTTGTCCCAAAATTTTAGTTGGGAGTGGGGGAGCATAAATAAATATCCCACAATGGTGAAATTATTTAAAATAATATAAAGTAAGGTTGAGATTAAACTAAATTTGGTTTTTAGACTTCATACCGAAGACAGACCTAGAAGCTAGTCTTGAGATAATGTGATGTTGAGGAATATGTGGTTATAATATAACCTTAAAACCTAGTAAAAATGGTAATTATTATATTACCTAAGCTCCCATGATCTCATTTGGGTGGTACTAATAATGGAATTTCCCTTTGTTTGGTCTTAGAATAGAGACACTCCATGAACAAAATAATCTGTAAACCTAATGCATGAATGGTAAAGAGATGAATGTGAAAACCTTGAATGTGTAGGATGATGAATAAATTTTTATTAAATGTAAAAAAATTATAATAAAGACCTAAAAAAATTGAGATTACTCAGATTTGATCACATGCTCATATACACAATATATGTAGACTAGGCCTAAAACTAGGCATGAATCCTAATGGTGATTAACTTTATTAATATGATCATATGATCCTTATAATAAATGTGATATCCTTAATATTATATTTAGGTACTAATAATAACCATCATTTTGTATATAAAAACTCAAAATTGGTCATTTTGACTTAATTTGGTCTCTAAGGTGTCTAAAATGCATAGTACGAATCGAGAAGCCATCTTATTTTGCCCATATATGTATGAATGAGATGCATTAGATCTCAAACACTTAGGTATAGTTGAGGGAGGTATTTAAATCAAACTTAGTGGAATTGATTTGGGGGTCACTTTTGTCCTTGTTTCTTATTTATTTTTACTTTAAGCACATTCAGTGGTTGATGATAGATTTAGTCCCAATAGTTATTTTAGATTCAAAATTTTGAGTGGAACTATATGAAATCCATATGATAGTGGTCCTAGTAATTTAATTTATCATTTGTTCTTACATTTTATATCAATACTCATGATACTAATTATAACCACCTTTGGGTAAATTAATATCTTCAAACTTTGCCATTATTTCCTAATTATAACTATTTTTGGGAAAATTAGGAGCAACCCCTTTACCATGTATTATCACATCATATTTCCATACCTTTAAATTTTAATATGCCTAAAAATATTTTTAATCATTCAAATTCCTTTTGTGTAGGTATAATTGTAGTGGATTAAAGTCCATTTAGATTATGTAGACATCACTCAATTTTTTTTGAGGTCATCTTGACCACCCTTGTTAGAATGCTCTCATCATTTTACAAGAAATTTAATTTTGAATGATTTCACCATTTTAAAAACACCCTAATCCATGGTCTCACCATTTTATTAATTTATACCATGTTGTATCTTGTAATTATCCATTGAGTTGAGATAACAAAAAAAACAAAAACATTGAAAACATTTCCTTACTTTCACCACTGTATATGGAACTACAGTGGATTTAGGTTCATTTAGACTATGGAGGCAATATTTAGTGTTTTCTAAGGTTAGCTTGGCCACCCTTGTTTAAACATTCTTTCCATTTTATGAGAAATTTTAAGTTTGAATATTCTCACCATTATATGATCACCCTAAGCCATGCTCTCATCATTTTGTGAGTTGGATCATTCTATATATCATAATAGTACATTGAGTTGAAATGCCTAGAAAATTCCAAAAACATTTGAAATAATTTAAAAAACCCTAAACATTTGAAAAGGCCTAGGAAAAATCCTAAAATCATGAAAATTGGCTTAGAATTTCCATGATAAATGTAAAGCTATCAAATTTTTCTAGGATGGACTCTCTTACCTATTCAACTTTATTTCTAGGCTACTTAACCCTTTTACTCACATTTATAGGAGAATTACATTAGCCCAAGGTCTACATAAACTATGTAGATAACACTTATATACAATGGGTATCTTGGGTTACCTCAGCCATAACTATTTGTTCATCACTTTGTTTTCATTTGGCACTTACATGACCACTTTGTTTCCTTAAGGATTTTGGGTCCTACAACTATTTTACAAGTAATCACTTTTCCTTTAGTTTCCCCAACCTTATTATTCTCTTACACTCTTGCCATTTTATGAGAAACCTTTTCTAATGCTCTCTCCATTTCATGAGAAACCTCAACCAACACTCTCACTATTTTAAAATATCATTCTCATTACAATCCATATACATAATAAAATCTATGAATTACTAATTAAATTCATTAGTGGGACACTCATCTCTTGTCATTTAGTATGCTTATAGCCTAAACCATTCTTTTGTGGTTGCATAAATTTTTTTGGTTGATGATTTCATCATTGTGAACATCATCCCAATATTTTATTGAGAACTCACTACTTTTTGAGACCATTCCTATTTTCCTCTATATGTCAATCATGTTTCTTATAGTCAATTTCTTCTTTCTCATATACTAGGAAAACTACATTTTCCCTAAATTTCATGTTGGATATTATGTACATGGAACTATATAGGCAATTTCTACTATCCCAGTGCATATAGAGTTATCTTGGATACCTCTTCCTTTTATTTTATTCCCCTTATTATTTTTGTTTGTATTGTTGTTCCCTATGGCATATGGGCAACCATTTTCTGTTGTATCATTTTTTTGTTGTTTCCCTTTATCCTAGTGGCAACCTTGTGCCATTTATTATTGTGTTATTTTACCTATATCATTACTGCCTAGCCTAGGGGAAAATCTATTTCCAAGAGTAAAAACTCTATTACACATGCATGAAATATTTGTATTCTACCTGTACTAACATTATGCCTTAGCCTTGTTTGTATATTGTTGTTTTTTTTGTCTTGTTTATTTATTTTCATTTTTTTTTGTTTATTTTTGTATAGTTTGTTTGTGGTGTTTATTTATTTGATTCTTTTGTTTTTGTTTTTTATTTGTTTGGTTTTGTTTCAATTTGGTTTGATTTGTTTATTTGTTTATTTGTTGTATTTCTATTTGGATTGTTTGTTTGTTTTTATTTTTTGTTTATTTGTTTGTTTCTTTATATATATATATATATATATATATATATATATATATTTGTTGAATTTTTACATTTCTCAGTTTTCATAGGTCTATTACATTTTGTTTACACTTAAGTCTTGATTATCTATATATTTTACTTAGGTTGTGAATGTTTGTATTTAGTCTTACACTTGGTTTATTTGTTTAAGTGTTATGCTTAGGATTTAATTATTCATATCTTATTCCTATTTATTTATATTTATAGATAAACTAAGTTATCCATGATTAGGGTATACTTTTTTATTGTGGTTGTTCATAACTATGATGAATAATATCATGAGATACATAACAAATTAGGCACAGAGACTATTAGATCAATGTAAAGGTAGTACTTCTCTGAGATCAAAACTAGGCAACCCAAATACATGCTTTAATAAATGAGTAATAAATAGATCAAATATGATTTGTAATGTGCTAACACAGACATGCATCTATGAATAAACATACATATAAGTCATACAACATAAATAGATAAATAGTAGATGACCATCTCATAAACATAGTAAAACAATAAATGAAATAGCATTCATGATCATAAACATCAATACTGCTAAACATTTGTAATGATAAACAATGCCATCCATAATGATAAACAATTCTAAACATGAGATCAACATAAATAAGGCATCATATATATCAAAATAATATACATACATGTAAATCAACCTTGAAGGACATAAAAATTAATGTCATAAATCTCAAATGTCATATACATCAAGGACATTAAATATCATCATGGTGTCTCAAAATAAAACAATATACTAATACAACAAGTACAATATGCCAATATGTGAACATGAAAAATGCCAACAATGTCAATGGTCAAATTTATTTGTGTCTATGGGACCTATTGCTAGAGGTGGCCTTAATGACCTTGGTGGTCATGGTGGTGGTGGCCATAGTTGATGAATTGACTACTCTAAATCCTTTATCACATGTGTCTTAGATTGAGATTGACCTAATCTATAACTTGCTCTCTAAGCATCTAAGACCTCAAACGTAATTATTAACCAAATTTCACACTAGGTCAAATTAGGTCAACCCCCCTAAAAATTCAAACTTGTAATAGGGTTTTTATAGGTTTAAAATGGAAACCAAGGCCTTGAATGAGGTCAAGACATATTTTTAAGGATATACAATATGTTATAAACCTTTGTCACATTTGTCTAGTTTGTCTTAAGTCATTTTATGTAACTCTTTGGTCATAAAACTGAATTATGTAATTTCCTATCAAAGTGTCAGGATCTTGCTCCACCAATAGAGCACATATGATTACTTCTTGTATTAGAAACTAAACATGGAATTTAACCAGAATCAATAAGTAATTAGAAATATGAAACAACACAGGAATATGAGAGACAATACATAATTTTATTAATAATCACTCAAAAGAATATACAATAAAGAAGATGCCACTTCTTCTTCCACCTCAAAGGCTCGCCACACCTCAAGACCTTCTTCCCTCTCTCTCTTGGTCCCAATAATCAACTCCAATATAGAATTGATGTTCACCTCTCCAACCAGTCACTAACACACTGCCAATACACCAAGTACACAACCATACTCCAAGTAGATCTCCTGCTCTCTACTGCTACCTGCAAATCACTAGACCTTACTCACCATTGTAGATCTCCTATAGAAAGTCATGCACACATGCTGACCAAGATCATACACATACAAAGAACCCTGCTGATTCTCCAAACCAATACCCACCTTGGTACTGTGGCACTAGGAGGAATGCACCATTGCTCTCTTCTATCTGAAGGAGCTTATTGCTCTCTTACTCACTAGTTACAAGTTTTACAATACAGCCCATGAGTCCATATATAGATCTCATGCTTACAATAATTAGACTAACCTAATTACAATAATTAGACACGCAACTCAAGACTAAGACTAGCCTTCAACATGCAAACAAATAGTCCAAAAATAGACTCTCTCAGATCAACATGCGAACTGCCTATTCACGCATAGGCTATCAACGTCGGCTCCTCCATGACCGATGTCAGCCGACTGGTAATCGACGCCAGTTGCTTCTTCTTTGCTATCTGATTGACGTCGGTTGATCAGACCAATGCCAGTTTCCCTGTAATAGATTCTACAACTCCCTGCAACTCTACATCCTCTGTAACTTCTCCTATTTGCATCCTGGTGAAGCTTTTAGCTCCACAACATAACACAAAGTAAAAATGTTACCAAATGAAATCTAACATACCATATGCCAAATAAGTATCATAGGACATTTTGAAACTAAAAAGTTTACAAGTTCAACATAGAAGAAGGAGATTATCTTTAAAAAGTTCAATTTTAGGCAATTATACAAAATAGGATGAGTCATCTATCACATGGGAGGAGTTAGGGAGGTGTCATGATATTATCATAGGTATTTTATAGGTTCAAGTAGTTTTAAAAGATATAAAATTGAGAAAAACTTGTTCTTCTCTCTTATTGATCCCTTGGATAGGTCAAGAAGGTCAATAGTTTTCTACTATTACAAAAAGGAGAAGAGTCAAAGTGAGTGAAATTGGGAGAAATTATTATCACTAATGATATATAATTCCATGGTCATGGTTTTTTTAGTGATGTTTTGTAATATATAAACAATCACTAAGATTGTTAAGACCTTAAAGCTACTTGCACATCCCCAACACCTTAGTTTTCTCATCTAATTAAACTCATTTATGTGAACCAAGTGTTGTGTATAGTATAAAATATCATGTTCTTCCTTTTTTTTTAGAATTTAATTTAATTATCATGTGTGGATATGAAGATAAAGGCAAGATAATTCTCCTTGTGTTATAAGTCACACCATTGAGGTTTATAGAATAGTGTTTTGGTAATAGTAGTGTTTTGATCTTCTATGAATAACATGAAATGAAAGGTAACACACCTATGTTCAGTCACCTATGAATAAGGGTTGTTATATTCTACATTAAGGATTGAATTCAAGAGGTCTTAAAGGTGATAATCTAATATAGGGCACATAGTTGTAAGTGTACACATAGTCTCCATACCGCTCTACTTATTTGTAGTAAGAGATTAAAAAAGGAATAAAAATTATGAGTTTAATCACAATTCATATCTCAAATATAATTTTTGAGATAATGACACATACTGAAACCTTAGCCTAATATCAATACCTTAAAATTAATGATTTACAAGACTAAAGGTAAGGTGTAGAGTTGAAAAAGTTACAAATGAGATGATTTACATTAATCTCTCTAGAAGAAGATTCTAACTCAAAAAATATCATCTATTGTTGATTTTATATGAGGTATAGGTAGGCCTAATGGATTTGTTCTTGAAACCTAGGACTAAAGACAACACTTGAGTATAAGAAGGCGATTGATCAAAAGAGAGATGATGGTAAAGTAGTCTTCAACCCAATCAAGTCTTGGTGGAGATACTCATAAAATTAAGTTATTATAGGTAAAAAGGAGCCAAAACGAACTTGGACAAACTTCTAGACCTATAGTACATTGGTGGTAAGGTCACTTCATGGTCTCAAGGCATAAATGGATGCATTCAAGAGTGAAATGGTATTAGTGATCTCAATAGGAACCAAGGGCATGAAGTAAAATGTTTAAATATCTATCACCAACTAAAGGAAATTTTTTAATCTAAATGAATGAGATGGGGTGAATAATTCTTAAAAAAAATTATTTAACAATCTTAATTAAGAAATCATATATCATTTAAATAAGCATGTATATCTTATCAAGCATAAACACCAATCCACAAGAGCATGAAACACATGAACATACTATATATGTGGTAAAACCTCAAGGGTAATAAAACACATTGATGATTCAAATGTAATACATTATTATAATAATAATAACCAACTTTATTAAATCACCCACTTCACATGGAGCATCAATCCCAACTAGTTAAGCACCAACTTAGTTAGGCTTTAACAAGCACCAATTTTTAAGGAGACACCAACCCCATAGATGACTCAACACCAACACATCCACATAAAATAATTTTTCACCTTAATAATACCTTGTGTCTCTTACAAAAAGTGATTATATTTTTCCTCATCTTTTCACACACTTCTATCACTCTCAAACTAGCCTATATCCTTCTTCACTCAACTAGCCCTTTTCTTGACTTAATTAAGTCATGTGACCTTGATCCTCATATATATAAGATTTTTAAAAGATTCATCACAAAACCTATACACTCCTATTATGGCATATAATTCCTTATTATACTTACCAAGTTTTATATTATTCACTTACACTCTTCACACACAAATAGGCCTAAAATTACCTAGTATATATATAAGTCACTTGATCATATCCTTGTTAGTCAGTCAAACATTCCTATATTCTTAGGTCAACTATGGAATTGATATTAATATATATCATAGAAATTTATTAAAAAAAAAATGTGTCCCTTTATGTTTGACCTATCTCAATAAGGCCTTATTTCATCTTTAGGTCTCATAGAGACCTAATCTTACTAGGTCTACTTTAGGACACATTACACTTTGTCTTACTTGAAACATTTAAAAACTTGACACATGATAGTAAAATATCATAAAACACTAAAATAAATCCTTTATAATCTCATCTAGGCTTCATAATATTTTTTTTATCTCAAACCACTACTTGGAGCACACCATTAATACTATTCATATTAGGCCTATACATACTCAAAAAGTTTGTTTAAAAAAAATGAAGTATAAACATAATTTTCCAAAAAAACCATGAAAATAATAAAATATAAATAATATATATTACCTTATTTACATAATAATATTATTTACACTTCACATCTCAAGGCAAAAGCACACAAGCCCTTCTGTGCAAGTGGCCCACTTAGAACTTCCAACTAACCGCAAAACATAATCACATATAAATTGATCTTAAACACCATAAAAATTATTTAAAATGAATATTAAAAACTTAAAAATATTATCTAACACACACACACACATAGATATATATATATATATATACATATATATATATATACATATATATATATATATACATATATATATACATATATATATATATATACATATATATATACATATATATATATATATATATATATACATACATATATATATACATATATATGTATATATATATATATATACATATATGTATATATATATGTATATATATATATATATACATGTGTGTGTGTGTATGTGTGTGTGTGTGTATATATATATATATATATATATATATATAAATTATAAATATCATAAGTTCTAATTCCAAACTTTGGTCTTATAGACCATTTTTTTATCTTCAATACACACAGTCAAATTTGAACCTGTCAACACATTTTTGATTCAATGTTTCAACCTTTTACACTGACTTAAAATATTACAAAATCATGGATATGTTATTAAATTTTAAAAAAAATAACATAATGTTAATTATATACATCAACTCATGGCATAGAGTATCAAACCCATCACTGCAACATGCTTACCCATAACTGCCAGTTTGCCTTGAAGACTAGTCATGGTGATTTTGAATTTTAACACCTATGTAGACACATTGAAAATATCCTAATAAATTTTAATGATAATATATTACCATTATATAATTATTATGTATATAACATGGTAATATGGAAATATTCATCTTGCAGACCAATCTCACAACCTTGCACCATCATTATCTCATCTTCAGTAAACAGGTCAACTTATCAAAAATATTTTAATCATTACCATTGATCTCAAAAAAATATAATTTTAACATGTATTAAAGGTATTTAAACACATATCCTTGTACTTGTATCCATCCCTAGTCCATGTTATCACATCTCAAATCAATTTCTCACTTCTGCCTAGTTTACTCATTGTCTACACCACTAGGTCTATTAGTGATAACTACGACCAATTTAGAAAAATTGAGGGATATAACATGATTATAAACCACCATGTACATATAATACAAGTATAAATATTTATACTTCATCCATTTATAGTCTTTGACTTTGTTAACTCTAACTGTTATAGCTAATATCCTAGAAACAAGCACTTTCCTATAGGGTCTACTCATTCACCTGAGAAACCATTCATACCTAGAGGTGATTGAGAGAGTCTAATACAACATCAAATAAATTTTATATACATACCAAAACATTTTGGGAACTTTTTTATTAATATATTTCATATCATTTCACTATTTGGGTTCTTTTATGGTTTAAACCATCTTCTAGTCTTTACGATCATTCATAAATCTGAGACCCTAATTCTAGAAACCAATTCTTGGAATTTTGATCCAAGACCCTTAACTATCTACCATGAATATCTTAGGTCCTCATTTAGATGTTTTACATTCCAATGAGCACTTTAAAAAACTTCTATTCCAATGAGCACTTGAAAAACCTTCTCGAGTAGACAACTCTTCATCCTATGCACTTGAAAGACCTTAAAACACTTTTTCAAGACTTTTCTTGAAAATCATGACCTAAAAAATCATTAACATGATTAAATAAACTTGAATCAAATTTTTAAATGTTCACCTTATCACCCATGCTTTGGAAATTGATCATGATACCCCATCTAGCTACCATCTCTATCTTTGATTTCTAGTCCTTGACCTACAAGTCATATTTGGCCTTGAAACTAACCTTCTAGCCACTATCCAAGCTCTTATCACCTCATGTACAAACTCAAACAACCACTCTCATTCTCAAACAATGTTAATTATTATTCATATCTCTTATCAATATCTCATGTTGCTTCATTATGCTAAGTAGGGTCTAGAACTAGTCTAATTGTAGACTTAGATTAACATGCCTACCCCTATAGGCTTCACCTTAAAACTCTTTTAAGTGATCCAATTCATCTTATGTATGTTAAATAAACCTTATACAACTAATATTATTTATATCTTCAACAAAACATATTCATATCATTGATGGACCATCTTCGGAGTTGCTTACGGAGATCTTCGAAGCTTGATTAGGGATATTTATAGCTCGATGAATCATATTCAGAGCTACTTATCCATATCTTAGAAGATAGACTAAGGATATTTTTAGCTCACTATGTTCTATGGTGAGTCTTCAAAACTATTTCTAATATTATTTTGCCAAAAATATTGATGACTTCTCAAGCCTTCAAATTCTTTATCAATAGAGAGACATTTGATTGCCTTCAAAACAACTACTTGACATCAACCTCATTCACCATTATTACACTCTCTCTCATATAAAAAACACTCACTATGATAGCATAAGAACTCATCATACACATACCTCAAATCTTACTTGACCATGCACCTTCACAAAACCTTTTACATTAATGAAAACATCAATGTCAAAGATGAATAATCAATGAAAATGCTCAAAAATCTCACCCTTTATCATTGATGGTAAACACACTCAAAAAATTATTGTAACCACTCTTGATGAAAACCATCTCCTAGATCTAGATCCTGCCTTTTCTCAACCTTTATTATTTTTCTCCCATTTTGACATTAATGACAAAGGGTCACCTAAAACTAATAAAATCACACTTACTCCTCTTGAGATAATACTACCTCTTAAAGGCACTAGATGGAACACAATATTAATAAACTATGGTAACCACCCATGGCAACCACTCTCAAAAACTTCTCTCAATTAGGTCACTTCTCCCTCATTTCAAACTATCTTACCTTTTCATATCATTTTCCCTATTATTCCATCAAAAAATTCAACAAATAGAATATATGAAGCATCTCAGACACATGCTCCCCTCAACTCCATGTATACCTCTATTGTGATACCAAAAGAAACCACTCTCTTGATAGAGAACTCAAATCTACCTAACTCCCCCTTAGACCAAACATATCTCCTTTAAATGAAGTAGGAACTCAAGATCATTTACCTTCCTTGACATGATTGAAAAAGATAAAACTCTTGATCACACACTAGGTTACCAAAATCTTGACACCAACTAAAGAATTAAGGGCTCCCCCTTTGTCTTCACAACTCAACACATGAGTCAATAGGACTCTTAAACCATCCTCATCCTCCTTCAAACATATTGACAATAATACCTCTTCTTAACATAGATCAATCTTAATTACTCACATGAATAAATACCAAAATCTTACCTCTCATATACTAATTGATTTCACTTTGACCTTAGATACCTAATGTCAACCTTAGATATCTCATCAGCTACCTACTACACCTCATATCTACTAACATAAGAATGAATAATATGCATCTTCATCTCCTTGCTTGTAACATAGACAACCTAAAATCTTCTCAATATGAAACCTTATATGAATACAAACTCATTCTTCTATTGATACAATAATGTCTCCATAAAGCCTAATGGAACCACCCCTTTTCATAGAGCACTAAAACACCATGAAATAAGGATATTCTCATATATCTATGATCTCACAAGATTGAATGTTCTTCAATATCCTTTTGGTCTTGATTGCCACTATAGGATTAATCTCTTCATCAACCATTTAATTATTAATATGAGCTGATAATAGACATTCTTGACTTGATTTCACACCTAAGACATGCTCTATCATATCAAATATTCCACTTAAGCTTGTAAACTGATCATGACTCATATTTACTACCTTTATTTTTATACATTCATTGTCCTTATTTATTTTAATATAGGGGCTTCAAACTTCCTATTTTGAATTGATGACCATCTAACCCTCTTAGGAAATAATATTCCAAAGTGTCCTATATTATGATAGCTATAACAAACCACCTTATAAATACCATTTGAATTATGTGAATTATTAATCATTCCATAGCTCCATGAGTATGAGGCTATTATACATTCTCTTACTTTATGACTAATTTGATTGCATATAAAATAGTAACCATTGAAAGATATAACATACCTTCTAGAATTAGGCTATTTGATAGGTCTTTTCATGTTGACCTTTTTGTCCTTAATAGTCTTCTCCTTGACTAGACGTGCCTCCTTTTAGTCTTATTTGAAATCATGACCTACCTTGTCAACTTCTAAAATTTTAAATACATAAGATATCATCTAGGCCCTCAGTGCTCTTTTCAAACTTCACAAAGCTCTTTACCTTTCTATATGCTTAATCCAACCTAGCTTTCAGGGATTATATTTTAGTTTCATACCTGATGCATTCTTCTTCTTTAGACTTGAATTTTATATTGACTCTCTCGATCTGTGCCTCAAATTGATTGATGATATCAATATACTCATTGGATGTGTTACTCAATCTCTCATCAAACAAGCTAATTTGTTCCTTAGTCCTTAACTAGTGATCTTAGTTTATGATTATTTCTTATTTGAAACTTTAACTCCTCTAAGGATCTTACTAAGTATTCCTCTATATTCACTTTGGCTTATTCTTCATCTAATTAGACATCAACTATAAGGCCTTTCCCATTTGAACAACCCTCATTATTTGATTCTATAGTCATAAACAAGATTTCATTAGTTTTATTTTCAGGTTCATTACTACCACCATCACTATCAGATTCACTTGAGTCACTTATATTAGAAGATTTATATTTTTTATTGTATAAGCTTCTCTTATTTTTAAAAGTTCTTTTCCTACCTTCATACTTCCTGAACTCCTTTTTTATTTATCAAGATTATAGGACTTCTTGTCATCTCCATGATGTTCATCATGTTCTTCGTCATGTTTAAATTTATCCTTATTAGGATAATTGGATGCACAATTACCAATATTTTCATAGATGAAGCATTTGAGGAGTAACATACCTTTGTACATACCACATCCAAACCTCAAATTCTTTATAAACATGGATATTAGTTGATCATCATCAATAACTAAGCATTCCTCATCCTTTACCTTCTTGGATTTTAACTTATAAACTTTGAAAATTGATTCCTTATTAGGAGGTATTAATTCATTAGATCTCATCTCATAGGTAGTCAAAATGCCATGAACTGCATCCATCTCTAGCTTTTCCAAATCTTGCATCTATTCTATTACAAATACCTTAGAGTCAAAATTAATAGTTAATGATCTCCACAATTTTTGAACAATAGTATATTATTTCACTTATTCTCCTAATCCTTTAATTACATTTAAAACTTTATCAATCCTTAATAGGTAAGTTGTAATGGTTCAATCTTCATTCATCTTCAGGATTTCAAATTATCTTCGATGGGTATGTAACTTGGCCATCTTCACCCTGGTGTCTCCTTCAATAAATAGTCTTCAAATTATCCCATATCTCTTTAAATGATTCACAATTCATTTAATTCACAATATCTACCTTTATAGGCCATAAAGAATGTCATTCATTGCCTTGGAGTTATTTTCACTAGCTTTCTTACCTATTGCATCAGTTGGTGGAATAGGAGGAAAACTATAGCCATCCAAAACTAAATTACAGATATCATGACCTTGAGACATCTTTGAGCTTGTTGACTATCCATCTATGCTTCTATGATCTCCTTTAGGTTTTAGACTTACTTCAAAGGACTAGGATATAATAAAAAATGTTAGAAGCTAAATGAATGAGGTTAGGGGTGAATTATTCTTCAAAAACTTTATTTAAAAATCTTACTCAAGAAATAATAGATTATTTAAACAAGCATGTACATCTTTTCAAGCATAAATACCAATCTACAAGAGCATAAAACACATGAACACAGTATATATGTGGGAAACCCTCAAGGGGATTAAAAAATGATGATGATATAGATGGAATATATTATTATAATAGAAACACAAAATTTAGTTAATCTCCCACTTGATATGGAGCACCAACTCCAACTTGCTAAGCACTAATTTAACTAGGCTTTAACAAGCACCAACTCGTAAGGAGGCACCAACCCCATAGATGACCCAAGATTAACTCAACCAACTAAAACAATTTATAATATTAATAATAGTTTTTTGATAATAAAATATATTTTTATCTTCTTCCCCATCTCTTCACACACTTTTATCCTTCACAAACTAGCCTCTAGCCTTAATTGCTCAACTAGCCCTCTTCTTGACTTGATTAGGTCATATGACTTTGATCCACATATGAAAAACTATGTAAAATCTTAATAAATGATCTTATACACTCATAAAATTATATACAAGACCTTATTATGATTAACAATTTTTATATTATTCACTTGCACTCTCCACACAAAAATAGGCCTAAAATTGCCTAGTATATATACAAGTCACTTGATCATATCCTTTTTATTCAGCCAAATAATATTATATTATTAGTTTGTCTATGAAATGGATATTAATACATATCATATACATGGATAAAATGTGTTTTGAGTCCCTTTAGGTCTGACCTATCTCAATTAGGCCTTATCTCATCTTTAAATCTCATAGAGACTTAATCTTATTAGGTCTATTCAGAGACCATTATACTTTTCTTCCTTGGAACACTTAAAAACTCCACATACAGTAGGAACATATCATAAAACACTCATATATATATATATATTAATATTATGATCTCATTTAGGAAACATAATACTTTTTATCTCAAACCACTACTTGGAGAACACCATTAGTACTGTTCAAATTAGACAAGTGCATACTTAAAAAGTTTATTTTAAAAAATTTAAGTATAAAAGTAATTTTTATAAATAAACATGGAAAAAATAACATATTAATAATATATATGACCACAATGAAATCATCATATTATTTAGACTTCACATCTTAGGGGAAAAGTACACAAAGCCTTCTCTATAAATAGCCCACTCAGAATTGCCAACTAACCTCAAAACATAATCATGGAAAACCTAATCTTAAACACCTAAAATCACACTTATCATGACTAATGAAACATTAAAAATATTATTTTACATATTTATATAATTTATAAGTAAAAATATAATAATTTATAATGGCAAATATTGGTCTTGGAGACTAATTTGTTTGTCTTCAGTACACAGTCAAATCTAAACCAATCAACCCATTTTGGCTTCAATGTTTCAACCTCTTACACTAAATTATAAGATTATTATAATAATTTATAGATCATTAAAGTTTTAAATAAAAAAATAATGTTTATTAAATACATAAAATCATGGCATAGAGTCTCAAACACATCAGTGAAACCTATTTACCCAAAATTATCAGTTTGCCTTGAAGACCAATCATGGTGATTTTAAATTTCAACACCTATGTAGACACATTCAGAACACCTAAAATAACACTTATCATGACTAATGAAACATTAAAAATATTATTTTACATATTTATATAATTTATAAGTAAAAGTATAATAATTTATAATGGCAAATATTGGTCTTACAGACTAATTTTTTTGTCTTCAGTACACAGTCAAATCTAAACCAATCAACCCATTTTGGCTTCAATGTTTCAACCTCTTACACTAAATTATAAGATTATTAAAATAATGTATAGGTAATTAAAGTTTTAAATAAAAAAATAATTTTTATTAAATACATAAAATCATGGCATAGAGTCTCAAACCCATCAGTGTAACCTATTTACCCAAAATTATCAATTTGCCTTGAAGACCAGTCATGGTGATTTTAAATTTCAACACCTATGTAGACACATTAAGAAGATATTGATGCATTTTAATGATCATATATGATCATTATATAATTCATATATATGTATATAACATGTACATATGGAAATATTAGTCTTGCATACCAATCTCACAACCTTGCATCTTCACTATCGCATCTTCACTAGATAAGTCAACTTATGAGCAACATTTTCATCATTATCATTTACCTCAAAACCATATATCCAACATGAAAATGTATTAAATGTATTTATAAATATATCCATGAACTTGGATTCATCCCTAGTCCATGTTATCACATCCTTAATTAATTTCTCATTTCTACTTAGTTTTCTCAATATCTACACTATGTTGAGACAAACACCCCCCATCTTTCTTTTTTGAAAAGGGGACCCCTGTGACTATTTCCAAGACTTCTATATCCTATAATAAGTGTGAAATATTGTTTTATAATGCTTTTAATGTTTATAAAAAATCATCTAGAAGGTTATTAAATACAAGTTCCATGGAAGAAGTTTGGGTTCCCAAATAATAAACCCTACCAGTTTGAATTTAAACATTCACAAGAAAATATAGCAATAAATTTTATGCATGATCATGTTTTAAAATAAATTTCATGAAATTTTGTATACATAACACTTTAATCTTATTCATTAGAATTCATCCAATAGTGCATCAATCTTAAAGTCTTTTAGAAAGTCATATAGTCAATGATTCAGGTCCCAATAAGGATCCAATGGCAATCACTTGATTCAAGATTTTATATTTAATGATGAAAATTAAATATCATTATCTTAAATTTGACATGTTTTATCATTTCATTTTACATCTGTGAGGATGTATTTTATATGACTAAACCTATCAAATTTAACCCAAATAATCCTTGAAGCCTTAAGAGCTCTTGAAGGCTTTACACATGGCATTAAATTATTGGATCAATAAAATATATTGTATCAAATTTGATAATTTTGATCACATCATTTGACATATAAGAGGATGTATTTGATATGACTGAACCCATCAAATTTAACCTAGACAATCCCCAAATCTTTAGGACTTCTTGAAAGTGTTACACATGGCATTCAGTTATTGGACCAATGAATTCCATTATCTTAAATTTCATAGGTTTTCTCCCATCATTCGACATCTAAGAGTACATATTTGACATGACCAAACCCATAAAGTTTAACCTAAATAATCCTTGAATCCTTGGGAATTCTGTTATCTTAAATATTATAGGTTCACTCCTGTCATTTGATGTTTGTGGAGACATATTTGACATGACCAAACCCATAAAATTTAACTTAGACAATTTTTAAATCCTAATCAAAGGGGGAATTTTTAAAAATCCTTTTAAGAAATTACTATTTTTTTACAAAGGCAAACTTCATATATAAAGATCTTAGCCTAAGTCATTTTGTGTTTTTAAACATAAAATTCTAAATGATGTTTTTTACGCCTAGGATTCATATAATCATGGAACTAATTAAAAGGTAAGCATCTTACGGGATCCAACAATGATATCTTATTTTCTATATTTTATTCAATGATGTATTAAGACTGAATCCTTTTGAAAAAGCATGTGGTTAATGATCCAGGCCTAGCTAAGATCCAATGGTGATTGAGTGATTCATTAGATTTGATCCAATGGTATGAAAAAGATGAACGCTTTCCAAAGGTCTCGCGAGCTTGACACATGGAAGAATTAGTGAGCTTAAATATCAAGAGACCAATGAAATATAAGGACCTAGATTTGGTTTTTCAAAGCAAAATAATTAGGACTTTTGAAAACTAACAGCTAGCCTTCAACTAACATTTATGAAATTTGTTATGAAAGGCATGGAACCCTATGACATAGGCTCTATGTATGCATGGAGGATTAAAATGAAATATATCCTATGTTGGATAATGTATAATACATGAGAATGAGGTCCCATTAAATTTGAGGCACGTATGAAATCAAGAGTCAGATATTTTCACCATTAAATCACAAAACCTTGAACCCCCTATAAAGAAGGACTTAAGTCATTTCAATTGAACACATAGAAATTAAAGTAAGTGCAACTTGAATTCAAAGCAAGTGCTTTAGTAAGATCTTCATTTTCATCAACTAAAATTTAGTGTTATCAATGGTAGTGAGCAAGCAATAGATGAAAATTAAAGTAGAGCTTTATCTAATTTCAGATAGTGAAGGAAAGGTTTTTAGAGACATAAAGTTAGATTTAACATCCTTGAATGTACATAGAATCAAAAATTGGTCTGAATTATTCTTATTTATATAGGAGTTACAACCAATTTCCCATGAGGAAAATAGAAATGTTATGGTACACCAAAGATAGATAGACCTAATATCAATTCAGATGGTAGGCCTTCACCATGCGGCTCAAAAAAGTTGTATGTATAGCTCCCATGGCCTTTGAGGCTTACTATAAGCTCCCTTTGCCTCATGTCAATCTCACATCCTTGAGAGAATGGACAAATTCCCAAAACATGAATTCAATCATCTCACCTTGGTTAATCCAAGGTTCCCATTTTTTAAAGATCCCTAATGGTGAGATTCCTATTACCCAATTCAAGAAGGGTGTTAAGGTAGCTATGACCTTATTGAATAGAGCCTTTGGTGCATTTTCTACTAATTGTTTGAGTAAGGGCTAGGTATCTTATGTCCATTACATGTTGGAGTGAAACTTAACCTTTCCCATTAGAGGATTAATAATTTATTTGTTGGAAAAATAATTTAAATCCATCAAAACAAAGACCTCCAAGAAATTATTTATGATTTCTTACCTCTTGGATTCACTCCTAGCCTCTATTAATTTCCCTAGCATCTGAAATTGGTCCCCTAATGGTAGAACTACCATTTCCCATCATTAATCCAAATTATATATTTTCAAATATAGTAATCACATATAATTCATATGTGATGGTATCTTCCCAATCATTTTTGAGGTAGTCATTGATATCCCTATGCTCAGGCTTCATACTCTAATCAAAAGACAAGTGGAGACCATGGGCTATGTATGGTTCTATTCAAATTGCACTATAATAAGGATAAAAGGGATCATGGTCCAACCATATAGGTTGCCTATATATGTTCCCAGTAAGCTTGCAGAGCAATAAATTGCTTATCAAATCATCCAAGGAATGGATTGGCACTTTAAAAAGATTAAGAAAGATCAGGTTCATCCCTTTCCACTAGACATTACTAGAATTATAATCAAGGATTGGAAATATTTATAGATCATGGTGGTGTACATGAACTCTTTTGACATCCAACTAGATGATCTGAAGATGTGGGACCCCAATAATAGAGTGGCTAGCCATATTTAGGATAAAAAGGTCCCAAAAGCTGAGTACAAACAATAACCGAGTGTGGGAGTGGTATTTACATAAAGGCAAAGAACTTTGAAGAAGTATTGTTTATGTTTAAAAACTAAAACTTATAATTATAACATAAGTTATTCAGGTATAATAATCCCTTAGGAAAAATATGGAAACTACATCCCTTGCATTATCGCTTATTGCTAGGAGCATTTGGGACTGCACATCAAGAGCTAGTTGTTGAGGACAATCTTTTGAGCCTTAATAGAAAGAATTGACAAGGTCATCCCAAGTTGGGCAACCTGAGGATGTAAAAGGAAAAGGTAAAGATGTGATTCAAGAGTCGATCATAGAGCATAAACCTAGTGAAGGTTACCAAATTCAAGCTTCCCCACCAAGGCATTCTTCCCCAATAGAGGTTATTAACATGATTTCTTTGGAAACTAGAGAAATAGTGAAAAGTGCCCTTATTAATATCACTTCTTATGATTATGATAAGGAAGAGGATCCATATGAGGAAGAAAGAAAATAATTGGTTTTATTGGATAGAGGAAAGAGATAGGTAGAATTGGATTTAGTTCCTTTAGCTCCAAGAAAGAGGCCTAGGTTAACTTTCACTCACCCTACTAGTGAAATTAACCTCTTCAGTAATGAGAATCCTATTTATGGACCAACTATTCTTGATTGGTTTGTTAATGTGAAGTCATAGAAGATCCCATAACTTTCTCCTTCACTAGCTTTCACTTGAGTTGACATAGATGTTCAAGATAATGTCAAGCCTTGGATTTAGGATATTTTGAATAGAAAAGTAGCGAGAAGCATCCAGATCCTTCACATAAGGAAAGCCAACGTATTGATATCTAAGGAGCCTTTGGGAGTTAAAATGTAGATATTCCTAAATATCCATAGGTAAAGGAGTCTGACCCTTAGGTCCTTTTCAATCAGATACATCAACTCTTTAGAGAGTAGTGACCAAGAAGGTTATTATTAGTACTGAGGAGTTCACCTTTCAGAAGGTGGAAACATTTATGGGTTTAACTCCTATTCCAAGGTAGGTAGTAGGTGAAAATATTATATTTTAATAATATGTGGCTATCATGGTAATATCCTAGTTAACAAGACCTTGGATGGATTTTAGGGAATGAAATAGAGGATTCTCAACTTGGAGAAAGAAAAACAAGATTTGGAAGCTCAAGTATTCCTTTCAATTCCTAAGGACGTATTACAAGCATTGAATAAATCTTTAATGTATTCATTTGAGATTTTGAAAATCATAAAACTTAGATTGAGTTATTTAAACCATAAAATTAAGATGGCATAATCCTTAATCACTCAATGGCAAAATTCTCAAGCTCAAATGGAGGAGCTAATCAAGGTATATAAGACAATGTATGCCTTAGACTTCAAGATTATAAAAATTAGACATTTAGACATCTTCATGGTAGTTTTGGTGGATAAACAAGAGGATTTGATCACATAGAGAAATGATGTCAATGATATCATCAAGAGAGACATGCTTGGTAACCCAAATTGAGAAACTTTTGGGGAATCTATTAGATAACCTTTCTCAAGCCACTACTATAGGCTTGATTAGTGATGAAGAATTCAAGCAAAAGGTTAGTGTTCATATCTAGGGAATTAGAGATAGAAAAGGTCATTTAGCCAAGTACAACCAAAAGATCCTTGATATCATCATTTATGTAGGGAATCAAACTTCAAAAGCATAATGTATTGAGGAACTTTTATCTCAAGTTAATAATGAATTTGACAAGTTGGTAGATCAAGAAGAGGATATCTAATGAAGCCTATAGTTGATTTTAAATTAATCAAGGAGCAATATACCAAGGTGATATAATTCCTTAAATATGGATAATTGAAGGGCCCACCAATGAATTTGCTAAAAGAACATTTTATTATTAAAGTATATGCTAGTCTATTAGCATATACTCTTTCTTATCAGGTTGGCATGTGACCTTCCACATTGTATCTTTATATCAAGGACATGTATCCTTATTCAGATGTGGATATTTTGAAATCTAACTAGCTATCCAACTATGTTTCTTATAAATAGGTAGATGGTTACCATTTGTGAGGGAGATTTTTTAAGCAATTATATACCAAGAACATTTAATATAACTAAGGAATTATGAAAAGATTTTCTGGATAGTCTTTTTGAATTTCCATGCTACCTCTCAATTATAGATACTCATCTTAAATTTTAATGATTATTTTTGTTTTGAGTTACATTATTTTTCAAAGGGTTGTTAGTTTGTGCTAAATGCTAAATTAACTATAAATATCTCAAGTATACTTTGTTTTATTTTCTTTGTATTTGGATGTACTTAGGTTATTCAGATCATAATAGTAAATCTTTAAAGTAAATTTGGTTCTTACTTATTATTCATATTTTTCCTTTGAATTTTTCTTGATTTGTGATATAATTTTATCTTATGCTATTTTATAACATAAGTTGGTTAAATGTGTTCAAAGTAATTGGAATTTTGTCATAATATTTGAGATGAAAACTTGTAATCACATTTCTTTCTAACTTTACCCTTCTCTTTTCTTATTTTTATTAATATTCACTCGAGCTTAAATATCATTATTAATACTCATTTAGTTTAGCTTCTAAGTCATCAAAAACTAATGAATATCTAAATATTTAATCCCTGGTGGATCCCAACCACTAAATCCAACAAATATTGTGGACAATTGTCATACTCTACTTCAATTTCCACCATAGACATCATTAAATTATCACAAAACTACAACTTATGCCTTGGATTTTCAAATCCAAAAATGAATAGTGTTCATCAACACTAAAGAGCACCTGTGGTACATTTCAAAGCATTAATATGATAAGCTTTGCTAGTGTTAGAATGAGGGCCTCATCAAAGATACTTAATATATTTTGGGTGGATTTGGTCAAAATTACTCTACATTTTACATGATTATGTTTCTTTTAGCATATATTATGTAAAGATTGGTAACCTTTGTGGAAATATGGATTTCATTGCTAAGAATTTATTAGTATTTGGAGTTAGAGGCTTAATATATGAAAAATTGGCAATTCTTTGATGATAAGAGGTTTATTTGAGTCATAAGTTATAAATATTGGTCATCTTTGCATAATTCATTACATATTTGAACTTATTTAGTTAAAGATTGATATTGTTTGTCCTCTAATGAACAATTTTTTGGAAATTAACCTTAGTGTTCATATTATTTGTTATTCTTTGCAAATTAATGTGTTACACCATGTTTTAAAATATGATCCTTAATCTTCAAGCTAGAATTACCAAGGATTAAGACCAAATCACATTTAAAAACTAGAGGACCCTTTCTTAAACTAAAAATTCACAAAAGGACTGGGAAAGATAGAGGTAAGAGTAGGTGTTCTAAATCTCTATCATCATCACCTTTGCAAGGGATTCTTGTGTTCAATATTCATCCAAGCATGGTGTGGCTTGGAATTTCCCCTCTCAATATACCATGTGTGGTTCATGATTTACCACATAATCCTAAAAAATATTTGCCAATATCTAGTCCAACTAGTATTATGATTATTGAAGAACATGTTAAATATTTCAAAGCTACATTAACACTATTAAATTTTATTCAAGAAGATGTAGCATGTAGGTTTTTCCCATTTACATTTAATGATGCTGCATATGAATGGTTCCTTAATCTTCTTGATAATTTTATTATCTCATGGAATAACTTTTACACTATTTTTATTAATCAATTTAGAAAGATCATAAGCCCTTACATTATTTGTCATCAATTTACAACTATTAAGAGAGATAAAAGTGAACCTATTATGTCCTTTAATGCTAGGTTCCAAAAGATGTTTAGTCAGACCATGGATCTATATAAACCTAATGAAGCTTTAGCTTTGGAGGTTTATAAAGATGTTGTTGACCCCATGACTTCTATGTTTATGAAGAGATCCCTTCCACTTATCATCACATTGGTACAACCCTATTATGAAGAAATGATTATTAGTGACCAAATACAACCCCAAGGTTAGATGTCTTATTATATCCCAATTTTTATTCCTCAAATGCTTACAATAAACCATTTCCCAAATAATAACCAAAATACTCTAGTATTAAACCAATTCCCTCCTTTAAATGTGTTTCCTACTAGTCATGTTTCCCCTATTCAAAATTTAGGTTTTTTAAGCCATAAAGTTACCAATGGATTTCATGACAATGACTAGAAGGATTTAATGCCTATTAGTGGAATTAATAGTAACCAAGGTCAAAATGGTGAGGTTCCAAAAAATGAGAATGAGTCTATATTGAAAATGGTACATAGGTTTAGCACTAATTTTCTGCAATTCCAAAAACAAATTGGTAATGCTAATGACAATTTTGGAAGGAACTTCACTTTTCAAAAGTTTAATAGGCCTGGGAATAGGTTTCAAAATGATAGTTTCTACAATAACAAAACTAATGAGCCTTCCACTATCAAAAATAATATGGATATAAACCTCACTGATATTTCC
The DNA here is from genome assembly GCA_037957365.1 of Torreya grandis. NCBI lineage: Eukaryota > Viridiplantae > Streptophyta > Pinopsida > Cupressales > Taxaceae > Torreya > Torreya grandis. Next base: position 1,428,502 of record JARHVA010001576.1, read on the forward strand.
TTATCAAATTACTTTAGGGTCCATGATACTTCTAAGCATGGTGAGATTTATTGCATTAATTTTTGTAAAGCCTTTGAAGCTTTTCAAGAATAACTTGACACATTTGAAGTGGTTCTAAACAAAGATTATTCTATAAATTCTTCTGAATCTAAACCATCTGACTAAGTGCATATGGTGGAAACTTTTCAATTCCCTTTTCAAGAGGACAATGAGTTGGAAAATATTCTTGAGGAAATTCAAGAATTTAAATTTTTTTTGGAAGACATATCCTTAGAGAAATAGGGAAAAAACCATTGACTACCTCTAGCCCTCCTAATAATTATGAAACCCCTCTAGACACTATATCAAATAATAATACTAAACCCCCAAGAGGAAGTTCTTCTAAGCTAACTATTTATCCTCCAAGAAAAACTAGCTATAATATTATGGAGGATATGAAAAGGATTAAATCCAATATCACTCTACATGAGCTAACTCAGATCATAGAATAAAGAGACTTACTCTTGGAATATTTGTCTAAGAAAATTGGGAAACCCCCTAAGAATGATAGTACAAATGTAATTACTCAAGTAATTAAAGTAAAGTCTCCACCTTTTTTACTTACTATCAGGATATTTGGGAAGAATGTTCATAATTATCTTTTAGATTCTTGAGCCTCAACCAACATTATGCCTACTGGGATATGTGAATAACTCAGGTTAACTCTAATTAAGTTTTACAAGGTAGTAACTCAATTGGATAAATTTAGAGTTAAGGTTATAGTAGAATTATTGAATATACATATACATCTAGCTAGTGAACCCAAGGTTCAACAATTCATTGATATCCAAGTGGTAGAAATGCCTAGTGATTATGGATTGTATTTGAGTAGAGAATAAGCTAAGGCTTTATATGGCTATATGTCTATTAATTTCTCATACTTGTGGCTTCCTTGGAAAGGTGTGCCAAATCAAATAATAATGGAAATAGAATCTCAAATGAAACACATGGTAATAGAATATAATGCTATTAATGAAAGGGTAAATTTCTCAAATTCTAATTTGGGAGTTTTCACTTTAGAAATTATAAAAGAACCATTTTATAAGAGTTCTCAAATTTTTGGTTTGTGGAAGTTATACATTGATGGTGCCAAGTGCAAATCAAGATCAAGAGCTGGTATTCTATTTATGGATCCTTCAAAAAATAAATACCATGCAACTTATAAGTTAAAATTTCCTCACACCAATATTTAGCTGAGTATGAGGATCTCATACTTGGATTGTAGTTTGTCATTAAGCACAAAGTTAAGGGACTCCTTATCTATGGAGACTCTAAACTTGTGGTTAACCAAGTGAGGAGTAAATACTAGTGAAAATAGTCTTACTTAAAGAGATATAAGTTTAGGGTGTAGGACTTGATCAAATCTTTTGATGCCTTCAACATCTTAGTTGTTCTAAGAGAAGAAAATAAATTTGCTAATGATATTGCCTCTATTGTAGCTAACCTCATGCCTAATCATGATTCTCAAAGCATCAATATTGAGCTAGTACCATATCCTTCAATTCTTGATAATGTAAATCATTTCCAAGTTTTCAATGATGATCAACAAATCATAGATTTCTTAACTAATTCTAGACCTTTTGAAGCTCACATTATTGATGAGGTTGATGAAACTTTTCCTATGGAAGAACTTAATGGTAAAATCATCCAATTAAGTGATAAGATTTTTGAAGTAACTAAACAGCCTAACGTAAATGGTAGAGATTATCATGTGACAAACCTTGGTCCACATGATCAACCCAAAATGGTGAATATATGGAAGGCTTGCACTAAAATGGAAAATTTAAAATCTCGAGAGTTGCTTAAAAAATACAAAGATGTAATTGCTTGGTCTTAAAAATATCTAAAAATATTTGACCCAAGGGTCATTACTCATACTATACCTCTTCAAGAAGGTTGTAAACCTTTTAGACATAAGCAAAGGCCAATCAACCCTATTTTAGAACCCATTGTTTTTAAATAAGCCAAAAAGATATTAGATGCAAGGATAGTGTTTCCTATTAGACATTCCACTTGGGTGGAAAACCTAGTCCCAGTTAGAAAAAAGAATGGATAAATAAGATTGTACATAGGTTTTTGGAATATGAATAGAGCATCTAAAAAGGATAATTATCCTTTACCTTCTCTAGACTAGGCTATCCAAACTATTTCAAGATCTTTTACGATGTCCTTTTTGGATGGATTTTTTGGATATAACCAAGTTCTTGTTGCTCTAGAGGATAGGATGAAAATAGATTTTAATAATAAATGGAGAACATATGTTTACAAGAGAATGCCTTTTGGATTAATTAATGTAGGGGAAATTTTTTAAAGGCCCATGGACCATGATTTCCAAGGTTTAGTGGGAAATTTTATCATCATATATATGGATGATCTTACAGTATTTTCTAGAAATAGAGAGGAACATTTCATAAAATTGAGACAAGTATTTAATAAATGCAAAAAGTATGGTGTATCTCTTAACCCTAAGAATAGTATATTTTATGTCATTGTATGAAACTTGTTGGGACATATCATTACCAGATATGGGATTTATATAGATCATGATAGAGTAGAGTCCATTTCTAAAATTGGGTTACCTAATAGCTGGAATTACCTTAAGTCATTCTTTGGTAAGATTAATTTTGTGAGGAAATTTATTTCAAGCTTCACTAAGATTGTCAAAACTTTAAATTATATGATTAAGAAAGATGTTATATTTATTGTAATGAAGAATATAAGAAATCTTTCACTAACATTAAGAAGGCAATCACTAAAGCTCCAGTCCTCATAAGTCCTAATTTCTCAAAAGATTTCTATCTATATTAATTTTCTTCTAAGCATACTATGGCTACATGGTTAACTCAAATGGTTGATGAAAATTATCATCCAATAGATTTCATGAGCACCAACTTAAAAAATGTAGAAGTGAATTATTCTATGATTGATAAGCAAGATTATGTATTGGTAAAGGAAATAAACAAATTTAGACATTACCTCCTTAGAAATAAGGTACATGCCATATTACATGATCTAGTTATAAAGCTTTTGTTGAGCTAGAATGATCTTAGATAAAGAAGAAGCAAGTGGATGGAAATTATATAGGAATATGATATAGAGATGAAAATAGCCAAATTAGTAAATGTCAAGGTTTAGTTTAGATTATCACTAGTTTTGACCCAAAATTTCATGTCATCCAAGTAGATCAATGAAATTTCCAACCCAATGAGTGGTATGACTCTATTATCCATTTACTTGTCAATGGTGTTTGTCCCCCAAAATTTATAAGAGAATAAAAGAGATCCTTGAGGCTTAGATTAGATCATTACCTCATCAAGAATGGAATCTTGTATAGGAGGAACTTTGAGGGAATTTATTTGAGATGTGTGTCCAAAGAAGAATCAGTTTAGATTATGACTATTTTCCATGAGAAGTTGGGAAGTGGACACCCTTCAAGAAGAGCCATAGCTCATAATATTCTTAGGGATGGATATTATTGGCCCACCATCTTTAAAGATTCTTATAAGCATGTGAGGGAGTGTCATTCATGTTATATTTTTAGCATAAAAGAGCCAAAGGTAGCCATGCCTTTACAACCCATGATGGTGGATAAACCTTATACACAATGGGGATTAGACTTTCTAGGAGTAATCAACCCCAATTATTTTAAAGGTCATAAGTATGTCCTAAATGATATGGACTATTAGACTAGGTGGACTAAGGCAACAACCACTAAGTAATGTATAACAAAAGAGGTGATCAATTTCTTAGAGGAAAATATTTATACTAGATTTGGAACCTCAATTTCTTTGGTTTTTGACAATGGATCTAAATTCATTTCTATTGAAATGATAGAATGGGATTATGACCAAGGCATTCCATTCAAGTTTTCTTCTAATCAATATCCTCAAGGAAATGGTGTTTCTAAATCCACAAACAAAAATATGATGAAATCTATCAAGAAATATGTTTAAGATAGACCTAGAACATGGCATAAACTTATAAAGTTTGAAATATGGGTAGATAAAATTAGGATCAAACAAAATCTCAATGATTCACCATTTTTGTTGGTATATGGTCAGGATCCTATCTTTCCTATCACGTTGATGTTGCCTACATTCACATTTATGCAAGAATGCAGGGAGGATAATCAAGAACTTGTTAATTCTAGGCTATTGGACATTATTTGGGAAGGGACACTTAAGTCCTTATTTAGGACTAAGAATCAGAACCTAAAGGTAAACATGGTAAATTCACCCCTTTATGGATTGGTCCATACTAAATTATAGAAATCTTTGGCAACGACACTTTGAGATTAAAAAATCTCCACAGATCAAATTTTAATTTACCCACCAATGGGAAATACCTTAATCATTACTTTGTTGTTGCTCCATTGAGGGTCTTCATGGAGTGAATCTGTAAGATTGTTAAAGTTAGAATAGGTAGGCTAGTTAGTTACCTTTCTTGCTTTGTTTTTACTTCCTTTATGGGCTTATATATATTTGTTTTGTTTACATTTTTTTTTCTTGCTTGGTGGTGTTCCTTGGTTATGGTAAAGTCTCATGTTATTATTTTTTGGCTTGGAATTGATCAAAGTGTGAATATAAATCTTACAAAAGTGAACATGGCTTGAAATAAAGTAGTATGAATCAACCAGGGGTATTAGTATAAATTTGTATAGAAATTTATTATCTTACAAATATTTAAACCTTATTCTACATCAAAACTTGGTTTCAAGAAGAATCATATGTATATAATGTGAATGTAGTTTATTAGCTCATATTCATCCTTATATTTAAAACACATCCTTGTCATGGACTAAAGTTTTAATTAAAGGAGAGTATCCTAATGCCAGAGCATTTGAACAAATCCTTAAAACCAAGTTGTATTGGTTTCCAACCTTTGCAAAAGGACCTATAAAATGTTAAAGAAAAACTTATTACAAAATATATGGAAATATAAGCAAAGGTGATTTAGGTAATCTCCATTGGGGCTATAGACTCCTAGCTGGTAGTGGAGCAAGACCATGAGTGAAACCAAATGTATCTATCTCAGGGTTATAGACATCTAGCTAGTAGCAGAGCAAGGCCCAAGCCTCCCTTAAATTAAGATTTATTATTCTTAAAGAATATCTAAATCACTAAAATTTAACTGTAATGGACCAAAAGGATATGAACCTAGATGTTGTTTCTTGAAATTCATGACAACCAATAAGTGGAATCAAAGCACACATTGCATGCATATGTTTTAATTTATAAGTTTAAATTTTATACATAAAGAACTTGTTTCAACCAAAAGTTTATTTAGGAAAGATTATATGTTTAAAAAGGGATATAAAATTCATTTACAAGTTTAAACTAGAGCCCTGTGTTTTAACATATTTCTATGTTGCCCCTGTAAGTCACCATTTATTGAGACCAACACCCCCCATCTTTATTTTTTGAAAATGGGACCCCTATGATTATTTATAAAACTTATATATCTTGGAATAAGTGTGAAATATTGCTTTATCATGTTTTTTTATGTTTCTATAAAATCATCTTGAAGGTTATTAAGTATATGTTCCATGGAAGAAGTCAGGGTTCCCAAAAAATAAACCCTAGTGGTTTGAATTTAAACATTCATAGGAAAATATAGAGGGAAATTTTATGAATGATTACGTTTTAACTTAAATTTTGTGTGTTATTTTAGATATAACACTTCAAACTTTTTCACTAGACTTGATCCAATAATGCGTGAAGCTTGAATTATTTTAGAAAGGCATATAGTTAATGATTGAAGCCCTAGTAAGGATCCAATGGTGATCACTTGATCGAAGGTTTTTAATCTAATGGTGTGAATTAAATTTCATTGTCTTAAATTTGATAGGTTCACTCCCATCATTTGAAATCTATGAAGATGTATTTGATATGATCAAACCCTTCAAATTTAACCCAAACAATCCTCGAAGCCTTAGGAACTCTCAACGGTTTTCCACGTGGCATTTAGTTATTGGATGAATAAATTTGATTGTCTTAAATTTGAAAGGTTCATTCTTGTCATTTGACATTTATGAGGATGTATTTGACATGACCAAACCCATCAAATTTAACTTAGATAATCCTCAAATCCTTAGGAGATCCTGAAATCCTTACACATGACATTTAGTTATTAGATCAATAAATTCTATTATCTTAAATTTGAAAATTTCAATCCCATCATTTGACATCTATGAGGCCATATTTTATGTGACAAAACCCATCAAATTTAACCTAAATAATCCACAAATCCTTTAGAACTCCATTATCTTAAATTTGATAGGTTTGCTCCTATCATTCGATGTCTATGAGGACGTATTTGACATGACCGATCCTATCAAATTTAACTTAGACTATTTTTAAAGCCTAATAAAAGGGGGAATTTTTAAAAATCCTTTTAATAAATTCATATATTTTTATGAAAACAAACTTAGTATATAAAAATCTTAGCATAAGTCATTTTGTGTTTTTAAACATAAAATTTTAAATGATGTCTTTTAAGCCTAGGATTCATATAATCATGAAACTAATTAAAAGGTAAGCATATTTTAGGATCCAATGGTGATCTCTTTTTCACTATATTTGATCCAATGGTGCATTGAGCTTGAATCCTTTTCAAAAAACATGTAGTTAATGATATGGCCCTAGATAAGATCTAATAGTGATCACTTGATTCACTAGATTTGATCCAATGGTGTGATGAAGTTGAATAATTTTCAAAGGCCTCACAAGATTGGCACATGGCATAATAAGTTAGATTAAATATCAAGAGACAAATGAAATTCAAAGACCTAGATTTAGTTTTTCAAAGAAAAATAAAGAGGACTTTTGAAAGCTAACGGCTAGCCTTTAACTAGCATCTTGAAATTTTCCATGAAAGGCATGGAACCTTGCCACATAAGTTCCATGTAAGCATGAAGGATAAAAATAAAAGATATCATATGCTCAATAATTTATAAGACATGAGAATGAGGTCCCATCAAATTTGAGGAACATATGAAATCAAGAGTTGGATATTTTCACCATTATAGGTAAAAACCTTGAACCCTATAAAAAGGACTTAAGTCAATTAAATTAATCACATAGAAATCAAAGTAAGTGAAACTTGAATTCAGAGAAAGTATATTAGTAATATCTTCATTTTCATCAACTATAATTTTTTTTTATCAATGGTATTGGGCATGCAATAGATAAAAATTGAAGAGGAGCTTTATCTAACTTTAGATAGTGAAGGAAGGGTTTTTAGAAACACATAGTTAGATTTAACAGCCTTAAATGTACATAGAATAAGAAATTGGTCCAAATTATTATTATTTATAGAGGATTTTTAACTAATTTCCTAGGAGGAAAAGAGAAATGCTACAGTGTACCAAAGATATAAAGACCTAGTATCAATTTAACTAGCAAACCTTCACCATGTGGCTCCTAAACCAGAGGTAATGCATTGTATTGTCCTTCTTGTTCCTACTTTCATTGAATACATAATAGATGGATAATGTATTATCCATGAATTAAGTGTCAATAAATTTGTATGTATAGCTCCCATGGCCTTTGAGGCTTACTATAGGATCCCTTTACCTCATGTCAATCTCCCATCCTTGAGAGAATGGAAAAATTCCCAAAACATGGGTTCAGTCCTCTCAACTTGGTTAATCTATGGTTCCCATGTTTTTAGGACCCCTAATGGTGAGATACTTATTACCCAATTTAGGGAGGGTGTTTGGGTAGCTATGAATTTATTGAATATATCCTTTAGTATATATTTTACTACTTATTTGAGTAAGGGATGGGTATCTTATGTCTATTTCATGTTGGAGTGAAACTTAACCCCTCATATTGGAGACTTAATAAGTTTTTTATTGGCCAAACAATTTATATCCATAAAAAGAAAGACCTCTAAGCAATTATTTATGATGTCTTACCTCTTGGATTCACTCCAATCCTCTATTAATCTCCCTAGCATCTAAAATTGGTCCCATGATGGTATAACTACCATTTCCCATCATTACTCCAAATTACACATTTTCAAATACAAGAATCACATGGAATTCATATGTGAAGGTATCTTCTTAGTCATTTTTGAGGTAATCACTAGTATCCTTATGCCCAAGCTTCATCCTATAATCAAAAGACAAGTGGATACCATGGGGGATGTATAGTTTTATCTAGATTGGATTGTAATAAGGATAGAATGAGTCATGTTCCAACCATACATATTGCCTATATATGCTCCCAATAAGTTTGCAGAGTAAGAAATTGCTTATCAAATCATCTAGGGTATGGATTGACACTACAAAAAGAATAAGAAAGCTTAGGTTCATCCCTTTCCACTAGAAATTGGTAGAATTAGAATCAAGGATTAGAAATAACTAGAGATCATGGTGGTGCATAGGAACTCTTTTGATTTCCAATTGGATGGTCTTAAGATGTGGGACCCCTATAATAGAGTGGTTAACCATATTCAAGATAAAAAGGTCCCAAAGGCTGAGTACAAACATCAAATAGGTGTGGGAGATGGTATATACACAAAGGTAAGGAAATTTGAAGAAGTTTTGTCTAGGGTTAAAAACTACAACATCAAATTAGAACATAGGATGGTCAGGGATAATAAGCCCCTAGGAGAAATATGGAAACTACATTCCTTCCATTATCACTTGTTACCAAGACCATCTGAGACTACACATCAAGAGCTAGCTATTGAAGGACAATCTTATGAGCCTCAATAAAAAGAATTGATAAAGTCATCTTAGGTTTAGAAACCTAAGGATGTAAAAGGAAAAGGTAAATATGTGATTTAAGATTCTAGCATATAGCATAGACCTAGTGAAGGTCCCCAAATTTAGGGATCCCCACCAAGGCCTTCTTCCCCAATAGAAGTTATTAGCATGATTGATTTGGAAACTAGATAAATAGTGGAAGTGCCCTTATTAATATCACTTCTTATGCTTCTAATAAGGAAGAGGATCCATCTGAGGAAGTAGGAAGAGAATTGGCTCCATTGGATGGAGGAAAGAGATAGGTAGAATTGGCTTTAGTTCCTCTAGCTCCAAGAAATAGGCCTAAGTTAGTTTTCACTCACCATACTAGTGAATTTATCCTCTTCAATGATGAGAATCCTATTTATAGACCAATTATTCTTGATTTGTTTATTTATGTGAAGTTTCAAAATATCCCATCTCTTTCTCCTACACTAGCTTTGACTTGAGTTGACATGGATGTTCAGGATAATGTCAAGCCTTGGATTTAGGATATTCTAAATAGACAAGCATAGAGAAGCATACATATCCTTCAAAACAAAGAAAGATAAGGGATTAATACCTAAGGAGCCTTTGGGAGTTCACATGTAGAGATTTATAAATTGCCATAGGTAAAGGAGTCTGATCCTTAGGTCATTTTCAATATAGATACATCAACTCTTGAGAGATTAGTGACCAAGAATGTTACTATTGGTACCAAGTAGTTCACCTTTTAGAAGGTGGAACCATTTGTGGGTTTAACTCCTATTCTAGGGTAGGTAGTAGGGGATCATCCTATATTTCAAGAAGATGTGGCTAGTAAGGTAATAGCTTAGTTAATAATGTCCTCGGCTAGAGTTTAAGGAATGACATAGAGGATTCTCAACTTGGAGAAATAGAAAAAAGATTTAGAAGATCATGTCCTTTTAATACTTGAGGACATATTGCAAGCATTGAATAAATCTTTAATGGATGAATTTGATAATTTGAAAAGCATCAAGCTTAGATAAAGTTCTTTAAACCATAAAATTGAGATGGTACAAGCCTTATTCACTAAATTACAAAATTCTCAAGATCAGATGGATGAGTTCATCAAGGTACATAAGTTAAAGTAGGCCTTAGACTTCAAGATTATCAAATTTAGAGATTTAGACATCTTCATGGTAGTTTTGGTGGATAAAAAAGAGGATTTGATCACCTGGAGTAATTATGTCAACAATCTCATCAAGAGAGACACAAGCTTGGTAACTCAAATTGAGAAACTTCTAGGGGATCTATTATATAACCCTTCTCAAACCACTACTATAGGCCTGATTAGTGATGAAGAATTTAAGAAAAAGGTTGGTGTTCACATCTAAAGCATTAGAGAGAAAAAGGGAATTTAGCCAAGGATAACAAAAATATCCTTGATATCATCATTTCTATAGGGAAGAAAATTGTAGAAGCACAATGTATCAAGAAACTTGTATCTTGGGCTAATAATGAATTTGACAAGTTGTTAGATCAAGAAAAGGATTGTCTAATGAAGCCTACATTGGAATTTGAATTAATCAAGGATAAATATACCAAGGTGAAATACTTCCTCAAATAGGGATAATTGAAGGTCCCACTAGTGAAATTCCTAAAATAATATTATTTCTATAAAGTATATGCTAGTCTATTAGCATATACTCTTTCTTGTTAGGTTGGCATGTGACCTTCCACAATGTATCTTTATATCAAGGACAAATGTCCTTATCTTCATGTGGATATTTTGAAAGTTAATAGGTTATAAACCTATGTTTCCTATAAATAGGTATATGGTTAGCATTTGTAAGGGAGAGTTTTTAATTAATTGTATACTAAGAACATTTAATACAACTAAAGAATTTTGAAAATATTGTCTCGATAGTTTTGTTGAATGTCCATGCTACCTCTCAATTATAGATAGTCATCCTGAATTTGAATGATTATTTTTGTTTTAAGTTAAATTATTTGTCATAGGGTTGTTAATTTATGTTAAATGCAAAATTGACTATAAATATCTCAAGTATACTTCATTTTATTTGCTCTATAGTTGGATGTACTTATGTTATTCAGATCATAATAGAAAATATTTAAAGTAAATTTGGTTCTTACTTATGATTCAAATTTTTCATTTAAATTTTGCGTTATTTTTGATATAATTTGAGCTTATGTTGTTTTATAACATAAGTTGGTTCAAATGTGCTCAAAGTAATTGACATTTTGTCATAATATTTGAGATGAAAACCTGCAATCATGTTTCATTCTTACTTTACCCTTCTCTTTTCTTATTTTTATCAAGATTCACTCTAGATTAAAGATAATTGTTAATACTCAATTAGTTTAAGTCATAAAAAACTACTGAATATCTAAAGATTTAAACCCTGGTGGCTCTCAACCACTAAATCAAACAATTATTGTCGATAGTTCTCATACTCTACTTCTATTTCCACCACAAACATCATTGAATTATCACAAATTGCAACTCATGCCTTGGATTTTCAAATCCTAAAATGAGTAGTGTTCATCAACACTAAAGAGCACCTATGGCACATTTTGAAGTGTTAACACACTATTATGTCTGTTAGTAACTAATTAACTTATATGACCTATTTATCACAATTGAGGGATAAAACCTTCATAGAAACCACCATGGACATATAATATAATTCTCAAGATTTATTCTTCATCCATTTATTAACTTTGACTTGGTCAACTTTTAATACTACAATAAACATCCTAGAAACCAACACTTTCCTATAGGTTCTACTCATTCACCTAAGAAACCAATAACACTTGGAGATACTTTAGAGAGTTGAATTCAACATCCAATCACTTTTATAGCCATAAAAAAATATTTCTGGCATGTTTTATCAAAAAAAATCATATTAGGTCACTATTAGAGTACTTTGAGGGTTTAAACCATCTTTTAGTGTTAATGATCATTCTCAAATATTAACCACTCATTCTAGAAACCAGTGTTTATAAATTTAATATAGGACACTTTCACATAGACCTTGAATATATTACTTCCTCATGAAGATGTTGTACATGTAAATGAGAACTTGAAAAACCTTCTTGGGTAGATAACTCTTCATCTTGTGTACTTGAAAAACCTTAAAAAACTTTTTATATTCTTTTCTTGTAAACCATGACCTAACACTTCATGCACATGATTAAAATAAGTTGAATCACCTTTGCCAATGCTCACTTTCTCACCCATGCCTTGGAAACTGATCCTGATACCCCATATGGCCACTATATCTCTTTTTGCTTTCTAGGCCTTGACCTACAAGTTACATTAGGCCTTAAAACTGACCTTCTAGCCACTTTCCAAGATCTTACCACCTCATGTATAAACTCAAACAACCTCTCTCATGATCAAACACTATCAAGTATTCTTCATATGTCTTATCAACATATCATGTTACTTCATTAGTCCAAGCAGGGTCTAGAACTAATCTAGTTATAGATTTGGACTAAATTACTTACACCTATAGGCTTCACCTTGAAACTCTCTTGAGTTCTCTAGTGTTTCTTATGTATTGTCTAGATACCTTATACAATTACTCTTCTTCGCAGCTTTAACAAAATATTTTCATAACTTTGATGGAGCATCTTTAGATCTACTAACACTGATCATTAGAGCTTAAGTAGGGATTTTCATAACTTGATGGAGCATCTTCAGAGTGGTTTATGTAGATTTTCAAAGCTTGATTAAGGATATTAATATCTCTAGTTTTCTATGATGAGTCTTCAAAACTATTGCTAAAAATGTGTTGCCTAAATTGTTGATAACTTTTAAAGCCTTTAAATTATTTCTCAGAAGGTATATATTATATTACATTCAAAACATCTAATTGACATCAACCTCATTCACCATGATTACACTCTCTCTCATAGTAACAACACTCATTGTGATGGCATAAGAAATCATCATACATATACCTAAAATCTTACTTGACCATGCACCATCATAAGAACATTTTATTTTAGTAACAACATCAATTCCAAATATCAACAATCAATGTCAATGCTTAGCATGAATCCCTTGTATTCCTTAAAGAGTACCTAATGTTTTGAATCAAGAAACATAAACTAGTCTAAGATAATAAAATATGCATGTTAGTTGGTAGACAGAGCTATAGAGTGGATGAATATATTTAAATAAATTTCATAGTGATAATACCACAATTCTATGTTATTCTTAGATAAATTAAATGTTGTGGGAAATAATTTCACCCTTGTGGGGGAGTTCTTCAAGCTCTCCCACTCCTAGCCATAAAATTGGGACCACCCTAGCTTGTGGGTATCCTATAGTGGGGTTTAACCTCTAGAGAATGCCAAATTCCTCTTTATGGATCACCTAGACTAATGGTACTACTGGGAAAATGGATAGAGAGGAGGTAAATGGGTACTAAGAAAGTTAAAGGGGTGATGCATCAAATTTAAATAAGAATTCACATAAGCATAAAATACACACTGATGAAGCATAAGACAGAGTTAGTGTTAAATAAATATAAATTACGGTAAAATTTGGTCAACCCCTACATATTGAAACTTTTCACAAGTTCCCATATGTCTAATAGGGTCTCATGTGTATCTAAATACCTTACATATCTCTGCTCTAGCCTTGGTTTAAGCCTATCTTCCTTGTACTTGCCTAGTTAACTAAAGTCAACTTTGGCCAAACTTAGTCAAAGGATAAAATTGTGTTATAAATGTCATAATATAGTATTTTATATTTTTTAAGGTGTTTTTAATTCATAAATTGGTCCTTTACCATGTTTCATATGCAAAAATACATTTTGGTCACATTTCTAGCTTTGTAAATGACATGTACAAATTGATTATGGAAGAAATTTATCACCAAGGGATTTTTAAATGTGTATGAGGTCAAAAAATGTAATTTATTAGTTATATTTCAGTTTAATAAATAGTTTCATTTTTGAAAATAGGATAAACTCCTCAAAATTGCTTGTTAATGGCACTTATACAGACTTGGGAAGTCCATCTTTAGCTAAAAACATGGGAATGTGAATTTTCATCTCCCTAAAGTTATTACCAATATTTTTTTGTAAAATAAAGGTAAAAAATATTAGTATCAACTTCTATTTATTCCTTTTTATTGTTGCAAGCCAAGAAAGGTCAATTTGGTATGCTTGGTGTAAGCCATATAGGTGAAGTTGGGAAGAATTCTCTTAGGGGTTGAAAGGGGGATGAGTAAGCTACAAATTCATGTAATTTTTTTTAAGTTTCATGGTTCCTCCTTTAATAATCATCATTAAGAATCTAGTCAACTTTTTATGCTTCTTCGTCTAAGAGGGGTCACTGTTTGAGATAGTTTCATAATTATTTACTTTGGTTTGATGGTGTTGATGGTTCTATATGTTTCTGAAGACATATCCATAGGTTTTACCATCATATTATTAATTTTTGAGGATTCATGAACTCATAATACTCTTCTAGGATTTTTATTGGTCATAGATTAGCCTTGTTGCCTTTTGCTCAAAATATGCAACTACAGGTGCCTGAAAGGAGATTTTCCTTGTTAAGATGAGAGTATGAATGTTTTTTTAGATATTTTAAGAAATTAAGGTACAATTTATAACCAAGGTAATAAAATATGAGGTAGGAAACATTTATATTCCATGCTATGTCACACTTTCTACCTACATCTACAAGTGGTCATCTACTGTGCCATAAATAGAAAGTATAGGGGTATTATGGAGAATTTAACACATTTGAGTAAATTAATTTTGTCTTGGTATAATTTTGACCTTGATAAACTTTTATTCAATGGGATAGAGTAGTTAACAAAGTAAGGAACCTTCAAGGCACAAAAATGATTGAGACTCACAACCCTGATCTCTATTTTGTCAAAACAAAGCTTCTAGCTCTTTTAGAATGATTTTGTATCAATGTCATATTGTCTTTTGGATACTTCTTGTATATTATCATTGTATATATTATATTGAGGTTCAACTTTAAAAATTAATATGATGATTTATCCCTATGGTTCTCTACTATAAAGGCTCAAAGTTGCTTTTAAATGCATTGAACTCATTCAGTGTCATCTACAAATTTGAGCCTTAATGGGACTCTCTTTACCCTAAATTTAAAAACTATGCCATCACCAACATGAATATAATTTTTAAGTAGGAAAGGGTTTTATTTTAACCCAAAAGGATATCAAGGAGGCTCACAACCTTGTTCTACAAGGAGGCTCACAACCTTGTTCTAGACCCTCATGTGTTAACCCTTTGTCTATACACAGGGCAAATCAACACCTATAGCTGAGCATATATATAGGGTTGAAACAAAGGTGTCTAAATGGATTTTTTGACTAGTCAAGAAGACAAATATGATTTTTAAGAGACCTAAAAATTATAAATGAGGAATTCTATGTTAATTTTAGACTAAAGATACACTTGAGCACCTATAGGGGGCACTAACAGTATGAGGAATGATGTTTTTATGTGATCAACATTATCTACTTGGGATACACAATTATAATAATTAATAATGATATAAATGATTAAAATTAGGTCTTATATCATCATTTATAGGGTTCAAAACATGCAATTTCACTTACAAGTAAAGGAGATAGGGGTGTTTTAGTCGTATATTAGAGAGCCCAATTTGGGGTCTTCAACATGCTATGATGAACACATGAAGGTTTGAGTGGTGAATAGGAGTTTAAAAACCTTAATAAAAGGGATGTAACTTTTAAATACAATTTTACTATGAAAAAAAGGTCAAGATAGTTTTATTTTTTGCAAAACATAGTCAACACTCATACCCTACAAACAATGTACCTAGGAAAAGTCTACCTAGGAAATTGAGGAAGTTAGAGGATTTACCCTTGGAGTAAAGAGATGAAAATTGGTACAAGGAATGAGGATGAGTTTAGGAATTCCATATAATAATTTTTTTAGATTAAAATAGGTAAACATGCCTCTATGTTATCTCTGAGGTAGGGTACTTTCTCCTCGCACAAAACCCTATTTTTTGCTAAAAGAGGAAAGAAACATTGGCCACAGATTGTCTTGACCTTATAAAATGTTTTTGGAGTTATTAAAAACCTATATAAATATGAAAAACTTTTATGAGGGTCTGAAACTAAATAGGGTACTCTATGCATCTAAGGTTGTAGTCAACACCATGAGAGATGGTAAATATTGTGGCTAAGTAAGGAGGTCATTTTCATGTGTACCATTGTTTGATAATTATATATTATTTAATAATACATGGGGAATGTAAATAGAGATGTTTTAACCTATATAGCTAAAATAATCTAAGTTGGATGGTACAAACCATCAAAAGTTGTAGACAGGGCTGAGAGCTAACACTAGACCTAAAGCCTATTCAGAAGTCAATTCCAATTTTGACATGAGGGAATATTTTCACTTGTTAAATCATGTTTCTTGAGAGATAAAAAAGGTGTTTTATCCATAAATTTGTATATTTGTCCATCAAAATCCATTTTCTTGGCTAGAAGGCACCTAAACCCTTTATAATGCATGGAGGACATAAAACATCCATGAGACATTGCATGGAAAGATGAGATGATTAGAAAAGTTATAGGAGGTTATTAGGATGATCTAGAAAGTGCTTAGTATGGGGTTGAATTTGTAGCTTTTATGAATAATAGCTAAGACCAAAATTGGCCCTAAAACCCTAATAAAATCCTCTCTCAGACCTGATGGACAAAATATTGCAGTTAAAGCATCTAAATGGGGTAAAGTTACCATGAAAATGAATCTAAGATATAGAGGACTCTCCAGGGACCTACCACATGTGACTGAGGTTTATCCCACTTTTATAGAAGAGGTATAATAGAGCTTTCTTTGATATATTTATGTCTTTTGTAGATATGGAGAAGATTCAAAATATGAAAACACCTTTGTGAGAGAGATTAGAAATTATTATAGGTCCTCATTTCCATATATTGAGCTATATAATATCCCAAGTGTGCCTACCATCTCCTTCATCTCAACTAGTCTAGTGCGTAGATAGTGAAAACTTGTGAAGATGATGAAAACTCTAATTTGGAAGAATTTTGTGGCTTGATTCATGAACATAATGACATGTAAACTCTTAAAAAGTGTCATTACTCCTTTTAAATAGATTATATTGTATAATTGGAATAATTTTGAATTCTAAGTGTGAGAGGTACATGAGAATGAGTCATTTATAATTATTAGAGATGATAGCTCATGGATAGAAAAATATGTATTATTAGAGACTAATACAATGCATGCAGAGGCTTTTAAGTAACCCCTCCCTCTCAATTTAATCTTTATACCTAACCCTACTCAATAATGAAGTAGTCTAATAAGGGAAATCATGAAGATAGTTTCTTATACAAGCAAAAGAGCTTTTAAGCCAGATATGGAGGAGTTAGATAGATTTGAGGGACATTTGTGCTTATTTTCCATACAAAACCTATATCATCCTTGATTTCATGGTATTTTAACTCATTCTCATTGATTTAAAAATGTCTTACTGACTATTGAGCTTCCCTTTCTCTCTATCCTTTTAGAATTGTTATAAATACTAGCATGTTTGGCTATTATATGGATCTCTCCAGCTGATTATTATGAAGCCTTGGTTAATTTTTACATTAAAATAATAAATAATGTTGTTTTACCTCATTTAAGATTTCACTAAGTGCATGTTACTATTATGTTCTTGTGCAAGTATATTTTTCTTAACTTCACATGTTACTCTTCCTATTGCCTTGTGTGGTTTTAAGTTCTTTCTTCTTCAGGTTATTAAGAAGTGTCTAATGTGGATTGTAGGTATTGTGAGTAGTATATTTAGTAGTGTTTCTAGAAGACCTATTATCTAATTTTTCCTAGCCTAAAATCTCTCTAAGACACCATGCTTGAAATATTGATGTAGAAGAGGAGTGTTAAATTTGAGGAAGTGTATGTGTGGGATTTTATTTGGTTCCAAATGCATTGTACATGGGGTTAATAGACCATATATTTGGTGTATTACCTCTCCTAGATTATATTCATTTTTAGTTATCCTTTTCCATGTTCATCCCCCTAAAAGTTAGTAGTAGGTTTGATCTATATTGGCACATTAAGGGATCTAGCCCTAATCTAGAGATCCACCTAAAATTTGGGTTACCCACATCCCTAAGGTGGTTCCATTTTCCCACTTGAATGAGGAGATAATTTTCATCTCCTCGAGGGGTGAAAGTTTAAGTGACAATAGTTTTTGGCACACCTAGTGGGACTAAATAGTCCATTCCCTGAGGAGTTTTTGTGTTCTCCTCAAGATACTAGCCTTTGGAGATAATTCCACTAAGCACCAATGGTTAATCCAAGTATAAATCTACTGGTAAATTAGCCTAAGTACTATATTTAGAGGTTATTTTCTTATTATATATTCTTCTTAAGAAGGATTCATGGATTATTTTGATGTTGACTTTATCCTAACACAAGTTGGGGAGACATATCCATCTTTGCATATCCCCTATCAATATGAACAAGTCATTGGTCAATATTTTCAATCTCAATATGACCTTATTCAACCCTACTATGGTTTTCATTAGTTTTGTAATTAACCCTCCCAAGCTTATGTTTCACATAGTTCACATAGTTCCTCTTTAAGTCAATCCATTACAAGTTTATAGAAGATTCTCATTACTTATAAGGACTATATGCTAGACCTTAATACAAGAAATGTTTACGGTCAAAACATCCCTAGTGATTGTGTCAAGAATGTGAGGGATGATTTAGAGCTAGTGAAGAGACAATGTATTCCCATTGAAAGAGATAATTGGCAAGGCCTTATGGGTGAAATTCTTGATGTTTGTGGTTTGATTTTCCACATAGAAGAAAGGTTGAAAGATCATGAACTAGCTCAATCTTGGTAGCTAAAATGCACCACACAATATCCTTTAAGTGTGTCAATTATACCTATTGAAAAATCCAATCCAATCATGTTTCAAAATTCCCCAAGTTCTTCATGCATTCCCTAAAGTTTCCATTCTTGTAAGTCCATCCAAGAGGGCATCCAAAAGAAGGAGAAACCATTATTGATAAATATGATCCATCTCACAACCAGCTTGGATAAGATTTTGAGAAAGGAAGATTGAGTTTTGAGGCCCATCTTGACAAAGATATTGAGTTAGTAAACCAACATTTGACACAATCCATCATGGAAGTAGAAAAGGATGTTCTTAAACCTACTTTCCCAATTTGGACACAAGATGCTAATCCAAAGGAAACCCTAAGTTTCCTAAGCCTATCATTTACCTCAAAATTTCCATCTCAACCCCATGAAGAACTATCTAAGCCTAGCTTCCGAATATGGAAATAAGTAGTGGCATCTTATGGAAAGAACAACAAAGAATGTCCAAGTGGAGAATTTAGAAGTGAAGAGAAACTTGAACCTACTCAATTTCTTTCCACCCTTACTCACGAATCATTTTTCCATTTATCTCAACTTAATTTTACTTCCTTTTGTAATGAAGATAAAACTCTTTGTGTTGAAAAGGAAATCCTAGAAAAAGTTATTTTAGAATCCAAAGAAGAGGATGAAATAACTTATTCTCTTTTATTCCTTGATGATGATGATAAAAAATATGATGTGGACTTGTGGTATAAATTTGAAGACATTTGTAATTAAGTTGATGGCCTCATGGGGCATATAACTCCTTTGGAGATATCTATAAGAAATGGTAAACAAAATGACATGGTTTAAGAAGAAGTGTTCTATTATTTTGAGTATCCTATCTATGATGGCTTTGGAGATGAGAAAGAAGAGGTAATTATGCCATTGAATCAAGAAGAAGACATGGAACATACCTATATAAATATGTTAAAAAAAATATGAGGATTGTGAGAAGATAAGGATCCTAATAAAACAATCCCAAGATGTTGAAGGGAATGTATGTGTTTAGAGGCATCACTACCAAGATATTAAAAATCATGATAGAGAAATTTATGATGTCTATGATTCTTATAAAGATGAATTGAAGTTTGGTTCTAAAATCACATGTGAAGCTACTCTTGAAAACAACAAGGAGTTTGAACAAAAAAATTTACTAGATAGCTATGACACAACACTTCTTGAAGTCTTTGAAGAGGTTGTAACAAATGAGAAGAGAAATGAGGTCTTTCAAGAAGACGTAGACTTCCAACAAGCTATCCCATGTATAAAGATACAAATTTTCCATGATGAGGCAAAGGGAAAGTAGTATGAGGCATGATTCTAAGTCCAAGAAGACTTCATCTACCTTAGAGACTTGTTTGAGATGACTCGATCAAAGGATATGCCAATCTAAGGAGTAAAAAAGAAGCATGGGTCATCTAGTACTACATCCAAAATGAAGAATGATTGACACCCTCATTCATCTAGTGAGGAAGGAGATTTAAGGTAATTTATTTTTGATCCAAGAAAGGATGTATGTTATTTTAGATATATATAATCAGTTTCCTTCCTCTTATGTCTTGTGTTCCCTAAGTGTTTAGTAGCACAAGTGTGCCTTTGCTTTATGTGTTTGCTTGGTTTTGTTCTATGTTTGTCTTTCCTTTATGTTTTTTGAGATCAATTAGCTATATTTTTAGTTAGGTAAATGTCTAATACTACTATTTTAGAGTGAATATGACTCCCTTTTCCCAATGGATGGGATAAGGATACTGTCCTTAATATATGCAAGCATGTTACCCCTAGGAATTGCCAAAAGTGTTGACCGAATTTGATATTTGGTCAAATTGGGTCAGCCCATAAATAATGAAACTTTTCAAAAGTTCCCATATGTCTAATAGGGTCTCATGTGTGTCTAAATACCTTACCTATCCCTACTCTAGCCTTGGTCTAATCCTATCTTCTTTGTACTTGCCTAGTCAACCAAAGTCAACTCTAGTCAACTTTGGTCAAACTTGGTCAAATCTTCAAATTGTGTTCAAAATAACCTAATGTGGTCTTTAAGATGTTTTAAGGTGTTTTTAAGTTATAAATTAGTATTTTTCCATGTTTCATATGTAGAAAACACTTTTGGGTCACATTTATATATCAATAAATGTCTTGTATGGATTGATTATGAAGAAATTTGTCACCAAGGGAGTTTTCAACATGTATGAGGTTAGAACATGTTAGTTATCAGTCAGATGTTAGTTCAAGAAATAGTTTCATGCTTGATAATAGGAGAAACTCCTCAAAACTACCTATTAATGGAACTTGTACAGACTTGGGAAGTCCATCTTCATCTAAAAACATGGGAATTCGCTTCTTAACCTCCCTAAAGTTCTTACCATGCTTAATTTATATAATAAAAGTCAAAAAGTTCAGTTTCAACTTTTGTTTCTTTCTTTTTGCCTTTATAAGCTAAGAGAGGTCAACTTGAAATGCTGGTGCAAGTTGTACAGGTGAAGTTGGGATGAATTATCTTGGGGTTTGAAAGGGGTTTAAGTAAGCTAAAAATTCATGGAAACAAGTTTAAATTTCATGGATCCTCCTTTATGAATCATCATTAAGAAGCTAGGTAGCTTTTTATGCTTCATCATCCAAGAGGGGTCACTGTTTGAGATAGTTTCATAATTATTTGCTTTGGTTTGATGGTGTTGATGGTTTTATATATTTCTCAAGACACATCCATAGGTTTTAAAATAATCTTATTGATTTTTTAGGATTCATGAACTCATAATCCTCTTCTATGCTTGTTCTTGGTCATAGATCATCTTTGTTGCCTTTTCTTTAAAATATGCATCTACAGGAGCCCGAAAGGAGATTTTCCATGTTAAGATGAGAGTATGAATTTCGTTTTATGTGTTTCAAGACATGAAGTTACACTTGATAAACAAGGTAATAAACTATGAGGTAGGAAACAAGCATATTCCTTGCTATATCACACTTGCTACCTACACATGCAAGTGGTCACCTACAAGTGCCATGAACAAAAAGTACAGGGGCCTTGTGTAGTACTTAAAATATTTGAAGACCCTCCTTTTGTTTTGGTATAATTTAGACCATGTAAAAATTGTATTAAATGGGATATATCAATTAAAAAATCAAGGAACCTTCAAGTAAAAAAAATGTTTGAGACTTAAAACCTTGATGTCTATTTTGTCAAAATAGAGCTCTTAGCTCCTTTAGAATGATTTTGTAGCAATGTAGTATTGAATTTTGGTCACTATTTGTATATTTTACTTGTAGATATTATATGGAGGTTAAAATTTCAAAATTAATAATATGATTTATCCATATGTTTCTCTCACTAGAAAGGTTTAAAGTTGCTTCTAAATGTACTGAAATCATTCAGTGTCATCTACATGTATGAGCCTTAAAGGGACTCCCTTCACGCTAAAGTTGAAAACTATGAAATAACCAAAAAATTTGGATGTTTTAAGTAGGAAAAGGGAGTAATTTAACATAAAATTATATTATGGAGTCTCACAAACCTTTTCTATATCCTCATGGGTACATCAAGCAAATCAACACCTACAATTGAGCATAAATAAAGGGTTGAAATTAAGGTGTCTAAATGGAGTTTTAGACTATTTAAAGTGAAACATATGATTTTTAAGATACTTAAAAAGTATAAGTTAGTATTTTTATGTTACTTTTAGACCTAAATATACATTTGAGCACCTATAGGGGTCACTAGCAGTATAATGTCCCAGTCGAACAGTGAAGTATGAGGAATGATACTTTTGTTTGATCAATATGGTATAATTATAATACCCAATATAAATAATTAATAATAAGATAAAATATTAAAATTATGTCTTATAAAACCATTCATATGGTCCAAAACATGCAATTTCACCTACAGGTAAAGGAGACCGGGGTGTCTTAGTCTTATATTAGAGTACCCAGTTTAGGGTCTTCAACCTGCATATGATGAACAAGGGTAGGTTTGAGGTATTAATAGGAGTTTTAACACCTTAATAAAAGTTATGTAAACCTTAAAAGACATTTTTAATATGAAAAAAATGTCAAAAGAGTTTAAATTATTATAAAACATAGTCAACACTCATACCCTATAGATAATGTAGCTAGGAAAAGTCTACCTAGGAAATCAAGGAAGTTAAAGGCTCTACCCTTGGATTTATGAGATAAATTTTGTTAAAATACATGAGGATGAGTTTATTAGTCCCATACAACATTTTTTTGATAATAAAATATGGAAAAATGACTCTATTTTATCTCAATTGTAGGGCACTTTTTCCTTGCATAAAACCCTCCTTTTTGCTAAAAGAGGATAGAAGCATTGGCTAGAGATTATCTTGAACTTAGAAAAGGTTTTTATAGTTTTTAAAAACATATATAAACATGAAAAAACTTTCATTAGGGTCTGAAACTAAACAATATTCTCTATGCATCTGAGGTTGCAGTCAACACCATGAGAGTTGGTAAAGCTTATAGCTAGGTAATGAGGTCATTTTCATCTATAGAATTGTTTGAGATTTATATATTATTTAATAATTATTATGGAATGTAAATAGATATTTTTTAACCTATATAACTAAAATAATCTTATTTGGATGGTCTAAACCATTAAAAGTTACAGACAAGCATTAGAGCCAACACTAGACCTAAAGCCTATTGAGATGTCAATTCCAATTTTGACATAAGGAAAACTTGTCACTTGTTCAATCATGTTTCTTGGGAGAAAAAAAGGATTTTTAGCCATAAATTTGTATATTTGTCCATAAAAATCCATTTTCTTGGATAGAAGGCACCTAAACCCTATATAATTCATGGAGGACACGAATGACTAGTTTGAATGCTAAAATATTCCATGAGACTTCACATGGAAAGTTGAGGTGATTAGAGATGTTAGAGGAGGTTATTAGGATTCTATCAGAAGGATTTATTAAGGGGTTTAATGTGTATCCTTTATGAACAAAGGCTAAGACTAGAAGTGGCTCTAAAACCCTCTCTTAGACCCAATCAAGGAAATATTGAAATTGAAGCATCCAAATGGGTAAAATGACCATGAAAGTAACTTGGAGATGTTGAGGACTCTCCAAGGACCTTCCACATGTGATTGAAGTGTAACCTACTTATACAAAAGAGGTACAATAGATCTTTCTTTGATATATTTACGTGTTTATAGGTATGGAGTAGCTTTAATAGATGTAACAAAATTTTCAAGAGATATTAGGAATTATTTTAAGTCATCATGTACATAAATTGAGCTATATAATCTCCCAAGACTGCCTACCATCTCCTTCATCTTAGCTATTCTAGTGGGCAGATAGTGAACACTTAGTGAAAATGGTGAAAACTCTGATTGGGAAGCCTTTTGAGGCTTGATTCATGAACCTGATTATATGGACACTCTTTTAAGGTGTAATTAATCCCTTTTAATGTATTATATTGTATAATTATAATAATTTTTAATGTCAAGTGTGAGAGGTGAATGAGAATGAGTCATTTGTAACTGTTAGAGATGATTTCTCATGGCCAGAAGAATATAGATGATTAGAGACTAATCTAATTTATGAAGAGGATTTTTAGGAACCATTCCCTATTATATTAATATTTATACCTGATCCTACTTAGTGATGAGGTAGTCTAATGATGGAAAATCATGAAGACACTTTCTTATGCAAGAAAAAGAGCATCTACACCACATATGGAGGAGTTAGATAATTTTAAGGGGAATTTGTACTTATTTTCCTTATAATAAATATCTCATCCTTGATTCCATGATGTTGTAACTCATTCTTATTTTCTTTACAAGTGTCTTAGTGACTATTGAGCTTCCCTTTCTCTCTCTCCTCTCACAATTTCTATAAATACTAGCTTTTTAGCTAGTATACAGGTCTCTCCACCTGAGTATGGCAAAGCCCTACTCAATTTTTTCCTTTAACTAATAACTAATGATATTTTACATCATTAAATATTTCAATAAGTTCATGTTATGGTTTTGGTCCTTTAAAAGTGTATTTTGCTTACCTTCATGTGTTACTCTTCCTAGTTCCCTATGTGGTTTTAAGATCTCTCTTTTACAAGTAAAATAAAGTGTCTACTATGGATTTTAGGTATAGTAAATAGTATATTAATTATTATTTCTATAATAACTATTTTATATTTCCTCCTAGCCTAATCTCTCTTCAAGACCCCATGCTTGAAACATTGACGTAAAATAGGAGTGTTGAATTAGATGAGATGTATGTGTGGAATTCTCCTTGGTTCCAAGTGCATTTTAAGTGATGTGAATAAAAAACTTATTTGGTGTATCACATACCCTATATTATATATATATACACACACACACACACACACACATATATATACATACATATATATATATATACATATATATATATATATATATATATACATATATATATATATATATATATATATATATATATATATATATATACATTTTTAGTTATCCTTCTCCATTTTCAGCCCCTAAAAGTTAGTAGTAGGTTTGATCGGTAGTGGTGCATCAAGGGAGCTATCCTTAATCTAGAGATCCACCTCAAATTTGTGTCACCCACAACCCTAAGGTTTTTATAGTATTCCACTTTAATGAGGAGAGACTCATAATCTCCTTAAAGGGTGAAATTTTAAGTGATAATAAATATCTCACACAACCTCATAGACTAGCTAATCTACATAAGTGTTTCATAAATTAGGCTCACAATAAATTAATGAAGCATAGAGGAATCCCAAGATTCATAGTAGTAATACATTAGTGATGGGAATAACAATATATCATACTTTAAAACAACTTAAAAACACCTAAAAATAGGCAAAAAATAAGGACAATGTACATGGAAGAAACTCCTTCACAATGCCACCATGTATAAGCTTTTCTAAACATAATTCAAAGGTAAGAGATTGGTAAGAAAATATTTATTGTTTCAAAAGGTCATTCATAAAAATTTTGATAGGTTATATCCTTATCAAATGAGAGTTTCCTACTCTTCAAAAATTTGAGAGAGAATATCTTCTTTAAAAAGTGAGAGTCCCTTTGCAATGTGGAAGAAAACGAAAGATATAGGAGAAATGGGGAAGAGAGAGAGGGGGACCATGCCATCATAAATTAATAAATGGGACACCACAAAAATTTAATGAGTTCCCAACCACTTTTTGATCAATTATTACCAATTATTCTTGATAATTATAACATTCATTAGCTCTAATAGCCTTCTAGCCTTCTCATTGGCTAAGAAATAGACTAGAAGTCTCTATAAAGGAATTGAATGTTCCACATATACTCTCCAATACAAAAATTTCCTTTTTATAACCTCTATGCCATCCTCCACTTGGATTCATTATAAGGACACAATCCTCATATCCATGGACTTGACAGAGCCATGACTATGTCTACTTTAAGTGGCTGTAGGTACCTACTTATTAAGGATGTGACCATGTCAAAAGATAAGACACTTATTTTAATAATCAAAACTATGATCCTACTTCAAACCCTAGACATACATCTATTATAGATGAAAACCAATCCCATTTATTGGTTTTTATATAGTCATAATTTTAATTAAGATCTACCATATGCTAAGCTTCATTATTTATCTCCATTAGGTTTAAATAAACTTATTCTAAATTTGAACATTATTGAAGTCAAGAAATAATTGTACGCATGGACCCCCATTCAAAATATAATGGACACAGTCATAAAAAAACATTATAACCTCAAAAAACAAGTCCTACAAGTTCTAAATCTTCAAATCAAAGGTCCAATATGAGCTTTAATGGTGGATTTTAAACTTTAAATATCTACTCTAGCTTGACCTAAATCATATTTGGATCTTATCTATATGTATTCACTCATCTAGGTCCACAAAATATTTTGATCTAATATACCTACCTATATAGCATCATAGACATGTTATTTATCATATTTAAAAATATGACCATTGCAAATATAAACACATGTCACCATCTTGTGCCTCCTAAAACTTGATTTAATTTTCTCTATTGATCTTTGATTTGGTCTTCCCAAATAATGACACTTGGCAACCCTTTATTTAATATATGGATCTTACTCATAGTCTTTAATCGATTACCACTTTTGCATCATGTGGTAACCTCTCATAAAATATAGACTCATTAAATGTTTGACCTGATTTGCATTGTTAATCTCCTTTACATAGTTGAATGTGCTCTTTCAATCTTTGATATGTAAGATAAAATGAGCACCTTTGATCCTTTAGTTCACTATGATCATGACCCTAATCACCATTACATTCCATCTTAGGATCTTATGACTTTTTGACCACATGATCACCATTAGATCTACTTTTTCATGACTTAACATGTGCATTTGATCTATCTAGATCCACTAACATTAGTATTAATGTAGATCGTTGATCATGATTTATATTGAGGAGTACTCACCATCAATCTTAATCAGGGGATGTTTTGAATTATTGACTTGATTGATCACCCATGTGTTGTTGATCTAATGATACGATCGAGAAATGTTTTGACACTTGATATCCCTGCATTCAACCTAAAGATGTTTTGAATATTTTTAAACCTAAATGACTACTTCACATGGCTTTAAATTGACATCCTTGAGTATGTCCCACACTGCTAGATCATTTCTACAGGCTTATATCTTGATATAAAAAACTCATCAAGACACAAAATTTTTAGGGAACATTTAAGGAAAGAGAAAACATAATTTCCATGTACTCCTTCAAATTTGAAAGGCCTACCAAGTACACTTATTAAATTTACAACCAAAATAACATGTTCCTTCCTTCATGACATGTTTATGATGGTTTGGCTTCTCTAAGATTATGTTAATAATATTTGGACCCATTAAGGCTATAATAAACCTGTGAGACTTTGATAAAATTATATTCATTCCCCTTGAATTCCATGAACACCATCAAAACCTACTAGATCCATTTTCTTTCAATTCTAGCCCTATTCTAGACCCACTTCCTAAAAATCATCAAATTACACTTTAAGCTTGCTTAAAGTGTTTCAAAAACTTGGAAGTGACACATGATCCTCTTATTCCACCATTATTTCACTCACTCAACCAAAACATTGCTTAGAATGTGTGTGAAAATATTGATCTAATCCATCTAGGAAAAACCTTTATCTGTGGGCCAAATTTGGCCAACATTTCTGGTGACATCTTGGGATTGCATGCCTATTATGCAACAGATTAGTTTCCTTAGTCTATCTAATGGGATCACGGGGTCACAAGTTTTTCTTTCCTAGATAATGAAAATGATACAAGGTTATCCCTCTTCTAAGAACCTCCTCTTGAAGCAAAAACGACCAAAATAAATAAAAATAACATTATTCCTAATGCACTTATGTAAGTAAAACACATAACTAAAAAGAAACATGTAAAAGGCACTTAGAGTAAAACATGAAAAAGTACTCTAACATATACAATGGGTAAAAAATCTTTTAATAACATGGCTTTAAATTAATGTCGTTGAATAGGATGGGTAATACTTCTCGATCTAGCTAGGTAAGCTAAAATTCATTATGGTGATTACATATGTGAATCAGATAAGGGCCACTCCACAAGCTATCAAACTTGGTATGGTTTCTTGGCTTCACCTTATTTGAATCCCACTTGAGGACTAAATCCTATTATTTTAAGTCCCTTGCTATGGCCCTCTTGTCAAAGGCCTTATTGACTTGATCTTGATGTGACTCTAGTGTCCTTAGTTTCTTCAAAATCCATTAGCTCTTCCATCTTTATGCTCATAGGTTCACTCTCCATTAACTCAAGTTGATGGGTCAACTCTAAGGAAATAAACTCAAGAGATATGGGAAATTTGGGTTCCCTCCCATATACTAAGACACAAGGTGAGTTACCAATGGAAAATTTGGGAGTTACTCTATTAGCCCATAAGGTTATCCTTAGCTTTGTGTGCCACACTCTTTAATTCTCTTCCATGGTCCTCTTGATAATATTTATCAAATTATTGTTTTTGAACTCTACTAGTCCATTGCCTTAGGGGTATTATTCTAAGGATTTACTAAGGTAGATGCCTAGATGAAGTTCCCTTTCACTTGTACTCATGCTAACAAATTCTAAGGAAATATCTCAAATTATTGTTGCTAGTACACTAAAAGTTATTAATATGATATCATAGAAGTCCAACAACACTATTTTATTGGCTTATTTTAGGGTAATTTCTTCTACCCACCTAGTGAAGTAGTTATTATCATTGATCACCCATTTGTGTCCTCCACTAGAAGGTGGATTAATCATTCCTATGAAGTCAAAACCCCACTACATGAAGGGTTATTCCACCTAGATTTTGTTGAGAGGAAGGTCTACCAATATTTGCTTACCTATAAAGAAAGCACACTTTAGACACTTTTTAACCCATTCATATGCATCTTTAAAGAGACTAGGTAAATAAGAAATAATTATCATCACCTTTTCTATTTTAGTCCTTAGGAAAAAATGGCTAGCTTTAGGCACATCATGAAATTATTCCAAGAGCTTCATCACCTGGTCATCATATATACATCTAAAAATAACTCTATTGAGGTATTTTCTGAATAAGACTCCATCAACCAATGCATAAGGTATGGATTGAAGTCTAAATACCTTATATTTGACTTATTAATACCTTAAGGGGTTTCACCTGTAACCAATAAATGTGTTATATCCTAGAGTTGGCTAGTGTGAGGTGGAGGTGCATCTATTTCTAAATTATCTTATGTCACCAAGACAACCTATCTACCTTTCTGAAGGTCATCAACCATATGGTAACATAATCCTTTTACTCTCACTATATTAATGACTTTGATATAATAATCCATGACCTTGGTGATCTAACCAACCCTATTCTCATTCAATTTATTGTTAATAAGGAAGTCCCTCATTACAATATGAGACAGCATAAGATAAATCTTGATATTGGAGAGCAATGGTCAAAAACTTTTAGGGCTTATTACTACTATAAAGATTTACTTATCTAGAAAAGAGTAACTTAACTCATACCCCTCAAGCCCTTAACTAAAAAAATCAACTATCTACTCAAGTCCTTCACCATTCTTCTATATGAACATGATTGATATATTTTCAACATTGGCAAAGCCATACAATATGAAATCCCTTGAGAAATTAGGATTCATGAGTGTGGGTGATTATAAAATGGCTTACTTGATAGACTCAAATGTTGTTTTACCTTCATTTAAGCAAGTGAAAACTTGGTTATTATTTAGCATGGCATTGAGAGGTTTGACCAAGATTGCAAAACTAGGTATAAAACTTCTCATAAATTTTATTTTCCCAAGGAAACTCTGAAGTCCTTTATTATGATTGGGTTAATATAATGCCAAGATGGCACCTATTCTATCAGGGTCAATAGCTAATCCCTATATAGATATAATATGTCCCAATAATTTATTTTCATGAACAACAAACACACATTTCTTGGGATTTAATGAGATTCCATATTCTCTACATCTCTCAAAGATCATATTAGATTATCTAAGTATTCACTAACCTTCTTGGAGAAAATGGTTATGTCATCCAAGTAAACTAGCACCATATGATTTATCGATCCTTATTAATCCATGTCCATTTCTCTTTGGAAAGTATCCCTAGTATTTGACAAGCCAAAAGGCATCTTATAATAAGTATATGTGCCCCACTTTGTGGTGAAAGAAGTCTTAGATTGGTCATCTTCTCTTATCAACACCTAGTTATATCATGAATACCCATACAAAAGAGAGAAGTGTTTTGAGCCAACAAATATTTGAAGGAGTTTCATGGATGACAAGGGGTAGTGATCTTTTAAATAGACACTATTAAAGTCTTTAAAGTCAACACATAATTGAATCCCCTCATTTTTCTTCCTCACATGTACTAGGTTGGCTACCCATGACAAGTGCATGATGGGAAAGATGATCTTGGATTCAATCAATTTAGTCAATTCTTTCCTCATAAGCTATTCAATTGTGAGGTTAATAAGCCTTTGCTTCTACCTAGAGACATTGGCATTAGCTTCCAATTCTATAGTGTGTTGGGCTAACTCGGGATCAAAACCACTCAGGTCACTATACTCCCAAGAAAATATGTCTTCATATTCTTTACAAAGCTCAATCAAAGCATGGCTTTCAACCTTAGTTCTTACCTTTAAAATCTTGAGAATATTATCTTTGAGGATAAGGACTCTTTCATAGTTCTCTTCATCGATTGAAATCACTACCTTGTCTTTCTTCATATGATATCCCTCATGGAAAATAATTTCAAGGGTGACCAACCCTTTAGGAAGTTTGTTAGACCTTAGTTGAATAATTTGATCCTCATATTTATGTTGGAATTTACCTTAGTTTATTGAGGAAAATTCTACTTCCTACTGCAATAAAGAAGTAATCTACTTGTCACTATAAAATACCTACCAAAGAGCCTCATTATCTGGCATTGATGGTCTTACCACCACCTTAACATGTGGCTGCACTTTGGACTTATTCAACTCATTTGGTATGTCAAACTGAGCTCCTATAATTTCTAACATATTGAGATGTTGATTTTGGCTCCTTGGCACTACTTAGATGTTGAAGGCTTAAAAATATTCAAGTATATCCCATACTCTATGTTTTCAACATTTCATTAAGGTATTATTTATGATGTTATCTACTTTGACCTAATGCATTATCAACTCACTATCCCTAAACACTTTTAACTACTTTATTCCTCTCTGACTATCACATTGAAGGCTTGGATAAGGCCCTCATACTCAGCTACATTGGAAGAGAAACTAAATTGGATCCTATAAGAAGAAAAATACTTAACATTAGAGGGAGACATTAGCATTGTAGCTACACCTACCACATGTTTTCTCCTTTAACCATCAAAGAATAATTTCCATAAACCACTAGTATCTTCTTATGGCCTAGTGAGGGATGGCATGGACTCATTTCCCTCATGTAAGCAATAAACACCCATGTCCCTCTTTTCAACACCCTCCAAAAGAGTCAATTATATTATTTTCACTCCATAGTTCATCCAAGAACATATAAAGTATCTCCTCAAGATGAGTGTTTAGTTCTTGACCAACCAAGTGGTCATTTTCATCTAGGATGGTATAATTGATGTCTGAGCTATTTGGCCCATAAAGCTATATGTGAAATTATGAAATAAGCTAAGATTTGATGTATACCTAGGTAACATACCTTATCTTAAAACCCATATAGGACCAATCTGCTACTAGATAACTCCCAATTTTTATTGTGAAGTCTCTAGATAAGCATATGACAAAACAAGGAGGCACATATAGAATCAACACATCTTGAGCCACTAAAACACTAGGAAAAGTATGTAGGGTCAAGTTGAAACTTTTAATGATGCCAAAAAATTTGGTTAAATATCCATCAAGCTAGAAAACTCCCTTATATTGGGTTTCATTATTCAAACCAAGTTGAGCTACTATTAACTTTAGCATTGCTAAAGTACTTACTCCACTATATACAAAGTAGTTATGTACCAAGGAGTCACCAATTATTATATAAATGTATAAGGGAGGAGGTTTGACCACCTTATTTAATTTCCCCTCATTCGGTCCCCTAGTTTTATTAGTGAGAACCCTCTTTTCCTTGCTTTGTGGATTCTCAAAAACCTTAATCTTTTACAATCCTTCTTGAAGGATATCCACTTGATTAGGCATAGAAAGCATGTCCTACATTAACACACTCATATTGGAAATTTTCATTTGTTCAGTAGTATTGATGGTCAAACCAGCACTTTTTACTTATGCTTTGGGAGCCTTGACCATACTTTGAACTTGTGAGTTTTGAGGTAAAAAGGCATTCCCTTGATTTTGATTCTTTGGAGCTACTGAAACCTTTCAAGCCATTAAAACCTTTTGATCAATAGTATGTTCACTTGGATTTAATAGTAATTAAGTAATAATATGAGGATCCTTGACTAATTCTTAGATACCATCCATGTTTCTTCTTTTAACCTTTTATTAGCTACCACTTTAATGCATGCTTGGCTATAACTAGCTTATTGATTAAGTGCATAACACTCTTCTTGCTCATAATTAACCATTTTAGCACCTAAATGATCTAGTCCTTCATTAAGGACTTGGTCTTGTTGAGGCTCTTCTAGTTTTTTCATCATAGGTACTTATATGTTCTAATCCATAAAATATTGATTGTATCGATACCCAGCACCTTGATTCCATTGCTTATTGAAAGCCTGATTGAAATCAACATTTGGGACAATGGATTGACCAAAAGATTGATTTCAAGGCATAGTACCCTCACTTTATTGAGTAATTTTGTTATAATTAGTGACTAAAGAATTATAGGTACTTAAAGAATATGGATTATAATTGTTTTTCCTGACATAGTTAGGCTACCCTTGACCTTCGCCTTGTCCTTAGACATCTCCTTTATAGGTGGCCCATTTTATTAATAGGATTGATGTTAAGGCT
This sequence comes from Torreya grandis, assembly GCA_037957365.1. Lineage (NCBI taxonomy): Eukaryota > Viridiplantae > Streptophyta > Pinopsida > Cupressales > Taxaceae > Torreya > Torreya grandis. The sequence goes on from JARHVA010001576.1 coordinate 1,461,655, forward strand.
AATATGGAGCTTGATAAGGTGTTTTGAATTGATAGTTTTACCTCTTCACATTCACCAATTCATTTATAAAATATTGAAACATACTCTTAAGTTGTTAGAAATTCTTGTTTTCTTAGGAATCACTTGATTGACTAGTTGAAGCCTTTTCTTGATTTGGTGTAGGTATGGTAGAAAGTGTTGGCATATAAGGAATGGTATAAATGGGAATAATGACTATAGGAGGTGGTTTAATCTCAAGAAACAAATGTATTTGTGGTCTAGGTGTAAGATTTTCATCTTACACTAGACAATTTTATGCTCTGATTACCACCTCATAAGCATTTGGTAGTGTGTTTCCTCCCATAGACTGAATCATTAATATAATATTACTATTGAGGGATTTTGGATAGTACATGAAAGAATAATTAGGATTAGGCATAATAAATATTTGCATCCTATCCCCTGTCTTTTGAAATTTGGTATTAAAGTAATGTATAACCTCATGAGGGGCCCTCTTTATTATAGTTAACTATTTTGCAAGTGACAAGTGGTCAATCTTGTCTTCAAACCTTTTACACAAGGCATCACCTAAATTATCACATGATGTGATGGATTTAGTAATTTCATCTTTATTTGATGTGAGTCTTGTAATCATATCAAGACCATCATGATGTGTCATGGTTTGATGATTCATTCCTTAATTTCATGAGAATATTTGATCCCTTGTTATGTTTTCTTCGATGTCATATTATCTTGGAGCAAAATATCATTGTCAAAATACCCAAAAATCAAGGAATGCCTTAACCTTGTTTGAATAATATAATGGCCTTTGGTGATATAAATGTTCTTCAAGAAATTATTGTAGGGTATTATGAGTTTCATGGTACATTTAAGGTCCTTTAACTATGACATACCCACCTAAGGTTCATTTTATCCCCCTTTATTAACCCCTCAAACCACTTTATGAACTTAATTTACCTTTTAAAACTTTGGAAAGGGGAAATATTTTGATTAGATATATCAAAACGGGCCTAATATAGATGTTACCCATGATAATTTCCTTCATTAAATGCTTCATGCCATTTAAGGTCCCTTTATGATCCACCCACACCCCTTACACTAAGCCAAGTGGGCCCCATATGGCATTTCATGACTTTTACACCTCCCTCATGCATTATCCTACTTGAATAAAGATTATTAATATGTGGTTTCTTTCATTTTAACCTCATATGGTGTTTCAAGAGTTTAAAGCTTGAGAAAACATGAGAAAATTAAACATTTTAAAGGGTTTTCTATACATAGTATAGACTATTTCATACATCAAGGGACATGGTGATGAAATTTATCTTAGGTGTGATTGCTTTGCTAAGTTTATATAGGAAAGGATACCTTTTAAGCTCAATACTAGTCTATAAATTATTATCCCTCCTTTGAAATCTCAAACTACTCCTATGGCTCTTAATTTTATTATATAAGAGAGAAAAATTCAAGGTCCTAGCTCTTAGCCATAATAAGTAGACTCAATAAACCTACCATCATGAGCAATTATCTAAATATTTGTCTCTCTAGCTTTATGAACCTTAATAAGTTAAGGAATGTGTTTGCACCTCTCATATGTATAGGCCATCTTTAACTATACAATTTTCATGTTTTTTTTAGTGATTTTCTCAGTCCAATCACTAATTATATTGTATTAAGTATCAAAAGGATATTATATGGACATTTGGAAGTAATTCTCACACATGTGAGCACATAAGAATGGAGAACCCTCAAATCTAACCAATATGTACAACTTGTAGGAAGATTGTGCAATTAACTAAAGATTTCATGTATTTTCAAAGATTTCAATCTATGTATTAAAGTTTTGAGAGGTGTCTCTATGTTTCCAATTCATATTGGAATGTCCAAATTGTACTTACCACCTCAGATGGTCTCAAAAAAGAGGATTATGAAGAGGTGGAAACCACTATGAAATATACTATGTTTATGATTTTTAATGGTAGTTAATGGGTTTAAAACGAGTTCAAATGTATATAATTATATGTTAGAGTAATGGTGGATCATTTTCATGTTATTTTAAATAATACTCTCTACCTCCTTATCATCTGAAAAGGGATAGAATCCACTCAATCCCTCTTTTATAGAAATTAAGGTTTCTTCATGAAATTTAAGGTATTCTAGGATTTTGAGGTTTTATTTAAGGATATATATGGTTTATCCCTACGTTCAAACTTCATGGATTCTTAAAGATATGGTTTAAGGTCCTCCAAAGTATAGGTAGCTAGTCTTAGGAAGGATCATTATCCTCTATTTCATGTCATACACATCCACTACCTTTCAAAATATCATAATTGCATATTCATTGTGATTTCTCCCTTGTTTTGGTGTTTACATCCCCTTATCACTCCATTCGCATCATAATTCACTTACCCATACTCCCTTTTAGGCCTTAATCATGCCAATGAACCCATTTATACACCTTAAAACCTTCAAAGGGAATGAAATCATGGTGGATCGAGCCATTTGAGCATATAAATAATTAAAAATTTGATTAAGACAGATAGTTAACTAGGTAGCTTGAACATGGTTTGTGAACGAAGAGCTAAAAATTATAGTAAAGGTTATGTCTAATTGAAACTTTGAAGTCTCTTATGATAAATCAAGTGCCAATCATCTTGAAAAATCCTAAGACCTAAATGTATGAAGGTGATGGATCCTATAAGAAGGATTAGCATATTTCAACACGTAAAATTACTTTGATAAAGGGAAAATTAAAAAGGTTACATTAAATAGGTTTAACAACACCATGTGTAGGTAGGAGTAAGGGATAAAAGACACCTATAGGCTGGTCATGCTAGACTACAAAGAGAAGCACATGACTATTTCAATGGCCTATTGATCAAGGTAAATGGATAACTTTGGTATCTAGGTTCCATTAATGACTTAGTTCTTAAACCATATACAAAGGTAAAGGTTAAAATAACTACATCCCAAGTAGGCTAGGACCATTATTCTTAAGCAAATCAAGAGTAAAAGAGAAGGTATGGTTTCAAGTGCAAGATTGGTCCATTCAAAGAAATTAAGTGACCTTGGTTCATAAGTTATACCCTTGATGAATATTGGTGATGAAAACTTGGAATGATGTATGGACATAATTTGAAACCATCATTAGTAAATATACAAATGCAAAACGGGTATACATGGGTCTCTAGAAGATGCAGTAACCTACCCTAAGATAACACTCATATGAAAAGAGAATTCCAAGTGAGTTTTGATACAAGATTTAATAGAGGTGATAATGTTAATTAAGATGTCCTCAGGTCATCCAATGAATTTATAACTCATTAAATCCATAAAAGACATGATTGTACAATTTTAAGGGTCAGATTAACCCTCCATTCTCCAAACCGTACATACATAAACTAGGTGCTTAGGAGGACTAGCCACTCCATGAATACATAACTATTGATGAAGGTGTATTAATGAAAATTAGAGGAAATAAACATTATGGTGTTTATCCATCAACTCACCCATAGTGGGCTTGAACACTCAGGGTTCCTTGACAATATAGTCTATAGGTATTATTGAGAATTTTTGAGTTAAAGTAGTCATTTGAGGATCTTCTAAACCTAGTTAAGTCTTCAAATTTGGAGGAGAAGTAACTCATGAGAATATAAATACATAAATTTGATTGTTTTGGTTATAAAAATAATGGGTATACACATTATATTGTCTCAAACCAAGACATGTCTAGGTAACTAGACATGGGTTGAACAAATAAAATCAAGTCTTAGTAGGTGTAAAAGGTAAATTGGATCCCTCAGAGGGATTTAAATAATAAAAAAATGATGGAAATGTTAGAAAAATCCATATAAAGGGGTATAATACTTATAATTAAGTCAAATATCTCGGTGAATGCCTCAAACATAGTCACAAAGGCCTAATTATAGACCTTGCCTCCATACTAAAGCTCCTCCATGCTTCTACAAAAGGTGATATATCTAAGTGGGGGGTTATGAAGATTATTGAGACTTGATAGAAGAGTATTAAGGTAAAAATAGTGTGAATAAGATAGAACACATCCAAATATTTACTCAAAGTGTTCAATCATGAACACAAGTAGTTTGAGGACTAACTTTGCAAGCTCACCCACTCCACCACATGAGTTATCAGGATTGAATATCCAATGATGTCTTATGTACCCATGTATACTAATCATCCATGATAGGTTTATTTTTATTGGAATGCTAGTTTCTATGAATGAATGTTAAGAAGCCAAACACTTAGCAATAAACTAAAAGTTACCCTAGGGTCATCTTTTGGCACTGATATCTTTGTCCATCCTCTGCATGGGAATCCTATCCATTCATGTAAGTTAAGTAGGTTTATTCCCTTGATATTCATGACATATTTTTTTAATTTGATGTCTATATTTCATGAGCTATCCTTAAGACCCCTGACTAGTCATAAACCTCCCAAATACCCTAGGTAGACCTAGTCTAAGAAATTTGGAATTTTATAAACCTAGCACCCTAAAGTGACTTGGAGGGATTATAGAAGGTAAAAATAACTCAAAGGAGATTCAATTGATGGTACTTTACCATATGGACATTGTATGAAATCCTTAGAAAAAGGTTATTTTTTAGGAATTTGAGTAGCATAAAAGGTGTCTAATAGTGCAAGGTGTTTCCAATCCTTGGGGAAAAAATTCTGAGACTCACTTAAAATCCTCAAAAATGGAAATTCTAAATGTTTCAGCTAAAGATACCTCTATAACTTATTTTGAAATAGCTAGTCTACTAGTAATTGATGCAGGATGAACCAATCTACTAGGAAGAGTGAGATCTCAAGTGTTTGATGATGGTTTAAGCATATATTATGGATAAAAAGGTTTTTTAAAGCATATATATCTTTTTCACATAGGTTTCTAAGATTTATATAGGTATTTCATGGTAGTGATACACCAATACTTAGGAAATTAGGCCTAATTGGCCTATTCGGCCGACTTGGTTAAGCAAGAAGCCCAAAATTGGTGTAAGAGGCTAATGGATGGAGTTGAAAAAACCATAAAAACCATTTGATCGATGAAGTCAGGTATATTTAATGGTAATTAAATAATAATGGACCAGTTACAAGGCCCTATGGGCATGCAAAAAGGAGTTACATAACTTAATGGCTCATAGAGAAGATCCCTATTTAACTCCATTAAATATTATAAAGTAATGGACAGAGGAGAGATGGACAAAAGGTGGCATAAAATGGATCTTAATGAGTCATGATTTGCCAAATTTGTACCTCAATGCTTTAAGGATAACATTTAATATACCATACACTTAGTTTAAGCATGGAAATGCAAGTTGGAACTAACAAGGTCAGTGTAACTGTAATAAAAGTATTAATTATAGTTAATTATGACCCCTTCTCCATCATTATACACATTTATCCCTATCTCTCTCATTTCATTCTTCTATATATTCAAGATTCTAAGCATTTTTTTCATTCCTCAAGTTGGTATAAGGATACTCTACCAAAATTTGTACTTTTGTATCTATCTGGATTGAATAATAGACTTTGTAGCTTCTTTCATGGTGACATCATAATGTGTTTATACTTGTTGATATGAAAATGTGATGATATTCTTTCCACTATAGGTCCTTGTCAACCTAGGTGTCAAATAATTATCTCATGTAGGTCATGTGGAATGTAGAAATATTGATAATGGAGTTTTGAAGTGTATCATGGCTAGTGAGAGTATTACATTAGACTAACTTATCCTAGCCTTGGAATTCCATTCATTTAGTCCTACCTCCATATGAAGAACTCATGAGTAGGGTTCATGAAGATGAGTATTTGGTTGAGATAAATTCATTAGTATGTTAAGAATGCAAGCTTATGAGTGGATAGTTGAGTTCATGATACATAACCACATGTTAGTGTACATTTAATTCATGCAATTCTTTCACTCTTTTCATCCCAAATTATTTATTTCTTAGGAAAGCATTCAAATAAACAATCATAGGATCTATCGCCTTAAAAAATCTATAGTTTTGTTCCCATATTAGGTAACCCATAACCTAGGGTCATTTCCATGTTGGACTACATTTTGGTAGAGCACTTGAATAATCCTTCACTCATCAAGGGTGCAACCTAGAACTTTAATAGTTCTAGCACAATTGATGGGACAAATTTCAAGTCGCCAAAAACATTATCTAAAGACCTTGAAGGATATTTATAATGTGAGGACATTAATGCCATCATCTACAATCACTTTGGTTAGATTTACTCATCTTTGGAAGGTTTGAAATGAATCTCAAGCTCAGAGATATCAATGGTTTCATGGTTGTAGAGGTAATAAGGTTTTGGTCTAATACTCATGTTGTATAGGGAACCATAGGAGCCCATGAGGTATATTTCTCCACTTCAACTCTTTATCCACCCTATCATACCCCATATGGTCTATATACTAATTCCTATCATCCATATAATGCACATTCTACATGTTATCAAGATCATCCACCATGTTTTTAGACTCTTCCACCTCCATCGTAACCTACTCATCCTCATAATAAGTCATATTATCTACCTTCTACCCATTCTAGTCTACTTACACCAAACACTAATTATCTACAAATAGAGATTGAGGGATTAAGAAAATAAAGGGACAAGTTGTAGGAGAGTCATAAAAAATAGATAATGGTTGAGTGTCAAGCCATTTTCCCTAATCAAAAGACCCCTATAAGACAATAAAAATCAACTAAATTGGTCACTCCATCTCCCTTTGTTGCCTCTCTAATCATAGGAGATTTCTTGGTCCACAATTATTTGCCTAATTACAAGACATGTTTTTTAATTTTTCTTAAATTAGTGGTAGATAATTTAAACTTATTGTGTGAATCCATGTCTAATTTTGAGTTTTAGTGTAGTGGATATCCCATGAAAATATTTGGAATTGTTAATATCCTTCAACTTACCCTCCATTCCTATCCCAAACTTTTAGTTATGTAAGACTTTATTTTAGCATATTTGTTTCCTTATTTTGCCTTGTTTTTGGCTAATGAATTTATGAATAAGGTTGGAGGGTAATTGTTTAAATATTTGTCTCATATAACATGAAAAATTTAACATGGTGTGGAGGTGAAAATCAAGTCTGAGTCACTCTCTAAATTTTACATTTAGCCACCACTGATGAGCTCAAAATATGGCTCACTATTGACATGTTATTTCCCTTAATTCATCTCTCTAAGGATATTATCCTATGTAAATCATAGATTGTTAGATAGCTATTACATGGAAAGTAGATATTTGTCTTGTTTATATTGAACCAAAGACTAAACCTTTGCTTTTTCATTAATGTCTAATACATAACATGTTTTAGTGATTTTTTTTTGAAGAATGCTCAAGAAGAAGACATAAGTGATGTATAGTGAAATTTCAATTTTGATCTCCATCCAACAGAACTACAAACTCACACAGAATGTTTCTATGGACTCCACAGGCTTGTTTTTATAGACTCTATAGGCTTGTTTCTATAGACTTTGTAGGCTTGTTTTACGGACTTTGTAGGATTGTTTCTATGGACTCTATAGGCTTGTTTCTATGGACTCCACAGACTCATTCTTATCGACTCTACAAGGTCAATTCCATGTATTTTTTAAAGATAAATCTATAAATAGGGAAGCTAGTAACCAAATAGGATGAGAGATAATCATTCTAGCTAGAGTCAAATGAGGAAAATACCCACCTACTATTTTTTAGGATTTAATTTTGATAAAGTTGTATATATTTGGATCTTAGGACTATTATAGGATAGTATATCTATTTCATCAAAATAATTATATCTCTTGGAAATCCAATCTCCTATGTTTGGATGAGTGGATTGACCAAGGAATCTTATTTCTTTGCATCTTATTTTGATTTGATTGTATTAGTATAAAAGGTAAGACTTTTGTTGTTGAAAATTATTAGAGAATAGAGGAAAGATACGTACAAGCATATTATAGGTTTTAGCTAGATTGTAATCATTTTAGTTTTATAAATTATTACTTCAGTTTTTAGCATTAATTAATATTTCTTCCTGAGTCCAAGAGGAGAAAGGGCCCACTCTCCTTAGAACTAGGAATTGTGTATGGTAATTATGTTATGTTCTATTAACCTTTTGTTATAGCTAATTAGAATCTTGTTAATGTTTGCATTAATTCATAGAAACATCAAAATAAATTCATAGTTTAAAAGGAATTTCCTTATTCCAAAGTCATTTACTTTCCAAGCAAAGTGTGTTTTCTTTTAAATCAAACATGTGAAGCAAATCTCCTTTTCTAGTTAAACATCTCCATTTCCATGAAAGCATAAATAGGAGTGTGATTTTACTTTAAATAAAAAGAGTGGATTTATTTGATTAAATAGTTACATCTTTTCCTTTTTAGAAAAAGAGTGAATCAAATAGTTTAATATACATTTCTTTCTTTATTCAAAGTTAGAATAGGACCATCAAACACCCCCATAAGCAGACTTAGATCTACCATCCTACACCTTACTGCAAATAGCTTTAGACACTAGCCCTAGTTTATATGATATCAATTAAACATTGATTAAATGAAGAGTTAAATGACACTCATCATTTTTGGTGTCGTTGCTAGGGAAACAAGGTGTTAGTAATTAATTATTGGTCTAGAGTGAAAAATAGAATTTTTTTGTAAAAACCATAAAATCCCAAAAATAATTCAATAATTTGATGTACCATCCTAGAGACTTCAAAAGATGATTCATCCCAAAATTTCCACCAAGAACACAAGTTGAAACTCCTTCAACATCTCTGAGTGTGAACAAGAAGTTATGAATGAAACCTATCTACAAGAATCTTTAGAAACTTGGATAGAAACTAGGCCATTGCCACAAGCAAGCCCCATAGGAAAAATTCCTCAAGAATAATCTCTTGTAGGAAGACATTATTTAGAAATTGATAAGGACTTAGAAGAAGCATTTCAAATATCCATAGCTGAAGATAGTTATAATAACTTTGAACAACCCATAACTAATACCATAAATATTTAATGGGAAGGTCATCCTAGCTTTGAAACATCATCAGAAGAAGAAAATATAGCTCTCCAACCAAATCAACTTGCATAACCAGGAAGGACTTTTTCCTTTCCTATTGTTATAGATCCTAATGATCAAAACCATATGAAAAGTATTTCACCTGTTAATCTATTAAATTTTTGGGGAAGATATATAGAAGATCCTAATCAATTCCTATTTGAATATAAGGTGTTATGTCAAACCTATTATTACACAATAGATAGCTAGAAATTAAAACTATTTTCCTCTACAGTTAAAGATGTAGTTATGAGATGGTTCATGGGTTTACTTAGAAATTATATTAGAACATGGGATGACATGGAGATAGAATTATTGAACAAGTACTAAGATTACTATTGAATGCAAGAAAGAAAAGAGGGTTTATTCAAAATCAAACAGAATGAGGATGAATCTTTAGAGGACTATTGTGATAGATTCATGTTCACTCATAAAAGAAGCAATTTTTCACTCACTGAAGAAGTTCATAAATTGGTTTTCTTAAAAGGGTTGGATGAAGATACTAGATATTCCTTTAATCTGATGGGAGGTGGAGATATAAAAAAGTTGGCTTTTGATCAGATTTATGAGCTTTATACCAACTACTGTCGAATGAAACTTAGAATTAAGAGAGGAAGGTTTGGGAAATATAATGAAGTGGGTAAGATAATGGAAGAATTTTCCAATCTAAAGATGAATATTCTAGCTACACTAAATATTACTTTAGATGGAATTCAAGCTAGAGCAAATGTAATAGAACCCTTAGCAATTTACTATCCTAAGTCCAAATAGAAACATGCCCTTAGAGACTGCCCCTAGATAAAACCAATGCTTTATCATGTGGGATCTATGATGCAACAAATCATGATACCAAACATTGCACCCTTTTACCTATTTTAATAAAACAAATGAAAACACAAGTCCAGCCCACTAAAGATGTAAATTATATCTAAAGATAAAACTTTTCCCCACAAAACTAGGCTCAAGGATAGTTTAATGCAAGAAACCTAGTTAATCCATGGATGGCACCATGGAATGTTTTAGTTCTTTCACCTTTTTGGAATCAACCCTAAATTCTATCAATCCAAAATCTATGGGCAGGACAAGAGTGGATGCCAACACCCCCATGGATGGTGCCACATCCACAACAATAATGGGTACCATAAAAACAATGGATGCCACAACAGTATCAACAATAAAATTTGTAGTGGAACCCACAACAACAATTCACCCAACCAAGAATACCACTTCAATAGCAAACTATAATGCCACCCCTAGTTATTTAGCAACAAGGACTAATCAATCAACCCTCAATGCCTATATAACCAATAACAAATCTAAAAAATAAACAACTAGCACCTATTTATGTTAATGAACATGAAGAGACAATGAATGTTGGAGCTATTAATTATTTAGACATACATTTAAGATCAGGGAAAACATACAAAAACCTCTAGTTCTCATTTCTGAGATACCTGATGAAAAAGAAAAAATAGAATCATCTCAATTAGACACTAGAGAAGTCAAATAAAAATGAGCCCTGAAGTAAACAAAGAAAAAACTACTACACCAATAGTTCCTTTTCCTAAAATATTAAGAGAAATTGATATTAAAACAGAATCAACCTTGGTCTATGAGTTACAAAAGATCAATATTGAGGTACCCCTACTACAATCTATTAGGGATATACCTGAATTAAACAATATCATCAAAAAACTTTGTATCAAGACACCTAGGAGGAAAGAAAAATATCTAGGGACCATTCATGTTGATGGAAAAGTTACTGATTTATTAGCAAGAAAACTATTAGTTCCAAAATATGTAGATCCAAGAAGCCTAGTGATCATAGTCATAATTAGAGGTAAAGAAATTCCTAACATCTTTGTAGATTTAGGAGTAATAATTAATGTTATGACAAATAATACTCTCCATACATTACCTCTTATTAGAATGCAAACCAAAACTACCATTCTTCAAATGGTGGACTAATCTGTAACTAAACCAGAAGGGACTATAGAAAATGTTAAAGTATTCATAGAGTCTTGGGAATATCTAGTAGATTTCATGGTCTTGTAACCTAAAAAAAGAATATAAGATATCCCATAATCCTAGGTAGACCATGGGTGGCTATTGTAGAAACATTAGTTAATTGTAGGTCATGAGACATGACCATTTCTAATAGGCTAAAATCCAAATGCATCTCTTTGTATCCTCCTACAAAACCATCAACAAATCACATACAAGAACTTTGGGTGGATGAATCAAATAACACATAAAACAACATTTCATCCTTAGATATTATCATAGTTAAAAAAACACTTGCAAAAATTGAATGGAGACATTACCTAGAATCTATGGACTCTGCTAGTCTGAAAGCTATGGACTCTACCAGTCCAAAATCTATAGACTCTGCCAGTCCAAAAACTATGCAATGCCTCAATTTAGGATTCTTGGGTCAGATAAAATATTATGAAACCTCCACTTCTACTTATTATATTGTTTCCTCTCTATATGATCATGTATTGATTCATGAAACTGTGTGGAAATTAGTAGAATAATAACAAACTCATTTCTTAGATGCATTCATTGTTCTTTAGCAAAATTGATTCCTCCTAGAAAAGAGTTTTTTGATAATGTAACCAAGTTTTATAAGCTACTTCCTCATCCATGTCCTATAAACTCATTGATTAGTGAATTCAAGCAAATAGAATCCAACTACCTAGGCACAAAACCAATCATGGTATTACCTAGAAAGATTTGGAACATCAATAGTTGGTTAACAAATGAAGAGGAAGATCAAATCTTTTAAGTACTGGAAAAACATACCAAGGCTTTTACTTAAGATTATACTAAAATGAAGGGAATTCACCCTAGCATATGCACTCATCACATTTACATGGAATCTGTCAAATCGGTTGACAACCACAAAGAATAATAAACCCAACATTAAAGGAAATAGTCAAAATAGAGATCCAAAAATTGTTGGAAGTTGGGTTTATTTACCCAATCTCAGATAGCCAATGGCTTTCACCCCTAGTAATTATGCCCAAGAAAAATGGAAAATTAAGGGTATGTGTAGATTATAGATAATTTAACAAAGCAACACTAAGAGATTATTTTTCTCTACCTTTCATAGATCAAGTTCTTGACAACTTGGCAAGAAAGAGATATTTTTCTTTCCTAGATGGGTTTAGTGGGTATAACCAAATAATGGTGGTAGCTAAAGATCAAGATAAAACCATATTTACCTACCCTTGGGGAACTTTTGCTTACTGAGTACTCCCATTTAGACTATGTAATGCTCCAGCAACCTTTTAAAGAGTAGTTATACCAATATTCTCTAACCTTATAAATGATTTTGTTGAGGTATATATGGATGATTTCACTGTTCATGGTTGAACTTATGAAGAGGCTTTTAAAAATTTGGAAAGAGTATTGATCAGATGTGAAGAACATTAATTATCTTTGAGCCATGAGAAATGTTTTTTGATGATGGATGAAGGAATAGTGTTGGGACACCATATTTCTACAAAAGGCATTCAAGTAGATCCAAAGAAGGTCAAAATAATCTCCAATTTACCCATCCCATAAACACAAACTAAAATTAAGAGTTTTTTGAGACATGCTAGTTACTACAGATGCTTCATAGATAATTTTAGCCAAATAGCTACCCCTATGCTTGCCTTGCTTACAAAAGATAGTACATTTAAATGGAGTGATAGTTTCTAGTAGACCTTTGAGACCATCAAAGCTAAACTCATTACTACTCCAGTATTGAGAGGACCAGATTAGACTCAACCATTCCATATATACATAGATGCTTCGAATACAATAATAGGAGCAGTCCTTAGACAAAAGGATGAAGAGGATAACATGTATTCTATATAATATATTAGAAAAAACATGACACCTACTGAAAGAAAATACACCACAACTAAGAGGGAATTCTTATTTGTAGTTTATGAAATTAACAAATTCAGACACTACATAACATGCTACAAGGTATTTTTATATATAGACCATTCAGTTATTAGATACCTTACCAAAAAACCAATTTTGGGATGTAAGATTATTAAATATTTGTTGCTCTTACAAGAATTTGATGTTACTAATATAGATAAACTAAGGAAGTATAATGTGGTTGTTTATTTCTTGTCAAAAATGAACACTATAGGATTATATACATACATACATACATACATACATACATACATACATACATACATATATATATATATATATATATATATATATATATATATATATATATATATATAGTGAAAATCCTTCTGGGACACTATTAACAATGCATGCCTAAAAACTAACTTGTTGGCTGGCTATGCATTAGAAAAGGGCTTTGGATAGAAAACTAGTAATGGTTGGCCAAAGGGCAAAAACAAAATACATACATACATATATATATATATATATATATATATATATATATATATATATATATATATATATATATATATATATATATATATAAGAATCTCGTCATGTCACTATGATTGGTCCTCTCCATGCAATAATTTTTTTTCTTTCAACACCTATTGACTAATCCATGCAAACTTATTTATACAAGATAAATGGCGAGCAAAGGATAAATCTAAGGTCAAAAGTAAGTGAGACATATATTCTATTTATCTATGTTTAGTTAACTAATTATCTCTAATTTAATTAAGACTTATTCTACGGAGATGACCCAAACTTGAGCCTTCCAAAATGGAATGACATGACACATACCATAATGAAGAAGCATGCAAACAAGCTGCCAAAGGTGTATGGATAAGTGTGTATCTTTGGTATAATCAATTTCATCATCAATAATGATAATGATGGGATGTCATAAAAAGGATTTTAAATGAAGTGATAAATTGATATCACCATCAAAGTATCATGTCATCATTTCCCCTAATTTTTAATAATTTGACAAAATGGCTGGTACACTCCATAGAAATGTGTAGTGCTAAACTATATCAAGTAATCATATTAAACTACAGACTCATGCAGCTATGGAGTTTCACACAAACTATTTCATTTCTATCAATTTCAATAGAAGTTGGTCTAAACATTAATCTGAGTAAAATAAATAAAGTTTTCTAAAAATTGGAGTAGAAATGGGACAAAAAATTAGATCAGAGCCAAAGAATGCAACAAAGTTTCATAAAGACAAAGCTTCTATGGCAGTGTTTAGAGAAAATGGTTAGCTACCTTTCATTGAAAATTTATCAGGTTTCCATGAAACAATGGTAAGAGAATTCCTCACTAATCTCACCCCTAAATTTTTAGTTGTTAAAGGTATTTTTATTCCTATTTCAACTCAAATTATAAGCCAAATCATACAAGTTCTAGAAGAGGCAATGAGAGCTACAGGTAGAATTCCATTTAGTGATTTAATTATATAATTTAATGGTAATGAGTGGACTAGGACTTTGTGTCTAATAAATTTTAAAGTAAAATCAAAAGGGATTAGTATAAATTCACTTCATAAACCTTGGAAATCCGTAGCCAAGTGGGTACTCAAATATATCCTTTGTGAGGGGAAACATAGTCTTTTAGGAGGAGATGCCATGAAAATGTTAATACACCTTAACCATGGGAGTCAAAACCCTCATTAAAAGATTAATCTCCCATACTTCTTATATGGTGCCATTCAAATTATGACTACAAATCCTAATGCTACTCTTCGGTATCATGGCCTTATTCACCTAATTATCTAATATCACTTCCTTTAGCAAGGACAAGAGGTCTGGGAGGAATTTTAGAATAGTGCAACACAACAAATTCCAAATCTACCTACACAAAAAACCCCAAATCTACCATAGGAACATTCATCTCCACCTGCTGCATCATTTAAAAAAACATCCATAGAAGAAATCATAGACTGTAGTCTCAACAGAAATCCTTTCTTCTTCTTCAAGAAGAAGAATCACAAGGTCTCAAATCCATGTAGTTTCAAGGTCTCCATAAGAACCTTATAAATATATAGTGCAACCAATTCCTTTTTTAGGAAGAATAAATTTGAAATGAAAGGTTGCTACAGAACCTAAGAAGACTAAGGGTTTGATGGTTGAAAAGGAAAGACAACTGAGTGTAGCTCAAAGAGTGACCAAAAGAAGGAGAAGGCTAATTCTGATAGATGAAGATAAACAAGAGGCTACATACATTCCAGATAGTCTTGAAATGGTATCTCATTCTCCCATACATCAAAATATCCCTATAACGATATATGTTAAATGAACTCCTTTCAAAAGGAACTCTCCAATTTTAATGGAGGAACCAATTCTAGAAGAAGAGCCAATCATGGCAGGACAACCACATGTTTCAATTGAAACTATAATGAATAAAGGAAAAAATGTATCCATAAATGAGAAAGGAAAGTCCTCTAATCTAAATGATCTTGTTATGTATTTAACCTTGAAGCTTTCTCAAGCTCAAGCTCTAGAGCAAAAATAAATAGCTGCCATTGCTGACTTGATCAATCAATTGCATAATAAAGATCATCTAAACTCATTATTGGTGGAAAAATTAGACACAACATCTACCCATCATGTAATATAAGTTCATATATTAGAATAAATAATAAAGAAAAATGAAAGTGAAAAAATAGACCTCTAGATATATGTAGAAAATCTAAAGAAGGAGAATAGGATATTACAAAGTTTGGTAAACTCTTCCAAAGCACCTTCTAATGTTGCACCTTCTCCTCCTAAGGTATTTGTTGACAGAAGTTGTCAAACAAGTTGTCTAGGTATTCCTACCTTATAAACACTAAATCAAATTGAAGAAGAATATTCCATACTTAAATAGAAAAACAAATTTTCAACTCCTTCAAACAAAATATTGGAAAATGAAAAGAAAGAATTAGAAGCTAAGGTCCAAGATTTAGAAGAAAATTTGTAGGATGCATGAAAATTAGGGGAATCTCTTTTGGCATGTAGGAATTCTTCTCTTGCATATAGTTTATTTTTATTTGAATAATTTTATAGGTGGTAGATTTTGAGGATCTCTTGTCATCTTCCTTACAAAATTTCATAACTAACAACTTTTTTGGAAATTTTCTATAGTACTCAACCTGATCAAGAGTATTTCCTTTCCAAGTTTTATTTGAATAATTTTATCATAGGAGACCATGAGAACAATATGTTTTTAATAAACCTTCATGTAGGATAATTTCAACTAAGGGAATTATATTTTACATTCAAAAATCAACTAGCATGGAAAAGCATATTTGAGGAGTATACAAATCATGCTAGGACTATATCATTGTGTATCAGACTAGCCTTTCCTATCCCCATATTGATCAAACATAATTTTAACTATTCTTGTTTAAGTGATGAAGTTAAAATGCATTATTTACAAGATTTATATGATTGTGCTATTTCTTGACTTATTTTCAAGATAGAGTTTTGATTCAGTGGTGACTGCAAGTGTGCAAATGTGGGACCAACTTTCAGTGCCTCTTAAAAGATGAGAGGTCATGTCTCCAAATAACTTAAGATGGAGTATGAGGAGAGATTCCTCAATTTTGGAAATTTTAATAGAGGTAATAAACTCTGGAGGGGAAAAGAAATGGATTGGCATGAGATATAGACCCCCTTTATTGATCATACCTATTTCAGGATGGCAGAGTTGGGCTCCACAATTAGAGGAGAAACTCAATATATGGAAACAAATGATTCAAGAATATTAAAGGTGTATAAGAAATTTAGACAAGCATATAATAGATGAGTTTGATGACTATGATTTGAATCAGAGTGTGGAAAGTAGATGCCAAAGCTATGAATTCCAATGAATGTTTGCAATGTGACTTATAAAAGGTAAATCCTAGGGGAGATGATGAGCTCAGAATATGGCTCATTATTGACATGTTATTTCCCTCAATTCATCTCTCTAAGGATATTATCTTATGCAAATCATAGATTATTGGATAGTTATTACATGGAAAGTAGATATTTTTCATGTTTATATTCAACCAAAGACTAAACCTTTAATTTTTCATTAATGTCTAATACATATCATGTTTTAGTGATTTTTGTTGTGAAGATTGCTCAGAAAGAAGACACAGGCAATGTATAGTGAAAGTTTAATTTTGATCTCCATCCAACAGAACTATGAATTAACACAAAATGTTTCTATGGACTCTGCATGATTGTTTCTATGGACTCTATAGGCTTGTTTCTATGAACTCTACATGCTTGTTTCTATGGACTCTATAGGCTTGTTTCTATGGACTCCGAAGGCTTATTCGTATCGAATCTATAAGGTTAATTTCATGGATTATGTAAAGATAAATATACAAATAAGGAAGTTGGTGGCTAGATAAGATGAGAGAGAATCATTCCAATTGGAGTAAAATGAGGAAAATACCCACCTGCTATTTTTTAGGATTCAATTTTGACAAAGTTTTATATATTTGGATCTTAGGAATATTATAGGATAGTATATATATTTCATTAGAATAATTGGATCTCTTGGAAATCCAATCTCCTATCTTTGGATGAATGGATCAACCAAGGAATATTATTTCTTTACATCTTATTTTGAGTTGATTTTATTAGTATAAAAGGTAATAATTTTGTCATTGAAAATTATTAGAGAATAGAGGAAAGATACAAGCATATTACATGTTTTAGCCAAATTTTAATCATTTTAGTTTTATGAATTATTACTTTAGTTTCTAGCATTGATTAATATTTATTCCTGAGTATGAGAGAAGCAAGGGCCCACTCTCCTTGGAACTAGGAATTATGTATAGTAATTATGTTATGTTCTATTAACCTTTTTTTAATAACTAATTAGAATCTTGTTAATGTTTGCATTCATTCATAAAAAAATCAAAACAAATTCATAGTTTAAAAGGCATTTCCTTATTCCAAAGTCATTTCCTTTCCAATAAAAGTGTGTTTTATTTTAAATCAAATGTGTGAAGCAAATCTCCTTTTCTAATTAAACATCTCCATTTCCATGAAAGCATAAATAGGAGTGTGATTTTACTTTAAAGCAAAAGAGTGGATTTATTTTATTAAATAGTTACATATTTTCCTTTTCAATAAAAAAGTGAATCAAATAGTTTAAGATAAATTTCTTTCTTTAGTCAAAGTTAGAATAGGACCATCAAACACCCCCATAAGCAGACTTCTAGATCTACCATCCTAGACTTTATTATAGACAGCTTTGGACACTAGCCCCAGTTGATAAGACATCAATTGAGCATTGATTAAATGAAGAGTTAAATGAAACTCATCAACCACCTCCTCTAATCACCCTAGAGGTATATTACCTTAACCTTCCTTTACCAAGGCAATCCACTTGTGTTTAAGATCCTATACCTACCAAATAGATTAAAGTGATACCCATATGGAGGCCTTCTTCGGCAAAGGATCATAACCTCATCATTCCCACCCTTGAAAATAAATATACAAGAGGAAGATTAGGTATGAAATATTTTATTAGTCCATCTAATGTTACTCAAGTTCTTATTACCCCTCTTCACATCCCCCCTCAATCCCAAATTATTCCTAAGGAACCATTTAATATCCCTAGTTTTAGGATACCCTTGTAAACATCAAGTAACCTAATGATGTCTAATACCCACGCACCCTCTCCTCTCTTCAAGAGAAATTAAGTGCTTAAAATTTAGAATTAGATCATTTAAACATGGTGGAAAAAATATCAAGGTTGGAAGAGGAAGGGGAAGCCATTCAAGAGATGGACAGTGATGTAGTTGTAGCTGAGTGTTAATAATACCTCGGAGAAGACACTTCTAGAATATATGAATAGGAAATTCAAATTAGAACCCATGTGCACTCTAATAGATTAGAAGGTAAACATGAGAAGCAATTTGATGATGAGTGATAGTTGTAATATCATAATGATGGAGCTAATGCAAGTGATGCACAACCTAAAATATCCTTAAGACATCAACCAAACAACAACATTCATGAACCTATTGTGGAGGTTAAGATTATCTCAAGTGATTTTCAAGATCAGTGGAAACACTTGTTCTTGGATTTATTGAGTGAAATTGAGTAATTTAGCAAGGCAAATTTGAGTGAAGTGATAAGACAAAAAGTTATAATCCTAGGTGAAGAAGGAAATGTGAGTCAAGAGGTGCCATAAAAGAGGACATTATACTTGAGTGGAATGATGAATTGTCACCTTCCATTAGATATGAAGAGGTTAAAACTTTAACTGATCACTAACCTTATGATGACCCTACCAAAGTGAAGAAGGTGATTAACAAACTTAGTGACTTATAGATAGATGATAGAAGTAGAGATGAAAATTCTAGTTTGTCTATTAAAGATGGTGATATGTATTTTTGGGAAGAATTAAAAAACATATTCTTAAAGTTTTACACCCCACCTTTACACCAATAAATGTTTGAGAAGAAAAAACATGCCAAAGATGCTTTGATAGTTGATTATCTTAAACCTAATGGGTAAAATCAGTTTTAGCCCCTAACAGAAGAGGAGATGATAATAATGATGGAAGAGAGATATTTAGGATGAGTATGATTGGTTCCTTGACCCTCACACTCAACCCATATATAAATGAATGAATCTAGATGGTTCATTCACTCTTCCAATTGACTAGAAGAGTGCTAGTTGTAGATGGAAGTTGTCACACATTGGCCAAAGTTTGATTGGAAATAAATCATTATACGATAGCTCCAAATTAGATTTCCATAGTGATTAGAACACATTCCCATTTGATCTTGGGGGAATGAAGTCAAAATTTAGGTTGATTCTGAGATAGCTAGTTTGTTTGTCTAAATAAGTGTTTTGAACAAACTTGTAGGTGATGTCATATTTCTTTTTTCTTTACCCTATTTGTTCTTAAAGTTAGGTTTGTTTTATTTCCTTATTTTTGTATCTTGTTTCTAATGTAAGTCTTTGAGATGTTAAAAGTACATTTAGTCAAAGGGGTCATCACTTTATGCTTCTTATTTGAGTAGTTTTGTTAGGACAATGTCTCAATTCATTTGATCAGCAAGACGGCCACCCATCAATCACTATAAATGTTGTCATTTTATCCTCATAGGTTTAATGTCAACACCCCACATAAAAAATGTTTAGTTCCCATCCTTCTATCCTACTTAAGATTACTTCCAATGTAGTCATGTCATCCTTATTTTATGTGAGTCTTGGAATATTATCAAGAAGTTTATGATGTGTCATGGTTTTTTGCTATATTTAATGTCATGAGAATCTTGGAGCCCTTGTGATGTTGTATTGGATTTAATAATATCTTGGAGTGAAACATCATTGTCAAAATATTTTTTTAAAGTCAAGGAATGTATTATCCTTATATGAATAATATAGTGGTATTTAGTTATATAAAGGTGCTTCAAGAAATTATTAGATGGTATATTATAGTTTCATGGTACATTCAAGGTTTTTTACCTATGACATCCCCACCTAAAGTCCATTTGACCCCGCTTTATGACTCCCTCAAATCACTCTATGAACTTAAGTCACCTTTTCAAACTTGGGGAGATATTTTGATTAGATATATCAAAAGGGGCCTAAAATAGATGCTACCCACACCAATTTCCTTCATTAAATGCTTCATGCCACTTAAGGTCCTTTTATGTTCCACCCACACCCCTTCCACCAAGCCAACTGGGCCACATATGACATCCCATGACTTTTACAACTACTTCCTACATTTTCCTACTTGAAACAAGTTTATTAATACATGCATTCCTTCATTTGAACCTCATATGGTGTTGCAAGAGTTTAAAGCTTCAAAAACATTGGAAAATCAAACATTTTGAATGGTTTTCTACACATAGTATAGACTGTATGGACAATTTCATACATCAAGGGATATGGTAATGAAATTTAGCTTCGGTGTGATGTCTTTTTTAAGGTTTATGATGAAAGGATAAAGTTTCAGCCCAAAACTAGTATGCACATTTTTAGCCCTCTTTTGTAATGTCAAACTACTCCTCAGGGTCTTGTTTGTATCGTACAAGAGAGAAAAAGTCAGGGTCCCAAATCTTGGCCACAAGAAGTAGACTCAATCAGATTCCCATCATGAGAAATTATCTAAAGATTAGTTTTTATAGCTTTATGAACCTTACTTAAGAATTTAAGGAATGTGTTTTCACCTTTCATCTGCACATACCATATTAACATATAAGGTATTATTGTGTTTTTGAGTGGTTTTATTAGTCTAATAACTGATTCTTTTGTATCAAGTCTCAAATGGATATTATATGGTAATTTCCAAGTTTTTCTCACATTTGTAAGCACATAATAATGGAGAATCCTTAAATCTAACCACTTTATATAGCCTTAGACAATATTGTGGAAAGAACTAAAGATTTCATGTCTTTTTAAGAGTTTCAAGCTATGTATTGAAGTTTGGAGAGGTGTCTCTATGTTTCCAATGCCTTGTTGAATGTCCAGATTCCCTTTACAACCTCAAATGGTCGTAAATAAGAGGATATGCGTATGTGGAAACCACTATGAAATATACTATGTTTATGATCATTAATGGTAGCTACAAGGTTGAAAATGAGTTCAAATGTATAGCATGAGATATTAGAGTAATGGTGGAACATATTAATGGTATTTGAAAAAAGCCTCTCCACCTCCTTGTTAGCTCAAAAGGGATAGAATAAAATTTCTTCATCTCACAAGCACTTAGTCCCTCTTTTGCATAAATTAAGGTTTCTTCATGAAATTTAAGGGTTTATAGGATTTTTAGGTTTCATTTAAGGCTATATATGGTTTATCCCTACCTTAAAACTTCATGTTTGCTTAAGGATATCATTCAAGGTATTCCAATGTATAGGTAGATAGTCTTAGGAAGGAGTTTTGTCCTCCATTTCATGTCATACCCTTCCACTACCTTTCACACTATCATCACTACCTCTTCACTACATTTTCTCCCTTGTTTCAATGTTTCCATCCCCTTATAACTCTATTACCATCATCCTTTAATCACCCATACTCCCTTTTTGGCCTTAACAAATCTAATCAACCCCTTCATACACCTTAGAAACTTCAAAAGGAATAAAACCATGGTAGATTGAACCATTTGAGCATATACCTAATTATAAAAGCCATTAAGACCTATAGTCAATTAGGGTGCTTGAACATGGTTTATGAAAGAAGAGCTAACAAAGATAGTAAGGGTTATGTCTAATTGAGACTGTAAAGTCTTTTGTGAGAAATCAAGTGTTAATCATGTTGAAAAAGCCTAAAACCTACAAGTATGAAGGTGATAGCTCCTTTAATAAGGATTATCATAGTTTAACACCTAAAGTCACTATGTTAAAGGGAAAATGAAAAAGTTTACAAGGAATATGTTTGAAAATACCATGTATAGGTAGGAGTAAGGGATAAAAGACACCTACAAGATGGTCATGCTAGAATACAATGAGAAGCACATGACTATTTAAATGTCTTAATGATAAATTAAAATGGATAAATTTGGTCTCCAAGTTCCATTAATGATTGAGGTCTCAAACCATAGACAAAGGTAAATGTGAAAACAACTACATTGTAGGTAGGCTAAGACACAATCTTAAGAAAATTAGGAATAAAAGAGAAGGTAGGGTTTCATGTGCAGCATTGGTCTATTCAAATAAAGTAAGTGACCTTGGTGCATATGTTCCAAAATTAATAAATCTTGGTCATGAACACTTGAAGGAGGTGTGAGCATCATTTTAAACCATCATCAGTCAATATACAAGTTGAAAAAAGGTATACATAGGGTCTCTATTAGATGCAGTCAATTTTCCCTAAGAGAACACTCATATGCAAAGAGGATTACATGTGTGAGTTGTCATAAAAGATTGAATCAAGGTGATAATTTAATTAAGATGTACTTGGGTCATCTAATGAATTTGTAACTCAATAAACCCATAAAATACATGTCTATAGACTTATAAGGGTTAGACTAACCCTACCTCCTCGAAAACCTACATACATAAACCAAGTGCTTAGGAGGACTCTCCACTCCATGAAGACATAATGAATGATTTACACTTAATAAATTAGAACATATCCAAATCTTTCCTCAAAGTGTTCAATCATGCACACAAGTAGTTTGACCACTAGCTTTAAAAGCTCACACACTCTACCACATGAGTTCTCAAGAACAAAGATATTATCATGGTTTAGGTACCCATGTATACTAATAATCCATGATATTTTTATTTTGATTGGAAGGATAGTTTTTATGAATGAGTGTTAAGAAGCTAAACACTTAGAAATAGCCTTTAAGTTACCCTAGGGTCATATTTTATCACTCATATCCTTATCCATAATCTACATGGGAATCATATCCAATCATGGAGGTTAGGTAGGTATATTCCCTTGATATTCATGAAATTTGTTTTTGTCTTGGACTTATATGTTTCATGAACTATACTTAAGACCCCTGACCAATCATAAACCTCCCTAAAACCCTAGGTAGACCTAGTCTAAGAAATTTGGTATTTTATAAACCTATCACCCTAAAGTGACTTGGTGAGATTATAGAAGGTAAAAATCACTCATACGAGAATCACCTAATGGTACTTGACCATAAGGATATTATATGAAATCCTTAAAAATAGGCTATTTTGTAAGAATTTGAGCAGAATAAAAGGTGTTTGATAGTATAAGGTGTTTCCAATAATTGTGGAAGCAAGTTTCAGACTCATTAAAATCCTCAAATATTAAAATTCATAATTTTTTAGCTATATATACCTCTTAAACTTGTTTCAAAATAGCTAGTCTACTAGTAATTGAAACATGATGAACCAATCTACTAGTAAGAGTGAGATCTTGAGTGTTTGTTGATGGTTTAAGCATATATCATAGATGAAAAGGTTATTTTAGGCATAAATATCTTGTTGTCATAGATTTATTATCTTCATATATGTATTCCATGGTAGTCATACACCAATACTTATGTAATTAAGCCTATTTGGCCTACTTAGTCAACCAAGGAGACCAAAAATGGTGTAAGAGGCTAATAGAGGGAGTGTTAAACACCATAAAAACCATTTCATGGAGGAATTTAGGTATATTTTATGGAAATTAAAGAAAAATGGAGTAGTTACAAGGCCCCATGGGCATGCAAAAGGGAGTTACATCACTTAGTGGGTCATAGAGATGATCCTTGTTTGACTCTATTAAATGTTGGAAATTAATGGAAAGAAGAGAGATCGATAAAAGGTTGAATAAAATCAATCTTAATGAGTCATGATTTTATAAACCTCAACACTTCAAATAGTTCATTTAATATACCATATACTCAGCTTAAGCATGGAAATGTAAGTGGGAGATTAACAAGGTCAATGTAACTATAGAAAAATGGTCAATTATGGTCAATTATGACCCATTTTCCATCCTTATATGCACTTTACCCTCTCTCTCATTTAATTCTTCTATATATTTAGGATTATAAACCTTATTTTTCATCTCTCAAGATGGTATAAGGATACTCTACCAAAATTTGTACTTTTGCATCTATCTAGATTGAATAACAGAGTTTACAACTTATTTCATGGTGAAATCCTAGTGTGTTTATAATTGTTAATGTGCAAATATGATTATATTATTTCTTTTTTATGTCTTTGTCAACCTAAGTGTCAAATAATTATCTCATGTAATTCATGTGGAGTGTTTAAATATTTATAATGGAGTCTTGAAGTGTATCATTACTAGTGAGAGTCTTACACTAAACCTAATTATCCTAGCCTTGTCATTTCATTCATCTAGTCCTACCTCCATATGAAACACTCATGTATGGGGCTCATAAATATGACTATTTTGTTGATATAAATCCATTATTATGTTAATAATTCCATATTATTAGTGGATATTTGAATATACGATGCATCACCACATGATAGTATAGCTTTAATTCATGCAATTCTTTCACTCTTTTCATCCCAAAATGTTTAGGTCTTAAGAGAGAATTCAAATGAATAATTAGGGGATCTATCCTTTTAAAAATTCTATATATTTGGACCAACATTATCTAACCCATAGCCTAGGGTCACTCCCATGTTGGACTAGGTTTGATTAGAGGACTTGAATAATCCTTTGCTCAACTAGGGTGCAACCTAAAACTGTAACAGGTTTATAATTGTAAGAAAAGGTTCTAGAAGGTTTATATGGTATTCATGGCATTTAATGGGAATTAGGTTTATTTTCTTAAAGTCTTAGATGTTTATCATAGCTTTTATGGGTCTAAATATGATTAGAAAAATCCTAAAGAAGTGAGACCATCTTAAACATGTCATGCAGGAAGGAACATGTTAGTTTAGTTGTATATTTAATAAGTGTACTTGTGAGGCCTCTCAAAGTCAAAGCACTACATGAAAATGATTTTTTCTCATGCCTTTAATTTCGACTACAAATCTGGTGTCTTGATGAGTTTTTTATCTCAAGATATAAGCCTATAAAAAGGATCTAATAATGTGTGATGCATTTGAGGATGTCATTCTAAAGCCATGAGAAGTAGCCATTTGGGTTAAAAAATCTTCAAATGATCCTAAGGTTGAAAGAAAGGCTACCAAGTGTAAAAACATCATTCAATCACATTATTATATTAATGGCACATGGGTGATCAATTAAGTCAATAAGTAAAAAGGTCCCTAGATCAAGATCAATGGTGCATATTCTTTTATACAAACCCTGATCGATGATCTGAATTAAGACTGAGGTCATTGGATCTAGATAGATTAATAATGTACTTTAAATCATTCAAAATTAGATCTAACAATGAGCATGAGGTCAACAAGTTAGAGGATCCTAATATGTAATGCAATGGTGATAAGTGTCATTCTCATAGTGAATCAAAGGATCAACGATGTGTAATTGATATTACAAATTCAACATCAATGGAGTGTATTTGACAATGTAAAGGAGATTGATGGTGTGAATCAAGTTAAAAGGTTAATGAGCCTATAAAAAAAAATAGGCTACCACATGGTGTAAAATTAGTAACTGGATGAATACTAGTAATAAGATCCTTAGATTGAACATAGAGTTACCAAGTGACATAATTTGGGAAGCCCAAATCAAAGATGATAAAGAAAATTCAATAAAGTTCTAAGAGGCACAAGATAGTGACATGTGTCCATATTTTTTATGGTCATATTTTGAGATATGATAAAGAGTGTTGTGAGGATTCCACATAGATAGGAATTGGATCAAATTTTTTTGTGGACCTAGATGGGCAAATGCATAGATCTGAGAACTAAATATTATTTAGATCAAGTAGGATTAGATATTTCAAGTTCAAAGGCTGTGATTAAAGCTTAGTATAGACCTTTGGTTTGAAGATTTATAACTTGTATGACTTGTTTTTTGAGGTCATAATGCATTTCCATGATTGTGTCCATTATCTTTTGAAGGGGGATCCATGCATACAATGATTTCTTGGCTTGCATAATGTTCAAAGGCAAAATAAGTTTATTTAAACCTAATGAAGATAAATAATGGAGCTTATCATATTGTAGATATTCATTAAAATGATGAATATATAAAAACCAATAAATGGGATTGGTTTTCATCTATAATAGACCTATGTCTAGTGTTTGAAGTAGGAGAAGAGTTATGATTAAGAAAATAAGTTGCTTATCTTTTGACATGGTTATTGTATACACATAATATTTTAAAAAAAATTTATTACTAACTCTATATATCTTGTAAGAACTTGTCGAGTCTTAATCTCTCTCAGTGTATGCCTTAAAAGGCGTACTAGGAAAGGGGTGGGTAGACCATTGGTTCTTTATAAGATTTTTATTCCTTTTACCATTTTCCATCTACACACTTGTCCCCTTAAACCATTTATCCTAAGCTTATTCTTATAATTCCTACCCATTCCTCTCAGTTTTCAGGGCTTATCCATCCTTTTCTTTCCTTAACTCCCTTTTGGTTAGTTAGTTATACTAGATAGACTAGGTCAACCTAGTATAATTTAGGGGTATTTTTCACTTTCTTAGCTTGTTAGCCTTTTGACTGACATAGCTCAAACTTAGTGAAATGTCCTTGAAACAACATTGGGTAGACCAAGTCGACCCTATATAGCTGATGTTTTTGATAGGATTTATGGAAAGATCTAACTATATATACAAATTCATTTCCCATCATTTCATAAAATAATAATTAATAGTAAAGTGAAAATGAGCATCTACTTATTGACCATTCTACTTAAGGAATAAATATTAAGGTTCTATACTTTCTTTAAGATATGAATCTTATCTTCAGGAGAAGTATTTTGGATGCTTAGATAGGTTGTGTTTCCTAGAGCTGATTTATATTTGTTATCTTTACATACCACAATAATATCTTGTGAAGCACCTTGGCCAAGGGAGACATTGAGACCTGATAGGCATGCCTTCAAAGGTACGTATTCCTAAATTTATTTCTCATTTGTAAGAGTAGATAGATAATGAATTTGTATTGTTTTCCCATGTATTAGGATTTAGTATACTTTTATGTGAGTATATGTCTTTTAATACATGTTTAGTTTAGTTGTTTCATTTTCTCTAATCCTCACTTTATGCCACAAGCTTTGATGTACACTAGATTAGATTTACTTTCCTATTATTAGAGTAAGTGAATGTTTTAAACCTTAGGACTCCATTAGGTTTGTGAAATTATGTTATATTTTAGGCTTTATAACCCTTACTATTATGATATATTATGACAAGTGATCCCTTAATCAAGTCTAGCGGATCCCCATATTGGTCATGCTCCCACTTAACAATTATATCCCAATTTGAAGTCTAGGTATGTTATATCTTCTTTGAGATTGGATTGACTTATAAATATGATGAATTTTTTATTAAATAAATTATATTAAACCTTAGTGAAACTAACCCTTGTAGGATTTATTTCACTTGTATTCATTCTTTTAGTCATTATCTTTATCATACTAGATTGACTTTATCGACCTAGTTTTCTAACTTCTATGTGTAGGTTTCCAAGAAAAAGAAAATAGATCAACTCAATCAACATATTCCATGTTTCTATACTTTAATACATCTATTTTAGTCTACTAGGTTGACCCAATTGACCATTTATGTTTTTAACACTCTACAACAGGTTCCTACACAGCTTGATTGATCCTATCAACCTAGTTTATAGATTTTCTAACATACTTCAAGGTTATTCATCAATAATATTTCTTAATTAAATCTCTATTCCTAAAAGGTTAATTTATATCTCTCTATTTATATCTTTCCTTTCATAGTTTGTAGTCTTTAAAACTGCCCTTACATAGTCTATTGGATCGACCTTGTCGACCTAGTTTTGTGTTTTATGTATTATCTGAAATAACAAGGTCAATCATGACTGACCTTATACATTTTTAGACCTTGATTATATATTAAATTTTTTACCCTATTATATATTTTTTCATATAGTGTCAACACTATACCTTGTTTTAATTTGGAATTGATCTCTATATGTTAGTAATTAGTTCACACCTTTCTTTTCCTATTGCTTGCATGCTTAGAAGAACTCACATAGTTTAATTAGGATATTTTTAATTAATATCTTAATTTAAATATATAAATTTTATGCACAAATGAAAAAATAACAAAAATATAAATAAACACTTTAACATTTTGTCTACCTAAGGCCAATCTACTTGGATTTCATCACCAAGGGGGAAGCTAACATGATGCTCTAGTCAAGTGTAAATCATGGTTAATGGTATATTCTAGCTAATAACCCAACACCATTATCAATACAATTTGTGAAGTGAGGGGTTAAGCCCAAATACCAATCTTGTATCATTTCCACTATAATCCCTTTTAACCCAAACTACCTAAAACCATACTTAGATTATTACCTAGTACCTCGCTTATAGCCAACGTCCAATCACATTAAAAATCATAACTGAATAATCCAATAAACATTAAAATTGAAAAATTATTTAGATCATTAGTTTTAAATTTTATTTCTTTCTCTTTTCTTAATTGTGTGCACAAGAACTTACATTATCTAGTGTTAGTGCAAGGTTTTTTTGTGTGCTTCAATTGGATTGGACAACATTAATCCAATTGACTATCTATTTCCTTCCATTACTTACTATATTTTATTACTTTAAAAATGATGTCATTTAATTTTCATAATATATTTTTAGGATTATTTAATTCCATATCTATTTTACTAGATTGACTCAGTCGACCTAATACCTTTTCTTCCTTCTATACACTATGATGGGTCAACCTAGTCGACCCTATCTAGTTTGATAGTCCCTATTTCTATGTTAGGCCAACGCAATCAACCTTGTATTATTTTAGTCACCTTTTTGTCCTTTAATTTATCATCTCTCTTATTTTCCCTTCATCATGGAAGTTCTTTTAGGTGATGACATTGAGTTATAGTCAAAAAATATGATGAACTTTGCCAATCCTAATAGGGTCTCCCATAGATAGAGTTGTTATCCTCTTTTGGATGCTAGTAATGTTCATATTTCAACTCACACAATGAACTATGGGACCCCTCCTAATACCTCTTCACAACATAATCCTCTTTTCTCATTATAATATGAACCTAAGTTAGAGTATACTCTTAAAATTCTCTTCTTTATTTTTGAATTTCCTTAATATTAAGGAAAATATCCTTCTACCATTTACAACCTCATGATTAGTGGTCAAAACAAAGAGCCCCATTCACATACTCCTAAATTCAATACTATATTTTGGGGTGCCACTTTATTTAATTATCAGCCTCTTCCTTTAATTTTGACTCCTTATACCATCACATCTTCTTCTCTAACCTCTTCTACATCCATGCCTAATATCTCAACTAACATGTTAGGTCCTACATCTAGTGGGCCTCTCATAAGATACACTATACTTAATATTTACACTAGTTCATTATTTTTTACCCAAGGTAATCATGTTTTTAGTGTTTTTTCTTCTCAACCATTCACTAGTCCATATTTTGATACACAATCAAATTTTACCACTAGTGCCTCACATTCTCATAATTCATCTCAAGCTCATATCAACACTAATAATGGTACCCAAGACACTAATACCAACACAAATATCAACTCTAATGCTTCCAATTATAATCAAACAAATCAAATATTGTTATGAACACTTAATCAAATGAATATCTTTCAACTTCATAACATAAATCAAATGATGAGAATAAAAAACCACCTTCTTAATCTTCAATCTCATCTGTAACTAATGGCTTACAGCACACATAACCAAAATGTTCCCCCTCCTCTTCAAGATTCTTAAGGTGATCTCATTCCTCAACCTCCTTTACTAAATAAAACCATCAAGGATCTACAAAATGAACCTCTTATTGCTCAAATTTCCAACATTGATATAGGAGGTATAACACCTACACTTTCTTATAATGGGTCAACCGATCCTACCCTTCATCTCAAAACATTTAGAAATATTTACAAGGATTGGGCCAAACTGAACACCTTTGACATTACCAAGCTCCTTGCCAAAACTCTCATTAGTGATTCCTTAGATTGGTATAATCAACTTAGAGCTCATTCCATTTTTAGTTTGGAGGACATAGTAAATGCTTTAATGCAATAATTCCAAACTAATGATCTTCCTGAAAACATTTTGGCCTATTTCATTAATTTAAAACAAAATGAAAATGAAACTACCCAAGACTTAATTAAGAGATGGAAAACTTTGTCAAATAAATGTAAACATAACATGGTGGATGATAATATTTTTCATCTCTTTACAAATGCTCTCTTTCCTAAATTATAATATCAAGTTTGCACTCTTTCTCCATGCACTTTGGAGGAAGATATTAACCTATATAAAAGGCATGATTTACTAATGCATCAATTTGAGCCACCCTAACCTTATAAAATTCCTTGTATATTAATTAAAAAAACTACAATATCACTAATGATTGTGTTACAAATTCCTATGACACCATTCACAACATTCAAACTGTCATTCCTAACCCTTCTTCAGAACCATCTCCTTCTCAACAATATACCAATCCTCATTTGTATTAACCAAATAATATCAACGTTAACAAACCTCTATCCTTAGTTAAATTGCTTAAACATCTACCCAAGCCTATTCCATAAGATCTTGACCCTACTCATCCTATGAAATCCTAGTATGATCCTAAGAAGTTTTGTTCATTTTATGCTAGTTGGGGTCATTCTCATGAGACATGTAGACAAATTCATAATTTAGCTATGGAATTTCTTCTTGAACTTAATTTTGATCATGATTCCATTATCTATAAGTGTCAAAATGACTATGATAATGCTTTCAAGGACTATAAATTACATGATAAAACTCAAGCCTTAAATCAATCAAATGCTCATTTATCTATCTATAAAGATCCTTTACCTAATCATCAACCTATTCAAGAAAACCAAGATAACCCCATCCCTTCAACCAATAACATATAAATTAATGTTGAACCAACTTTGGAAGTGTGGTTATCATGAATAATATGTGAGGGGTGGTGGATTTAATTTATTCCCAACCTATCTACACTCCTTTATCTAGAACATATCGTGTTATCCAAGGTTCTTCTCAAACTCGTTTAAATGAGTTAGGGTAAGATGACCTTATTACTTTTTATGATAAAATCTATGATTTTCCCTTGGATAAAACTTCCCATTCTATTTCTACCACTCTTCCATCATATTCCAACATTAATGATAACCAAGCTTATAGTAACACTTCTTCCATTTCTCAAAATCAATTTGAACCAACTAATTCTTCATCTCAACATGAGTTAAAACCTTGTTCTAAACCTTCTTCTTCTTACCAGTAAAAAATTCAATGTAACTCAACTCCTCCTTCTGAGGACCTCTTTAACCATTATTCACCTTTATCTAACAACATTCCTATGGGTTAGGATGAATGGGACCGTATTACAAAAATCACTAATATCCCATGTCAAATTCCATTTATCAAACTTGTGAGGATTTCTCCCCATCATAAAAATTGTCTTATGAATCTATTATTTGAGATGAATGTCCCTCATCCTCTCCTATTAGGATGGGAGGCAACTTTATCTAGTTCTAAAGATAGTATTTTACAATAATGTGAAGAGATGTCTATCAATGTTGATGAAACTATAGACACTTCTATTTCCTTAAAATTTCTCTTAGATTTTATGATTTTTTATGAGATTTTACTCTATGTAGATGACCCTCCCTTATTTGTTAGTGTCCAAATAAGTGATATCTAAGTTAATCATGCATAGATTGATGAGGGTTCTAACACATGTGTCTCTTCTCTCAATTTCATTAAAACCCTTGGATATTTCAAATACAATCTCAAGTTTACACATAGCACCTACCAAAGATATAATAGAAGGAAAATGAGTCCTCTAGGTTGCATGTGGATTCCCATTACCATCTAACCTATCACTATACTTGTGAAGGTGTTGATATTTAATTTCCCCATTTATTATAACATCTTACTTGGTAGGCTATAGAATCACCACATGAGAGATATTGCTTCCTTTACTTTTAAATGAATTAAATTCCCTCATAATGGATCTATTTATAGGATAGAAGGTGAAACTAACCCTTGTAGTTTTTAATAATTGTAAGATCATTGTGTCTTCAAAATTACTACTCTTGAGTCTTTACCTAGTGTTCCATTTTGTGAGTCTCAATGTCTCAACATTCTTGTTAATTCAACCTGAAGTTATAGTGGGTATATTGAGCTCATTGGTAACATTTATCCTAATCTAATAGATTATAATGATGATTAGCTAAATGATATTAACTTAAAGATTAAAAATTTTAATCTCTCACCTCATCTCATCTTGCATCTTCCTACTTCCTTGCAACCTTGCTCTCGCAAGATTCCTTGTGATGGCATTCCCATAGTCCTAACTAAGACTAGGAATTTTATTCACCATGCTTCCTTAGATGATAAGGTCATCCCTACTTACATAATTGAACTTCACTCCTTAGATTATGAGGATGGTTATTACTTAGACGATTCATTTTAGGTGATTTTATATAGGCCCATGATGTTGTGATTGTTTATTATCATTTTCTTTACTTGAGTCTTTTCATGTATCTCATCATTTGTGTTCACTTATAGTTCCTAATTTTTGTATTTTTACACTTTATCATAGGGTAGATATGGAATCAACACCTTTAACTTATGAGGATCCATGTAATATTATGTTCATGGATTGTGCTATGACTAGGTCTTACCATTTTGCTACGTACCCTGACCCTTGTAGCTAGTTTACCCCTAAGGTTACTATAACTATCATTAGACCCTATATAGATCCTATTCCTCCTTTAGTAGAACATGATATAGTTAAGTCTCTTCTTGGTCCTTCTATATTTGATCCTATTTTTTATTTTTTTATGGCTGAGTCTACCCTTATTTTTGATGTTATCACTCCTTCTATTGAGACTAGTTCCATTCCTTCCTCATCATCACCCTCCCTTGGTGATGGTTTGCTTCCCTTGCCTAAGATGTCTCCTCTACCCACCAAATGTGCTAAAAATTTCAATTTGACTTATTCCACTCCTATTATACCTCCTTTTTATGAGTGATTCTCCTAAAACCACTCATAAGCATATTTGTTGCTTCCACATGACATATAATCATTATTTCACCCATTGTTACAAGTTGCAACAATATATTGATACCTTATATCCTTCTTACTTGTTATCATAAAAATCCATACCTCCCATAAAGGTAATTCTTGAGTAAATTCCTAAGTATGGTGAGGTATATTATCTATGGCATCTATGTGTCTCGGTCATTGTCACATCTTTCAACAATATCTTAAAGATTATTGCATAGCCATTCTAAATAATTCTACCACTCCTCCCATAGTTCATTAATACAAGAAGGCTTCTCATTATTCTCCCATGGATCCACATGTAGTGGTTCCATCCCCTCCTATGGTCCATTCACCACCTTATATGCCTCCACCCATGATTCCTTCACTCATGGACCTTCCCTCACCCATTGATTCTTCTCCACTAGTGATTCCTACAACTTTAGTAGATCCCACTCCCATGTATTCTCCTAACCATCCTTTGCCTAATTTTATTCCTTGGCATGATCGATCATGTATTCTTAATTTTTTAGTTAAGGAGATTAGAAAGGAAGTATTTGACCAATATTCATTGAAGATTGGTGAAACTTTAGCAGCAGCGTATATCCATCTTCATAGAGACTTATCCAATGTATAGATAATGTGTGTGGATATATTTACAAATATTTAAGAGCACATGCATAGTTATTTCACATTTTTATTTGATTTTACATGTTATCTAATATTATTTCTATCTATTATGTCATTTGACATTGTGTCAAATTTTTGGTTATATTATATGATGATCTTACTTGTACTATATCTTCCTTATATTATCTTTTATATTCACATATGGTTGTATTTTATCATTACTTTCCATTTTTCCTTGGATTTTTTCTTAAAACTCTCTTTCTTGTATCTTTTTTATTGTTTTGATTTCTTATCCCTCTTTTTCATACATAATTTATCATAGTGACTTGGTTAAACAAACCCTGTTACCTTTGGTTATTATATCCCTTTACCATAAAATCAGTTAGAAAATAATCTATCTCATTCCTATATCCTTTTACTAGTCCAATTATAGGATCTCCTTGTTCCTTTTCCAAAAACTAATCATATACATAGTTGAGACTTGAGATCACATGTTAGTTCATTGTCAAGCCTAAGTATCCTAGTTAGTCTTTATCTTTGGTTACTTAGATTATTTTAGCCTTACCCTATAACTCATTTGTATGTATCACTATCTCTCTCATGATTATTCATTCTAAATCCATATGGAGGAGGAATATTTTTTATTTGATAAGATACAAATCAGTTTTATATGGACTTGGAACCACTAGAATGAAATACAATAGTTTTAATAGGCCTTTAAGGGTTGAACGAGAAAAAAGAAAAACCAATACCTAGAGTGAAAAAAAGAAATAGAAAATTAAAGAATATTTAGGTGGAGGAAACCTCTTGAGTTTATTTATTATCATAACTATCCTTTATTGAAATAGTGGGTTTATCTTTTGAAACCTTGGCTCATGTGCAATTCCTAGGACCTTCAGTAGTTTCCTAAAGAAATATCATCATGAGCCGATTCATGCCTTTTACCTACAAAGGGGTTTGCTTAGGGGGGACCCTTCAAAATAAAGTTAAAATCCAAATCATTTAAATAAAAGGCAATGATATCCAAAAGAAAAATTATTCTTAAATTTCCAATCACATTAAAAATGTGATTAAAATCACATCTCCTTCTTTTAGTTAAAGCTCAAACTCCAAAATTGGCCTCATAGTATATCTGAGGTCCTTTAGGGTGTGATAGGCTAGTATATTAGAAGAGGAGAATAAAAAATAGTTTAGTGCTACCTACTTTCTCATGCAAGTACCCAATCATCATAGTAAAACAATGGCTATGTAAAGGGTCCTAAATAATAGGGAACATGTTGTGGGAAGGTATGTCCAATTTTTTTTAACCAATATACCTTCATGATTTGATCTTAGTAATAGACCTATTTTACTATAAATCATTGTGTTTATAGAGATCAGGTTTCCTTTGTACATAAATGACCACTAGTCACTTAGTATCTTCTCATGTCCTTAGTATGCCTCTTGTCTCCTAAGGTTTTCTCATATGATGCCTAAGTATTTCATTTTACACTCCATTTTTCACTCATTATATCACTTATATTTCATCTTGATAAATATTATTTTGTCTACTAGTCAATCCCCTTAGGATTCCATTTGTGAGTTTCTTTGTAAAACCATAGATATGACCCGACCATCCTCACAAATTAGCATATTTTCATTCCTATTACCCACATCCTTTCTTACCTAAGATTCTTGTTTATTCCACCCCAATGGTGTTATATTTTTTGATTTGTATTGTAAAACCATGGATAGGACTTAACCCTCCTCACAAAATTTTCCAATACCCAAGTCACCATCCAAATTACATGTGTCAGATTTTATATAAGATTAGATTGATTATGAAGTTACATGTCATTTTACATGCTTTCCATCTTGATTTAATATGTTTTATGATTAATTTAGTTTTATTTTTTCTTTTTTCTTATTTTCCAAGTGTGTTTAATATTACAACCATTTCTTGAATTTTTCATACTTCCCAGCTTGAATTAGTATGATCAATTTAAGACCAATCTTTTGCTAATGTTGTTTTTCTCTTATACTTCCTAGCATGATTTAGTATGATTGATTCACTTAATTAAATTTTTTTATTACCATTTATACCCTTTTACATACCTTCCATTTTATTACATTCATTTCATACTTCCTAATGTAATATTAGTATGATTTTACATGTTTTAAATTGGTGCAAAAATATTTCACTTTGGTCTTAAAAACAAATTCTTTTTTACCATAATTTTTTACCATTTCTTGGTTATTTATACTTAGTCATTTCTTGTTATTACATATTTCATAGCTTGAAATAGTGTGTAGTACATTTTATTAAATGGTTATATTTTTTGTCCTTTTTGCCTATTTCTTTTTAACCATGCATGTGTCCTACATAATGCTAGAAAAGAAACCACATCTCATATATTTCCTACAAAATATCAAACAAATATAAATACATGTTATAGAAATAAATATATCCAAATCATTCAAAAACACAACCATCATAATGACAACATACACATCTAACATCAATATGCCAAAATGTCTATTGATCACTCCCCTTGGGATTTCATTTGTGAGTTTCTTTGTAAAACCATGGATAGGACCTGACCATCCTCACAAATTACCATCTTTCCCTTACTATTAACCACATCATTTATTACATGATATTATTTTTTATTACACCCCAATGGTGTTCTATTTGTCGAGTTATAGTCTAAAACCATGATAGGACCTGACCCTCCTCAAAAAAAATTCCAATACCCAAGTCACCATCCAAATTACATGTGTCAAATTTGAGATAAGATTTTATTGATTATGAAGTTACATGTCATTTTACATGAATTCCATCTGATTTAGTATGTTTTATACTTACTTCATTTTTATTTTGCCTTTTTTCTTTTTTTTTGAGTGCATGTAACATTACAACCATTTATTGTATTTTTCATACTTCCCAGCTTGAATTAGTATGATCAATTTAAGACCAATATTTTACTAATTGTTTTCTTCTTATACTTCCTAGAATGATTTAGTATGATTGATTCACATAATTAATTTGTTTCTATTACCATTTATACCCTTTTACATACCTTCTATTTTATTACATTGATTTCATACTTCTCAATTTGATATTAGTATGATTTTACTTGTTTTAAATTGGTGCAAAAATCTTTCACTTTGGTCTTTAAAAAAAATTCCTTTTTACCATCTTGTTTTACCATTTCTTGGTTCTTTATTCTTAGTTATTTCTTATTATTAGACATTTCCTAGATTGAAATAGTGTGTAGTACATTTTCTTGATTGGTTATATTTTCCTATCCTTTTTGTCTATTTATTTTTGACCATGCATGTGTCCTACATAAAGCTAGAAAATAAACCACATCTCATATATTTCCTATATCATATACAACAAAGCTAAATACATTTTCTAGAAAGAAATATATCTAAAACATCCATAAACACAACCATCATAATGGAAACATACACATCCAACATCAATATCCTAAAATGATCCATCATATATATATATATATATATATATATATATATATATATATATCATGAATTTAATATAATATATACAATCATATACATTGTTTCAACTTTATGGCTAGGCTCTATCCAATCTATCTCATGGCCTAGTCATGCTACTTAATGAGGCCTCAATTTCACTCCTCTAAATAGTACACTATAAGGAGGTTGTTCAAGATCTCAATCCCTTTACCTATCCCTATAGATGTTTCATCAACACTTGTGACTCCACTAGCTGGGTCCAAATATTTATCATCTATGTGACTATAGCCATATGCATATCTCTCTCATCTACTAGGTCATAAAATGCATGTAGTCTTGTTATACCCATAATTAATAGTGGTTAAATCATCTCTTTACACTCATATCTATCTTGTTAGCTCTACAGCTAATCTAAACAAACTTGCCTGAGTTGTGATAAATGATACACTTCGATACTCTAGTGTCATGGGGTCATATGGTTTTAGAGTCTCATCCAAAATGTCATGGGGTACTCCCCTCACTAGGGAACCCCATATCTCCTATTCATCCTCATATATACCTAAAAAATAACATGAGATGGATATTATATCACTATTATATCTTAGAATATATATCTACATCTACTTCTAAATAAAAAACATAAGCAATATTTTAACCATCTTTTCTTACCTATCTATGTCTCAGCTACTATGGTTTCAAAATTTACATGATTGTCTAACATAGTCTCCCTATTTGCATAGCCTCCTAGAACCTCCTCTATATGTTGCCTCCTCAATTCAAACTTGACTATCATGGCTCATGTTCATCTTAGCCTGCATCTATGTGGTCTCTCTATCATCTCCTCTAGCTCACCTATGGAGTAATCTAGGATGCCAATAGTCTATACTCTATCTTATTCCTCCTACCTCTATTGATTTCACATCCCTATCCTCTTACTCAAATCTTCATCATGCTTGACTAGTCCATGGTCACTCTCAATGTGGCCTTAGTGTTGGCCTCACCACTAATGGCTCTTATTGTCTCCTCCCCCATGGATCTTTAACATGTTGATACCACTAATTAAACATCAGTATCAATGTTATTGAATGAGATAGTTCTATCTACCCTGTCACCCATACCACTAGATGTGGCTCTCTCCACCAAAAATAGTTTCTAATAATCTCTATCCTTATACTCATTGGTGCACCTATGTCCTAGCTCACCCATGTATCTACTATGTGCTCATATGGATTCCACACTATGTCTACATGTCTCACTAACTATAACACTAACATGTGGGGCATGACCTATAATACACAATCCTCTCTCCATCTCCATACCCAAGGTAATCTATCATCAATCACATGGAGCAACATAACTTGATAGTACATAAGAAAACCTGTCATGTATCCAAGATATCATCACTATGATCATTTCCATGGTATTCTACCCTTTAAATAGAATCTCATACATATCATGTACTAACTGGACCCATATGATAGATCCCAAATCATATAAAACTCATTCTTCTAATATCATCCTTCTCAAGGCTACCATGAATAGTGATACCTTGTCATCTAACTTGTGACATAGCAGTCAGAATGTCATAAGGCCTAGCATATGTTTCTAAATGTCCAAAATATATGATGTATATACATCAAACCTGTTAACTCTCCTATCTAGTAATATCATCTCTGAGCTTGTATCCCATAAGGCTAAGGCTTTCCTCTCCTTTAGGCTATTTGGTATCCCTATGGTCACCTACACTCCTGCTATAGGTTGCCCCATGATGGCATAGACATCCTCTATCATAATATCCACCTCTAATATATCCCCATCCACCTCCCATTTCAAGCCATTATTTAATTATTCCCAATAATCGAGGAACATGATTAATAGATCATCACTCAGGAGGATTTGGCATATATCAGCTATCCCACCTAGACCTATAGATCCTCCTCTATCCCAATATATATTTTAAAACATATCTAACAAGTCTAATAACCATGCCATATACACAAGTCTCTAGAATATCCATTTCCCTTACAGCCAAGAAATAGCAAAGGATATATCAGTTCTTTCATGTCATGTATAGTCATAATACATTCTTTTTACATTTTTAAATTAAACACAAGCCTAAATTAATTTATTTTAGTAATTTTTATCTAATTTTATCCTACTCAATCCTTATTGACCTTACTTGGTCATTTTGGCCCATTCTATCACTCTTTTAGCCTTTTGTATGCTTTTCCATATCATTCCAGCTCTTTGGTCAAACTAGTTTGACCAAAAATTTCCTATCATTTTGACTATTTGACTCAAAAATCTAAGTCAACACTATTATCTTCCTCTCCGTAGTGATGATTTTCTATTTTGGACCTTTTAGACCACCTAAAAACTCTGAACTAGGCCATTAGCTTAAAGAATGTATAGGGTCAACCCATACCTACTAGGTCAACATTGTGGATTCTACTCATTTTCAACCCACTAGGTCAATTGGGTTGACCCAATGATTTAGCCTATCTACCCCTTGTATTTGTCCAAAAAAGTGTAATTTTATTTATTTCTTCTTAAACTATCTAAACCCATTTTCTGTCTTCCTATTTTCTACCCCTATAATCTAATTTTATTTCATTTTGACATATAGAAATGCTAAAAATCATTTTTTTCTATAACTACACTTAATTTACTAAAAATTTCAAAAACTGGTTTGAGATTCATAGTTTCATACTTGTAGTGCACCTTCTACCACCTCCGAAGCTCCTCTTTACCTAACATATCATCTCCTTGCCATCCTAACTCATTTTTATCTCTAGAGCTCTTTCCCCCTCTCTCACAAATCAAAATAAAAAATGAATTGTCTTTTTCCCTATTTAAAAACACTTTTTAAAATGCAAATCTTTCAATTATTTTTTAGAATATTCCTTATTTTGCTTATACATTTATTTCTACTCATCCATTTTACAAACCATAAAATTCATTAGATTCATGATGATGTAGAGAATCTTTTCCACTATCATATGCCTATATTCCAATTTTTTTGATTTTTAACTATTTTTGGCATTAACTTCTATAGATTCATCTAGTGTTCTCTACATTGGACACCTTCACATCTCTTACAGTCTACTTCTTTATCTAGAACATTAAGGTAAGTTAAAGGTACATGTTTTTTGATTCAATCCTTTCATTTATCTTATTTACTACTTATTTCACTTTACTTAGCATTAGCATTATGTGTTATCATTTCCTATCCCAAAGAACCATAATGTGTTGCACTTACATGACAAAAATTATCTTTGAGTGGGGCACATGTATACACATAATATTTTCAAACTTTTTGATTATTGATACTTTGTACCTTGTAGGAACCTATCGAGTCTTAATCTCTCTAAGTACATGCCTTACGGGGTGCACTAGGAAAGGGGTGGGTAGACCATTAGTGCTTCATAATATTATTGTTCCTTTTTCCACTTGTCATCTACACACTTGTCTCCTAAAGCCATTTACCCTATGATTATTCTTCTCAATCCTACCCATTCCTCTCAAATGGCATACATTATCCATCATTTTCTTGCATCAATTCCTATTTGGTTAGTTGGCTATACTAAGTCAACTGGGTCAACCTACTATAATTTAGGGATATTTTTCACTTTCTTAGCTTGTTAGCCTTTTGGATGACATAGCTTAAATCTAGTGAATTATCCTCAAAAATACACTGGGTCAACTAGGTCAACCCTATATAGCCAACATTTATAAGAGGATTTATGATAAGATTCACCTATATATACAAGTTCATTTCCCACCATTTCATAAGAGAAGAATTAATATCAAATAAGTGCAATAGACATCACTTATTGACCATTATACTTGAAGAATAAGTCCTGGGGTTCCATATTTTATTTGGAGATATGGATATTATCTTATGGAGAAGTCTTTTGGATGCTTAGATACGTTGTGTAGCCTAGAGCTGATTTATCTTTGTTATCCTTACTTATCATAATAATCTCTTACAAAGCACCTTGTCCAAAGGAGAGATTGAGGCTCTGTAGGTTCATCTTCAAAGGTTAGTATTCCTAACTTTATTTCTCCTTTGTAAGAGTAAATAGATAATGAATTTGTATTCTTCTCCCATATATTAGGTTTTTATAGACATTAACATGAACATATGTCTTCTAATACATGTTTAATTTAGTCATTTTATTGTTTCTAAC
Source organism: Torreya grandis (assembly GCA_037957365.1). Classification (NCBI taxonomy): domain Eukaryota; kingdom Viridiplantae; phylum Streptophyta; class Pinopsida; order Cupressales; family Taxaceae; genus Torreya; species Torreya grandis. The sequence goes on from JARHVA010001576.1 coordinate 1,503,539, forward strand.
CCTCACTTTATGCCACAAGCTTTGGTGTACACTATACTAGATTTACATTCTTATTATTATAATAAGTGAATGTTTTAAACCTTAGGAAATCACTAGGTTTTTTGTGTGATTATGTTAGATTGTATGATTTATAACCCTTCTTACCATGATATGTTATGATAAGTGATCCCCTAATTAACTCTAGTGGATCCCCATATTGGTCATGCTCCTACTTAACAAGTGTTTGCCGATAAAAAGTGAAGGTATTCTTTATCTTCTCCAAGCCAAGATTGATTTATAGACATGATGCATTTCTCATTGCATACAGTCACATCCTTGACAAATAGGTACTTACAACCACTTAAAGTAGACATAGTCATGGCTCTATTAGGTCTATAGATATGAAGATTTTATCCTTATAATTAAGTCAAGTGGAGGATGGTGTAGATGTTATAAGAAATATATTTGGGTATTGGAGAGTGTAGGTGGAACATTAAATTCTTTTTTAGACCCTTTAAATAGTTTCCCTTCTTCGCAAGGTCATGACTCATCATCCTCAACAATTTCTTGTATTTTAGTGTATTTCTCGGTCAATGAGAAGACTAAAAGGATATTGGAGTTAATGAAGGTTAAAATTGTCAAGAAAGATTGGTTTTAATTAATCAAAAAAGGGTTGGGAATTCATTAAAATTTGGTGGCATCCCATTTATTTATTTTTGATGGTGTGCTCCTCTTCTCTCTTTCCACTTTTCTCATATATCTTCCATTTTCTTCCCCATTGTAAAAGGACTCTCAATTTTGAAAGAAGGTATTCTCTCTCACATTTTTGAAGAGTAGGAGAATCTCATTTGATAAGGATAGACCCTATAAAATGTGTATGAAAGACTTATTGAATCAATAAATATTTTCTTTACCTGTCTCTTGCCTCTAAATTGTGTTTAGCAAAGCTTGTGTATGATGTCATTGTAAAGGAGTTTCATCCATGTCCATTGTTATTCTTTATAGATTATTTTAAGGTGTTTGAAAGATATTTATAGATCTGAACTAGTGTTTTTACTACTATTAATGTATGCCTGATGTGAATCTTAAAATTTATATTTACTTCATTCATTGCTTGTGAGCCTAGTTTATGAAACACTTATGTAGATTAACTAGTCTATGGAGTTGTGTGAGCTAAAATTATCTTATGATTCATCAGTTTTTATTTCATGATTATGTGAATTATAATTTAAATTTAGTGCATCACCCCTTAAATTTCTTAGTAACCCTTTACCTCCTCTCTATCTCTTTTCCCAGTAGTAGTATTAGTCTAGGTGATCTATCAAGAGGAAGTTATCCTTCTCTAGAGGTTCAAATCCACTAAAGGATGACAAAGCTTGGGGTTATCCCAATATTTTGGTTGGGAGTAAGGGATACTAAATAAATCTCCCACAAGGGTGAAATTATTTTCCACAATAGGAAACATGGTAAAGTTTGAACTAAATTTGGTTTTTAGACCTCATACCGTTAATAGACCTAGAAGCTAGTCATGAGATAATGTGATGTTGAGGAATATATGGGTATAATATAGGATTTAAAATTGGTAAAAAAGGTAATTATTAATTTACCTAGGCTCCCATGATCTCATTTGGGTGGTACTAATAGGGGAAGTTTTCTCTATTTGGTCTTAAACCAGAGATACTCCATGAACAAGACAGTCTACAAACCTAGCACATGAATGGTAAAGAGATGAATTTGAGAGACTTTAATGAATGTAGGATGATTCATATAATTTTATTTAGTGTAAAAAAGTTATAAGAAACACCTATAACCACTAATATCACCCAGAAGTTACCACATGCACATATAAACAACATATGTTAATTAGGCCTAAAACTAAACATGAACCCTAATGGTGTAAAAATTAATTAATATGATCATATCATACTTATAATAAATTTTATATCCTTATTATTAGAGTTAGGGACTAATAATAACCATCAAATTATAGATAACAACTCAAAATTTGTCATTTTGACCTAGTCTGGTCTTAGAGGTGTCCAAAATGCATAGTAAGAATTGAGAATCCATCTTATTTTGATCATATATGTACGTATGAACTACATTGGATATAAAACACTTATGGATATTTGATGTAGGTATTTAACTCAAACTTAGTGTCATTGGTTTGGGGGTTAAGTATCTAAATTTTATGAATCATCACTAAGAACTTGAATGACCTAAAATCATCATAAAACCCTTATGATAATTTGATGAAGAAGATATGAATGGAAATGAATATAGAAGTAAATTAACTTTTAAACTTAATTGGACCTATTTTTCACTCTCTTAGGCTTCATACTAGCTAGTTTTTCTGTACTATCATTTGTATAGTCAGGTTTAATTATGTGTTTTTTGTATGATTTGAGGTGTTTTGAAGGTATAAAAGGGAATTGATGAATGAATGCCATTGTGGAAGGTTTGTGGAGAATTTTTATAACTTTTTATATATAATTATCACCTTGATTTTTAATAAAAATTCCTCTATTATGTTAGTCATTGAAGGTAGTCTTCAATAAGATAGTGAGAAAGAGTGTGACTTCTTAGGTTAGAAGTGAAGAGTGTGGTCATGAATTATTTTTAGGTCTAAATTATAGATAATATAATAAATATGTCTTTATGAGTTATATTACATACCCAAAATGAACTTTATTGAACAATTTCAAGTCACCATAGTGATAAGTGTGAAGATTTAGGCTTAAAGGGATAGTGAGCAACTATAAAAAGGTGAACAAGTGTCAAGGAGGAAGTTATCAGTTAAGGATTGGATAATCAATTCATATATATTATTTCCATATTCTAATTTGATTAAATATGTGTTAAATAATTCTATGGTGGTTTAATGTAGTTAAGTGGTTTCATCATTAGGAAGATAATTTCAAGAAGGACATGGAGTGTCCCTTCACCAACTTGAAGAAAATGTCATGTTTGTGATTGGCACTTATCCAAGATAGCTTTGTGAATGATTTTAAATCTATTATTATTGAATTTTAACTAGTTATCACATCTTTACACTTGGTATTATGACTTCCCAACTTCACTTCTTCTCTCTCCTCTCCTATGCTCTATATATTTGAGCCATTTTGGCCTTGTGAATAATCCATAATTGGTATGACAAATACTATCTAGTTTTGAAATTTTATTTTGCATTTGAATAAGGTATTATCAATCTAGTTTAGTCTCTATAATTATTTCCTAAATATGTCAAGTATAATATTTGGATGACAAGTGATGAATGTCTTCTCCTTGCTTCTATTATGCTCTTGTATGTATTGTATAGTAGAATTTATTCTTACAAGTCTCATGAAGTATAAATATTTTTTAAGTTTATTTAAAGTGTAATATAGATTATTACTATATAGTATCAAATATCCTTTTTATCCACCTTTGGATATGCATAACAATCTACCTCCATGTAGAAATACTTTTGCCAGAAGAACATTGAGTTGATGTCAGTTTTAGCAATTTTATTTCTTAGTGAAAATGCAAGTATGTTTGTGGAGTTATCTTTTATGTATCAAATTCATCATTATAGGTTTATATTATGTTTCCTTCTTCCCATTTTAACCCCAACATTAATTAGTCTAGTGTAGTGTGTGAGCTTAAAAGATAGATCAAGGGAGCTAACACTTCAACTATTGAGATTTATCTTTTGGAGTAAATTGTCTATATGTATAAATAGTTCCATGTTATCCCAATTTTGAGAAGGTATAATTGAATTATATAGGATGAAAATTTGGGATAAAATAATTCTAGCACACCTAGTGGGACATGAAATCTAAGAAGGTTATTCAAGGTGGATGTTGGTCTTGACAACAAGGAGGTTGTAATAGTCCACTTCATTCAGTATCTAACAACTCCAACATTTGAATTTTGGTTATACACTAGTACACTATCTCATGTCTAAGGTAAACACAAGATATCTTACTAAAGTCATTCATTTTTATTTCCAAGATCTTATTGATTATTCATATAAAGCAAACATATTTTATAACACCCATCCTTACCCAAAGATATCATACCTTACTCATAAACCTATATGTAAGGCTTTTATTAGCATATTATTGAAAAGACCTAGAGATACCATGGAAAGGAACCTACCTTTTATTTCCTTCAATATATATAGTCCTCTAAGACTTTCCCATTATGATGAAATTCCCATATCTAACCTCAAAAGTGTTTCTCATACATTGATGAGATTGCCATTACACATATTGAGCCTATTAGAAATATTGATAACTTCTATAATATACATCACAACATTGAGGAGAACATAAGAATCAAGTTTTTATCTATCTCATTCAACATTAAATATCTTGATTGGTATGGCATTTTGTCACATAAATCAATCACCACATGGTATGAGTTAGGAGATGCCTTGAGGAGAAAATTTGAAGATAAGAGTGACTACTTGTCATTGACTAAGAAGCAGACCAACATAAGGAAAAAACCTTAATAATTCATTAAAGACTTCAATAAAAGAGTTCATAAGACTTAGGATAGGATTTAATCTTGGCAAGACCCATAGATCATCATGCCTTCCATTACTATATTAAAGATTTTGATAGTGATATTACTATGATGATACAATCTATGGGAGGGATCACATTGTCTAATTCTTATGAAGTGGTCATAAGGGTGGAATTTTTTTATATTTAGGCTATGAGTATTCCCCAAGACCACCCATTCCTTTATTCCCTAATTTTTAGACCCATATACATTTTGTTACTCCCATTCCTACACCTAAACATAAGCCTACTACCCATAGTCAACCAAGAAAAGCCAATGAGGTAGAAATGATGAGGGATATGGAACAAGAGATCTTATGTATAAATAAGATCATATATCAACAATAAGTGATGCCTTTCCAAATACATTACTGACATAATTAGTCTTACCCTAACAATAAGGGAAATAGACCAACCTTTCAAAGTCATCCTCAAGGCCAAAGGAAACTATTTCAAGATAAGTCATACAATGGGTGTAATCACAATGCTTCTTCCACCTTAGGTGTATTAATGCCAACTCAAAACAACCTTTCTCAAGATAATGGTGTTCATACTTCATGGCATCAACCTCATAATATATCTACATATGTCAATGAGTCCTTCAATCAAGCCTTCATGACAAGTTTGGGAGCTATGCCAACTTTGAATAAAGATGAATTACCAAATGGAGGAGAAAATAACGGGAATAATGGTCAGGTCATGTATACATTGGTCAATTAGAATTAAGATGATTTATGTGCTATGAATTATCAAGGGAAGTCAAGAAATGATTTAAGTCATATAACTTCAAACACAAGGGCAAAGAGGAAGGCAATTAAATAGGTTTAAGGGGATGATAATGATTCATCAATGAATATTCAAACATCATAAATGGAAGGTATGTATATTATAGTTCCAAATACACAAGTAGCTCAAAAATATCAGAATGTTAGGAGTTCTTTCATACCTCAAAACCCTAAATGTATAGGTATTACTATTCATACTAGTGGACAAGATAAGGTTAGTGGCTCTTTTACTAACATTTTAGAGTAGATAAATATGGATCATATGAATGTGTCAATTTGGGACACACTTATAATACCTAGACAAGTAGATCCAATCTAAGAAGAGGTATATAAGGTTAGTTTGGCAACCAAACAACCTAGTGGGAAAGAGATAGCCTTGAAAAACATATTGAATCCTAGTGAAGGAGAACCAAAGAAAGCTAGAAAGGTAGACAAAACTCCTCCATTATATATATCCATCATCATTGGAGATGCTTTGGTACACAATTATCTAATTTATAGTGTAGCTATTACTTGTGTCATAACCAATCAGGTAGCTAATAAATTAAACTTGAAGTGTGAACCTCATTCTAAGAGAGTACTAAAATTGGATGAGTCATATGCCAGGACAATTGGCATAATAAAAGGTTTTTAACTTGTTATTAATTACTTTATTACTTTCACCATTTATCAAGATTTTATGGTTGTAGATGTGCCACATAATGTTGCACTTTGTTTTTCAAGAGAGTTCAATATTAAGATTAGAGGATACCTCCCTTTGGATTGATCCTATATGGCATTTAAGAATAGGTTTGGTGCTAAGGTTTCAATGAAATATGAACATATATTTAATTTTATTGTAGATCCACATGTGCCTTATACATATAATATGAATTTTAATGTCATTGAGGAAGAAGATCATCCTAGTGATTAATAAACTCTAACACTTTTTGATGGCATATCTAACTTGTACCATGATGAATAGGGAGCCAAGTAGTATGGACTTGAAGAACTAGGACTTAGCACATACATTATCCTTGAAGAATATGATGGATCTCTTGAGTTATATTTTGATGACATTCTATAACAATTTACATAGTTCAACTATCTTTTACATATATATGATGATACCCATATCCTAGCTATGTCAAAACATGATAGTCCTAGTGAGTAGTTAGTTTTGCTTGCTAAAGAATATAACACTGATGAGCATGAACATCATGAATAATTGGATGAGATTTGGAAATAATTCAATGTCATTATGTAGGAGTTTATAGAGATAAATGGGTTTGAAAATCTTAAAAATCAATATATACATGATGATGAGGTGAATCATGTATCTAATGAGCACAAGGATGATTTTGAGGTCTATACCAAACAAAAAACAATTATGATAGACTATGAAGTATTTGATGAACATAAAGAATGCAACCTTGATGATTCCCAATAATAGACATGTCATGTTTCAAATGCATTTGAAGTTAAGAAGGTTTTGATGTTTCCAATTGATCAAATTGAGGAGTGCCAAGTGAACATGACAAAGGTCAAGTAAGATACAAACTCAAAAAATCCTCTTAATCAACTAGATGGAGTGTTAATGAGAGATCCAAGTGATACACTTGCAGTCAATATAGTATCCAATAATGGTAAGTCATTTGACTATCTACATAAACAAGTTTTCATTGACAAGTATTCATCATATGCTATACTTTTTTCATGAAGTAGTGATGTTAGAAGCATTATCTTTGACCCTAGTTGAATTAGTGAAGAATTTGTTCTTCATCTCATGTGTTTTGAGGTCTTGTACATATTATGATAGGTGTATTTTTTGCTTTGAGTTGTGTTTTTTCTCTAAGTGCTTAGAGAGCACAATTGTGTGTCTTGGTGTCTTATTTTGCATGGTTATTTCCTGCTATGTTTGGTGTGAGTTTTATGGTTTGTTTAAAGGAATTTTAGTGTCAATTAAATCATGTGGGTGACTTAATTACCCAAGGATATTAGAAGTAAAATGGTCATTATCATAACATGCATGCTACCCCTAGGAAATCACCAAAATATTGACCAAATTTCACCCTAAGTCAAATTAGGTCAACCCCCTTACAAATTCAAACTTTTTATAGGGTCTTTATAGATATGAAAGGTCTTAAATGAGGTCAAGAAATAGTTTAAGGGTTATAAAATATGATCAAAACCTTTTTCAAAATTTTCTAATTTGTTTTAAGTCATTTTATGCCACCTTTTGGTCATCAAAATGAGTTGTACAATTTCTTATCAAAATACAAATGTTTCAAGATGTAATATAATGCACCATATGCCAAGTAAGTATTAGAGGATAGTTTGAAACTAAAAATTTTATAGGTTTAACATAAAAAGAAGGAGGTCATCTACACACATTTAGTTTTAGGTAGTCGAATAGACTAAGATGACTCATCTGGAATGTGGGCATCTTCATGGAGGCATCATGACATTTCCAAAAGTATTTTCCAAGTTTAGGTAGCTTTGATAGATCTAAAATTTATAAAAGATATTTATCTCTTATCACTCTTGTAGACAAATCAAGGTCAATTTTTTTGTTAGTACAGATAGGAGAAGAGGAGTTAGAATAAGTATAATTGGGGGTTGTTATTAGTCATAATGAGCTCCAATTTCATGTTCATGGTTTTTAGATTGATGTTCCATACATTATGAACAATCACTAATATTTTTAGCACCTCCAAACTACCTACACATTCACACACCTTAGTTTTCTCATCTAATTGAACTATTTTATGTGAACCAAGTGGTGTGTATAGTCTTATAGAGCATGATATTCCTTTCCATGTGTATTTAAAACTAGTTTGCATGTTTTGATATGAAGAGATCAGCATAATCATTCTCCTTGTGCTATAAGTTACACCATTGAGGTTTAAATAATAGTGTTTTGGTAATATTAGTGTTTTGATATTATTTGAATGGATTCAAATAATAGGAAACACACCTGTGTTCACCCCCTTAGAGAATGGATTGTCATATTCTACATTTAGGGTTGCATTACAGAGGTCTTAAAGGTTACAATCAAATATGGAGAACATAGTTGTAAGTGGACATAGTCTCCACACCACTCTACTTATCTATAGTAAGAGATTAAATAAAGACTGAGAATTTTAAGTTTAATCACAATTCATATCTCACATATACTTGTTTAGAAAATGAGACATACTTATAAATCAACCTAAGAATAATACCTTGAAATAAATGATTCACAAGACTAAAAGAAAGGTGAAGAAGTGAAAAAGTTAAAAAAGAGATGATTTACCTTAATATTTTTTAAAGAGGATTATGCCTCACAAAGTGTCATCTGTTGGTGAGTGTATGTGAGGTCTTGGTAAGACTAATGGATTCCTTATTGTAATCTAGGACTAGAGGCAAAACCTAATCACAAGAAGGAGATTGTTTGATCAAAATAGAGATAATGGTAAAGTGGTTTTTAGGTCAATCAAGTCTTGGTGGAGATACTAAAAAACTATAGTGCCTATAGGTCAAAATGAGCTAAAATGAACTTGGAGCAACTTGTAGACCTATAATGCATTGGTGGTAATGTGAATTCACGGTGTCAAGGCATAAATGAATGAATTTAATAGTGTAATGGTCTTAATGATCTCAATTTTAACCAAGGGAATGAAGAATAATGTTCAAATATCTATCACCACCTATAATAATCTCATGTGTTCCTTAATGAGTACCAATAGTTTAGAATCAGGAAACAGATACCAATCTAAGCTAATAAGGGATGTAGTTTAGTTAGTAGATAAAGCTAAAGCATGGATGAATATGTTGAAGTAAATTTCATAGTGATAATAACATAATTAAATGTGATTATTAGACAAATTAAATAGGGTAAATATTTAACTAATTGGGTTTTCAAACATCGTTCCTAGTCAACCAAAATCTTGCACTTACAAATAGACCTAGCAAGCTAGTCATGAGATAATGTGATGTTGAGGACTATATTGATATTATATATACTTTAAAATTATTTAAAAAGGTCATTATGACTTGATATAGTATCCCATGATCTTAGTTGGGCTGTAATAATAGGGAAAGTGTCTTTTGTTTTGTCACAAACAAGAAGCACTCCATAAACAAGACAATCTATAGACCTAATGCATGAATGGTAAAAATATGAATGTGAGAGACTTGAATTAATTTATGATGATGTGTATATTTTTATTGAAGGTAAAAAAGTTCTATGAAATACCTGTAGCCACTAAGATCAACTAGAAATGACCACATGCGCATATACACAATACATGTAGACTAGGCCTAAAACTAGGCATGAAATCTAATGGTGTTTAAATTAATTCATATGATCATATGATATTTATAATAAATGTCAGATACTTTATATAATATTTAAGGACTAATAATAACCATTAGTTTGTAGAAAACAACTCAAAATTAGTCATTTTGGCCTAATTTGGTCTTAGAGGTTTCCAAAATGCATAGTAAGAATCAGGAAGCTATCTTATCTTACTCATATATATATGGATTATATGCATGATATTTACAAAACTTTGGGATATTTGAGGGTATTTAACTCAAACTCAGTGTCATTGGTTCAAGGGTTAAGCATTTAACTTTTATGAATCATCACTAAGAACCTAAATGACCTAAAACCCTGATAAGAACCCGATGAAGAATATATGATTTGAAATGCATCCAAAAGAGTTAAATTTACCTAAAATATAACTTTGACCTATTTTTCACTCTCTCAGGATCCTTACCACCTAGTTTTTCCATATTGTCACTTGTATAAACATGTCTATTTTTTTTTTTAGGGTTTGAAGTGTTTTAAAGTTACAAAAGAGAATTGAAGAATGAAGAAAATTATGTAACATGTGTGGAGCCTTATTATAACTCCTTATATATAATTCTCACCTTGGTTTTGAATGAAAATTCCTTTGTTAAGTTGGTCATTGCAAGCAGTCTTGAATAAGATAGTGATAAAGAGTGTGACTACTTAGGTTAGAAGTGAGAAGTATGGTCTTGAATTAGTTTGAAGTATACATGATAGAAAAAATGAAAAGAGGTCTTTATGAGTTGTATTACATTACTAAAATGAAGTTTATTCAAAAAATACAAGTCACCATAGTAACAAGTGTGAATATTCAAGCCTAAAGGGCCAGTAAGAAGCTACAAGGAAGTGAACAAAAGGTGTCAAGGAGGAAGTTATAATTTGAGGAGTGGACAATGAATTCAAATATATAATTTCCATATTATCATGTTAGGAAATATTTTTAAAATATTTATAAGGTGGTTTAAGGTAGTTAAGTGGAGTCATCGTCAAGAAGGTATATTTATTAAGGACATGGAGTGTCCCTTTGCCAACTTGAGGAAGATGTCATGTTTGTGATTGACACTTGTTAAACAAAACTTCATGGCCTATTTTAAAACTCTTACTCTTGAATTTTAACTAGTTTTCACATCTTAAAACTTGGAATTATAACTATCCAAATTCACTTATTTCCTCTCTACTCCTTTGCTCTATATATTCAAGCCATTTTGGCCTTGTAAACAATCCAAAATTAGTATGGTGAAGCTATTTTGGTTTTGACATCTTATTTTGCCTTTGAATAAAGTTTTATCAATCTATTTTAGTATCTAAAATTCCTTTATTAAGTATGTAAATTAGTGTATTTGGATGATAGATGATGAATGTTTTCTCCTTGCTTCCATTATGCTCTTGTATGTATTATGTGAGTAGTATAATTTCTTCTAATAGGTCTCATGAAGTGTAACTATTTGTTAAGGTGTATTTTAATTGTGAGAGAGATTATAAGTTTATATAATTAGACCTCATTTTCACCCACAACTAGATATGCATAACAATCTACCTCCATGTAGAAACACTTATTCTAGAAGAATATTAAGTTTAGTTTTAGAAGTCTTATTTCTAAGCCAAAATGCAAGTATGTTTATGGATTTATCTTTTATGTATAACCTTCATGAGTATAGTTTTATTTTATGTTTCCTTCTTCCCTTTTCACCACCAATAGTGATTATTCTATTTTGTGTGTAATCCTAAAATATAAATAAAGGGAGCTAGCCCTTCAAATTTAGAGATATATCTCTTGTAGTCACTTGTCTATGTGCAGAGATAGTTCCATGTTATCCATATTTTGGGAAGGTCTACTTGTCTTCTCTATGGTGAAAATTTAGGATATAAAAGTAACAACATATAGGTCCATGGAAATATTAGTCTCATAGGCTCTACATTAGTATTAGGCCTCATCCTTTGCCTGAAGGATCTCAAGAATCATTTGCAAAATCCCTACCTACATACTAGCTCTCTAAACCTAATTACACTCTATCTAGAGCCTATGAACATATACCAATGCTTTTTACCTATCAATAATGTCTTATTATATCACCATAGTAATTTGGGCTTATACTTATACCATCTTAGTAACCTTAGCCTTTAATTGGGTACTCTTTGACTAAAGGCAAGTCATATCATCTTCATAGATGTCTAATTTACTCTATAAGTTAGACACCTATCTCTCCAACCTTAGATCTCCCCCACCCTTTTAGTGATATAATCCTCAAGCATGCTGACATCCCAACCTACCCTAGCTATACCATAAGGCCTTACCTATCCTAAATAAACCTATATACCTACTATAATTATTGTGATAGAATCCAACACCATAATGGCTAGGCCATCATAACTACCATCATCCCCATCATTGTCTCCTCCATCATATCCCTTTCCATCTCTTTATCATATCCATTATCACCATCTTAATTATCATCCTCACCTCCACTACTTTTATAGGTTCTCCCACTACCAATAGATGTCTTAGACTCCATCTCATCTATATCCACATGCCTCTACCCACATGCTTGACTGGGATAATAAGCCTAAAAGGGAACACCTATTCCCACCAGTGAATGTAATAGGGAGTAACCACTAGCTTAGTTAGGCCCCATGCATAACCCAAGATACTCCTGGCATGCTCAAATAATTGGTAGTGGATACACTCTTATAAATGATATTAGTGTCTTTATTGATCTCTTGAGTGACTTTCATGAATCACCTGGGCTCTTCTGGCACATCCTATGTAATACAAAACTACTAGAGTAACCAATTAGGGTATTATTCCTAAATGATATGTGATTTTATACTAGTTATAAAAAATTTGGTAGTCATACCATCCATACTAATATCACTAGAACTGATAACCAAGGTAAGGTCTCTATATGAAGAGTTAAGGGGTGAGCTCATAAAAAAATTAGAGGTAGAAGTAAATCTCTCCTCTGTGTCTATTTTGTCATACCCATATTTATTCCCATCCATATGATAATGAATTATTAGGGTCTTAAATCAATCATTCACTCACTCATTAGTCAATATAAATGTATTTCTAGCCCTAGACTATGAGAAGTGTTGATGCTTTAATGATTTATCCTTTGTGATAAGCCACCATGTGGAGATCTATGTATAGTTGATATAAAACAACTAGCCACCATATAAATTATGTCACCTAATATAGCATGTTTTAAACTATGAATCTAAGGTCCATGTATAAATATATGCCTTTCTTATTAGGTAACATGATGCTTCTAATTATAGTCATAAAAACTATGACCTCCCTATCAATGAGTGTTGGTAGTGAAGGATTTTCAAGAGCCATGTTGTTAGGTCATATATGAATATATATCTTGAACAAATCTATGTCAAAATTCACATAATTCATGGGAATGACCTAATATCTAACCACATCATCTATCATAACCTACTACTATGTTGGGTCTATATAAAAGAGAATCCATCTTCGCATCAATAACCTGAGGATATCCTAGGTATACTCAAGTGTGATTGTTGCCTCTTAGTACGTAGCTAAAAAGTTGAGGTCTCATTATGCTAATGCTTTATCAACATGATAAAATACACTTGATCAATATGGATGACTAACATCCATGTTAAATCATACACATTCATGGACTGTAAGAATATGATTATCCCAAATGTCCAAATCTATGGGGTGCACAAGTATTGTGAGAATCATAATCATGAAATCAAAACAATAATATGCTCTTGTAATCATAGATAGATTACGATACACCTAAATATATGATGTTATCTAAGCATATGCCAAGCCTACCAATCCTATTTTCTCCTCCATCCTATAGGTTGGACCCCTCTTAGGTCCTCAATCTTGCTTTTTATGACTTTAAAGGTAAATTTGTTTTCCCAAATGGTGAAGCTACCATTTTAGTGGTTTTACACCATTTAAGGTGAACTCACCATTTTTATTTTAATGAAAATAAGAAATTCACCTAAAAATAGGAAAATTTTCAATTTTGATGATTTATTATGTTTTTTGGAAAATCCATCGTTTTAAGGAATGGAAACTTCATACAAAGTCACCTATTTCCTTAGTGAAGTCAGGATTTGATTTAAAATATAAATTATGACTTCACCATTTTTAAACCTAGGGAAAATAATTAATGTACCAAAAATAACATTAATTATAAGAGTGAAAGTAATTACTAGTGTCTCATCATGTGGTGGCCACATGTGCTCTCTCACTTGGTTGAATATGAGTCGTCATGCTCCTCCATGTGCCATTTTTATTAGTTATAATATGCATAAAACTAGATCTCAAAATTCAAAATGAATAAGATGAAAATGAATTATTTTTCACCCTAGGGATGAATATATAGATATAAACTTGAATTTTTACCCATTTAGATGCCTAAAGTTAATTTTGAATTCTCTATAAAGTGTATTTTTTGACTTTGTGTTCTATTTTACGTGTCGTTTGATTCTCCCTTCTTTTTAGTCATGTTGTAACCAAACCATATTTTTGGGACTCTTTTGAGACTCATTTAAAAAAAATATTTTTCTACCTATACCATATGTTTGTTTGAACATGCATATTTTTACTCACTCTTAGGCTAGAAATGTGTTGTTATTCTTTGCTAACTCATCATAAAATCTATTTTATGGGTTTTTCACATAAGCTTCCATTGCCAATTTTCATAGATGACGTAAATTATTTTTTTATTAATTAATAATATATTTTTCTTTTTTGGGAAAAATTGTTTTAAATCGCATGATTAAATGTGAAAATGATTATAACTATCTTTCAAAAAATAATTCATTGTTGACCAATTTATGATTATAATTACTTTTGGAAAAATATATAATTTCCTACTCCACTCACCCTAATGGGGAAAATGTTGTATTTGAGATATAGCCTTTGTTCATTTTATGTTTCCACTATTATTGAAATTTATATAGTTTCTTAAATTAGGTATAGTAACCTTGATGCATATGTTTTTATCCAACATTAGTGTCTAGTGAGATATATACACAAGAGTGACTTAAAATTTGGACTAGACGTATGCTACCCCCTATGTAATCATTCTATGCCTCAACTTATGTTTTCCTATGTGCTAGATCTAGATAATAAGTAACCTTAGTTCATATTCATTATACCTATTTCAACCTAGTAAAAATGGGTTAGTAACATGAGTCGAGCTAGGCATAGAAACCTTGATCTTGCTAAGTGTTTCCTACAAACAATCAATTTTAGCCACTTTCATGCCTAAATTAGGATTAAAACCAATTTCTAGAAAACTACACCATTTAAGCCCATACAACACCTAAATTACCCAAATTTATCCTCTTAAGGAATTTAGTTACTTGTAAACATCCCAAGACTTGTTTTTTTGGGGTATTACCCTATATACACCCATAACTTAGTTTGGTTTCAACCCTAGTCAAATTAAAACATAGTAATTTGACATTCTTATCTTGAGCTATTAATGAATAAATATTTAAAATACAAAAATCACTAAGAAATATTAATTCAAAATCAAATCTCATTTAACTTTCCTAAGTAAAAATTCCAAGTTGATTCAGTGAATTTCATTTATGTAAAAAGGAATTTTTATCCAAATATGAAGTCAAGATCAAAGGAGATAATAAAGTGATTTTTTAATTCTTAGTATTTCAAAAAGGTGATTCATAACCTCAAAAATATCTAAAGTGAGTTATCATTTCTTATAAATATCTAAAATTAAAGTTTCAAGACTTCATGAATGCTTTGACCCAACCCAAGGTTAACCTAATTCAACCTAGGTTAATTTAGACTCAACAAATGTTAGAACTAAACTTAACCTCCCTAGGGTTAGAGTTAGTTTTGAGACCTATAAATGCATGTGCCCTCATTCTACCCAAAAAGTCTTTTTGTGTAAGTTTGTTTTTCAAGGATGCCTTAAAACATCCATCAAAGTAATGTTATAATGTCAATTTCATACCAATATTCATACTAATTGAAGATAAGCCTAGTAAAACCACAAGTGACCATTGGATAAGTGCTACCAACATGGAGAAGCATAAATGGAAGTCTCTAATTCCATAGACCAAACAAAAACATATACTATGCCAAAAAGTGGACATCAATTTTGACAAGGGAGGTAGAATTCTTGTGTGTTTTTTTCTCTATTTTGTGGTTTTGTCCATTATGTTATGTTTCCCCTAGTTCTTAATCAATAGTTTTTAGTTTAATTATATTTTGATACATGAATTTTCACTTTATTCACTAAAACATAACTAATAAACATTTGGGTGCTCTTCATAATCCTAAAATACATTTCCCACATAGACAATACTCCTAAGAGGCCCTCAAACTTGCATGTAGTTCTCCCTCATTTGCATGTGTGTGGAATTATAATAGTAAAACTATATGCTCATTCTCTTATTAACCATTGTTAAAAGTGATGAAATAGTATATTTGACCTTTTGAATGCTTCATATATTTAATTTAGTGTTGTAGTGTAATTAAATATCTTGAAATGAATAGTACTTTCTTATTAGAGAATTGCCTCATCAAATTAGAAGGTGTGTTAATTAAACCATAGCTTTTTTATATAAAATAACCTTTTGAATTTGAATTATAACCTACTGAAATGTTAAAATACAACCAAAGGATGGGCAAAGATGGCAAAAAAAATGGTCTCAAAGTGAAAGATACAAAAAAATATATAAATATAAGTTTGGATAGTCATGTTAAGGATATACACTAACATTGATGCTAGTGCCGAAGATGGATGCAAGTGTCTAAGGGATAAAACATATATAAAATAATAAAAATAGGTAGGGGAATCTAGCGTACACTGGATGGAGATAAACTAACATATCACATAGGCCCAAGGGGTAGGTAAATCAATTCAAATAATATGAAACTGAAGAGGTCCATGAGAAATCACGTCACTAGATGTCTAATTATTATTAAAAATGTATATACATATAATAAGACTATAAATATATGTACTTATACCAAAATGGGTGTCTATAGTATTCCTTTGGATCTCATGTCTCCATGTCATAATTTTTTATAGCCTAGCCTTATTCTATGGAACATGAAAGATATAAATTTATTTAATACCACTAGTCTATATTGAGGAATGAATCCAAGGACCAACACACCAATTGTTAGGAGTTAATGTATTTTAATAAAGATAACTCTTTTCTACCAAATTGATAAATATTTGCAAGAGTAAAAAGAAATCACTCATTATTATAAGATAATAAGGGAGTTTATAAAATGAAAATAATATTTCTAGAATATATGTCTACTATATAATCTACTTTATAATAGGTAAAGTTATTGTCTTATAACTAGAGAAAACTAATAATAATTTTTTTTATAAAGTTAAATAAATTTAACACTATCAAAATTAAATAGATTTAAACAAATCTAGTACTAATAAAAGTTATATAAATATAATAATATCCACTCAATATGTATATGTATGCAAATAGTAATCTTATTTAAAAATAAAATAATTAATTAATATAAAAATAAAAAGAGAGCTAGGACTCATTAAAAAAATACTAAAAATAAGAGATATTCTAAATAATAATTCTTAATAATAGTCATATGGAGTGGGAAATCATATTTGGCTCTTATCATTTTTGGGCATTATTTTTTTATAGAACTATTTCTTTTTATAAATGTTAGCTCATGATATAGAAGTGGACACAACTTTATCTATGTATCGATGTTTTTTCATTTTAAAAATATTCCATTACTCTTATTTAGTGGTCTCAAGTCATTTTTATGAATATATTTTTAGGATTATGCTTCTATGTGTTTAAATTATTTTGTGATTAATGTGATCTAAATAAGATAAAACTATGAATATAAATTGTGAAAAATAGGGAAATAATCATACAAAAATAAACATAAAATGGTAGTTAGATATTATACTTACAATATTTGGAAGGGAAAAATAAATAGAGAATAAATTAACTTATTTTATTTCTAATTTGTGTAACTTAATATATTTGTCATTATCCATAAAACAATTTTCTATCTATTTGGTATCTACTTAGATAAGGTAACAAGAGCTTAAACCCTACGTAGGTACTACAATAAAAATTCACACTTCTATGATTATTGGTATTATCTAGGTTTTTCAAATATTTTACTAATTTATTATTCAATTATATGGAATCTAATATCCTTTCACTTAAACCTATAGATATATCATGTGTGCACACTTACCTTTGGTCCTATGTGTTGATCTGTATTTTAAGATTATTTTATTTAAAACCCTAATCACACTTTTGACAAAAGATGACCCTTGAATTATCTTATATATGGATATATAAACATATAAAATTTCCATACATCATCATCATTAGAGTTTTCATACCTAATTATGTTTACCATATTTATATTTTCCATATCGAGTGTTTATACATAAGCATTGAATTTTACTCAACATAATGTATGAATCAAGTGGCATCCTATTATACGATGTAACTTTAATTATTATTGAATTTTTGATATTTTGATGTTATTTTTTCCATTATGATGAATTTTTATTGTAACATTTTTAAATTTTAATGTAATACACTTATTTGGAGCATCAATAATAGCTTGAATTTGTTTTAACCATTTATTCCCAAGTGCAACATGAATTTCTCCCCTAGTATGCATTAGAAATATCAATGTGTCTAAAACCTTTATCCAAAAAGAAATTGGTAATGTAATATGGTTTGTTGATCCGTCAATATTTATAATATATTATAATTCATATATTATGTGGTACAATTGATGTATAAATTAGATTTTCTTATTTAACACTTCTAATTTATCAAATTGAACCACATCCCTATAATCACCCATGATAAATACTTGAATAGTTAGTGGGTCCATTCATGGATTCTTGTATAATATACATGACCTATTCCTTTATCAGGTTTTGTTAGAAATTGACACTAGTTCATCTATGTTAGGTGGCTTTTCATGTACTTATATTCTCATGATCATACCTCCATCCTTAAAATTTTGATTTTTTTATTATAATTCCACATAACTATATGTTTCATGTATATTTATTTTTTGATAAGTAAAATATGAATTTATTTTATAAAAAATGGATAATAATAAAGTATTAATGTAATAATGAAAAATTGATAACTAAATCAAACTATATAAATTATGAAATAAATACACAAGACTAATTTAAAACTTGTTATTTTTAGAAAGTTTTTAAAAGGAGAAAGTACTAGAGGTAAATAACTTAGACAGAACAAAGATTTGATGGACTATAACATATATTTTATAATTAATTGTCATACTATTTGATGTCACTTGAATTAAGAATAGGGCTCCATTTTATTTTGGGACAAGGTTAACTTGTGTAATTTTTTATAAGGTACACCAATGTCCATTATGGGTTTTGACCTCTATGAAAGTTATGATGGGTGAAAATTCACCTTTAGGTCCTTTGTGTATGATCAAATTATTTAGATCCTTTTTTGAGCCATTGTATGCCTTCTTCTTCACTTGAAACCCTAACTCAATGATAAAGAGGAAAAAATGTAGTAAAATATGAAAAAAGTGTTAGAGATTAAATTTGTGCTTGAAATCGACATCCCATGTGCTAAGCACTACCTACATATGAAATTTTTTAAGAGGGATCAAAATCCATGTAGTTATCCCATACTACAATGATGTGTGTTAAATAATGGTGAAATAATTTATACTAGTGAAATCCTAGTGTAATTAAGTGCCTAAATAATGGTTTATGATGTTACTGTTGTAATCAAATATAGATATGGGATAATTGGGGTATAATAAATTATAATTGAGAATAATAGGTGTTTTATTCTAAATGTGTAGTTTTGATAATTATAGCATTTTTAATAATGGTATCCTCTAGTAAATAAATGAATAGAAAATGTGTTTATATAGTAATCATTTTGATTTTTATTAGAATTGGGATTAAAAAACATGTAACATGACTTGTTGGGGTAATATTTAATTTGATTAAATAGTATTTATTTGGAGGGAGGAATAAATCATCATATTCATAGATGACCAACTAATGATATTGTCTTAAAAGAATGGCTTCATTTGAGGAAAAAATACAATAGAACCATAAGTATGAATTTGTCAAGGGGTGAGCTTGGGTTGTTTGGAATGAATAATAAGAAGGATTAGTATCAGTTACTTTGAGTTTGAGAGTCATCCACATATAAGTAAAAGGAAAATAGTTCAAAATTTTAGAACTAAACATATTTTAAGTGTGCATAAAAGATGGTCATAAGTCCACTATTTTAGAATTAAAAGTTAATTTTTATGAATACATTTTCCCCCATTCTATTCTAATAATGTAGTAAAGTGAAATCAATAGATTAAATATATATATATATATATATATATATATATATACATACTTGATTTTACATGTGTTGAGTAGGCTTGGATGTAGATCACACACTGAAATGTGCTTCATTCAAACGTTTTCATATACATGAGCTATTGTGTTTTTGGATGCAAAACTAGTAACTAGAAATGATTAAACCTTTGGATATTCATTTTAATTGAAACATTTGGATTGGAATATTCATTCCCTAATCCTCATTGGTAAGAGAATGTGCTTAAAAATTCAATATACTATTTTGGAATCAAATATTAGATATACTATGTGCTTAGAATCCACATACTAGTATGGTAGGGGTAATATTTAATAGATTGGAATCCCTATATGAATTCCAAAATATGATATAATCATGTGTATAAATATGGAAATTATTTTTGAGTAACCACTGGAAACTATTTTGTAGACTGGCTAAGATTCTAAATTTTTTAAAAAACATTATTTTTGATTCTTGGGATGAAAGCATGATATTATGGACAATTATAACTTGTGTGATTGTCCAAATGGTATGGTTTTGTCTAAATGACATTTCTATAAAAAATGAGTATTCATTATGACCAATAAAGCAAGTATTATCTTTTTATCTTTGTGCAGTGGCAGTGTATAATCTAAGACAAGCCATTATGTATGCCCCATATTTTAAGGTGAGTTGTGAATCCTACATAATAACTTATCTAAAATAAAAAGGTTATGTAAATGATGTAACAAAAAATATTAAAATCTATCGTAATAATAATAAAATTGTAAATCAAGGCATCATATTGATAATTTGAGAAAAATACTAATCTATGATATATGTATAAAGAATCATACCTAATTTCATGTCTAGATAGATGCTATAGATTAAGTAGACCATGAATAAAGGATTAATATTGATTACTTAACACTAGTATATAACTAATTGGGGAAGATGAATGGTATTGATTGTGGCATTATAAAACTAAATAAATGCATGATATATATCATGGCATTATAACTAAGAAATAATAGAAAATTAAAACAACATAAAAATCAAGTAATAATGCTAATGGGTTTCATACAAAAGACATTCTCAAATGTCACTCACATACATAGAAACACACAATAAGGCTTAGAAAAACAAATAAGGAGCTTTTAAAATGTCCATAATCCAAATTAATGAATACACACAAATCATGAATCAAAGAATAAGACACGATAAACATGATTGAATAAATGAAATTAATCTACATCAAATTATTTTACTATTAGTGTATTAAAAAACTTAGGTATCTAGTAAGATAGCAATGTGAAACTACGTGAGCAAATATGGAAAGATGGATGCATTTGTACTATAGTGTAATATGAACAAAAGGGATAGTCATAGAGTGATATTTACCTTAAGGAAAATATGCCCCTAGTGAACTTTATGTGATATAAAAAATATATAAAATGGTTATTATTGTTTTAGGTCTAAGAAAGCACAACCTAAATTCATTGGGGTAAGTCTAGTGGAATTGGACAAGAGCATAGTGTGTTATTTTTAGAAAAGAGTAGTTTTTTCTATGTGATTTTTTTAGGTCTAAGATAATATCACCATCAGCAATTACATCTAAAAGTGACAACCTATATGTTCAACTAATTAACATACATTTTTGAAACATATTTTATTTAAAACTAGACATAGAAAAGTACTACATATGTTGAATCACAAAGTAACTGATGTGAATGAACTACACATACTATGCATAGGTCTTGATTTTTTTTTTTTTTAATATTCTATTTTTTATGTTTTTGAATATATATAACTGAAAAACAACATACTAACAAATTAATACAATAGTATCCTCAAAATTAATATGTTATGTATATAACATAATATGGAAATATTTTACAAATTAAAAATATCATGTTACTATGAAGTAATTGGTCTCAATGCATAATCTACAAACTAATATAACTATTTTATATAGGTGACACTACCATGATGATAATATATAATACTATGTGTATTTTGTTTAACATGGTGAGATTTAAGACTCTTTAGAATCCATCATGGAGTAAAAGAACTCTATGTTGGTGTTCTTTGTGGAACACTATTACTGTAGTGTAATAGCAATCTAGGATGTGTTAGAGTAGAGAGTGGATATCTATAATTCTATTGTAAATTGATAATTAAGTGGATTTTTAAGGATATTATATTTAGAAAGTGGACCACTTATGAATTCTCTAAATAGTTTGAACATTTTATTTTTATCAAAATTGGTGACTTAAACATAGTGTTAATCTAAATATGACAAACTACTGATTAAAATCAAAATGTATAAAATATGGCTATTATTACTCAATATTTATTAGGAAATTAATATTGAAAATGAACCAAAATGGGAAATAAATAAGAAAAATAACATAGTTGGCACTCAAGTGTAATAAAGTACAACATTGACTATGTGCCCAGTTGTGAGACTATGTAAGATCATTATGAATTAGGAAAAGGGATCCAAATCTACTTGGGATAAGGCCATGCTATTCATAAAAGTCCACTTTATACTAAGATATATAGGGAATGAAAATGTCCATTATGGTTTTTACACTCTTTGATAAATATAACTAGTGTGATCATGCCTTTAGGTCCTTTATTACTTTACAAAAACTTTCAATTTGTTGTGTAATACGTTGTATATATTATTATTCAATTAAAACCCTGGATCAGTAGATAATGAGGAATAAGCCTAATAAATGGGAAAAATGGGTTATTGGATGAAGTTGTGATTGAACTCAAAACCCCTTGTGTTGATCTCTACCTACATACCAATACTATGAAGAATGATCAAAATCCATGTAGTTCTCCCATGATACAATGGTGTGTGTGAAATACTTCTGTAATGTTGTATACTAGTGCAATCCTAGTGTAGTTAAGTGATTCAATAATTTATTATGACCTTAGAGGTGTATTCAGACTTATATTATGGATTCTTTGGTTATGTGGACTCAAAATTGAGAAGAATAGGTGATTTCCTCTTAATGTGTAGTTAGAAATATTTTGTTATTTGCAATATGGAAGCCTTTTGCCATCTAGTGAATAAATGAATGTAAAAAAGGATTTTTTAGTGGTATTTTTTTAAATTAATTGAATCTAAATTATGAAACATGTATGATGACCCATTGGATGGATTTAAATTTGATAAACTATCCATTGTTTGGTGGGAGGATGAAAATGACTACTTTAGGGATAGTCCTAAAGGATTGACCTTGTCTAAGAAGTAAAGACAACTAATAATAAAGTTTTAATTAGTTGAGGGATGATATTAGGATATTTTTAATGAATGATATGAATATAAAGTCTTATAATTTTGTAAATAAAAGGATTGTTCACACATAAATAGATGAAGAGTGGTTTATAACCATAAAACTAAGCATGACCTAAGTGTGTATAAGGAGCTATTTTCAAGTGCATTGTTTTATAATTAAATGTTAATTTTATTACTAAATTTTAACCCAGTTATTATATTAATAAAATAAATTTAAATTAATATATCAAAATAAAGATATTTATACCTGAGCTTACCTATGTTGAGTAGGCTTGGATGTAGGCCACACACTAAATTATGATTCATGAAAACCTACAACAAAACATGTATAAATAATTCCTTACTTAAGACAAAAATATAAAAGTAAATAAAACAATAATTATAAATCAAATATCAAGTAGTGAGTACACCTTTTCACGTACACAAACCATTATATTTTATGGTACAAAAACTAGTTATTAGACAGGGTAGGACCCTTGACGATTTTATTTTTAGTGAAACACTTGGATTGGACTATGAATTACATAATAATAATTGATAGGAGAGTTTTATTAATATACAATTTTTTTTTTAATCCATCATCACACAACTCAAGGTAATATAGTGATTGAAATCCACGTATGGTTTCCAATAGATTGTTTTAGTGTAAAAATTGGTGTAAAACTAGTGAAAAAGGTGAATCAATTGATAAACATAGAATAAGTTTAATTTATAGTGAAAATTTTGTGTAAAAATAATATGATGTGAATTTTTTTATAACACATCAATAATGGCATGTATTTCCTATCTTTCTATGAAAAATGGTGTAAATTTGAGAAATAAAGTGGTCACATGCTGCATACATACCCCCAATTTGATATATAGGCATATTCATTTTATTAATTAAGTAATATAAAATAAATGCATTAATAAAAATATTTTAAAAATCTTGGAACACATGTTATGCATAATACCCATAATATGAGCAAAATCTGAGATAATCAGTGCATAATATTTAAAAAAATGAGCAAAACTAAAACTGATATGTTGACTGAATGTAATTATGAGAAATATAAAAAAATAATATTTTTTTCTTATGGGATGAAATCACATTGATATATAAATTTATGGCTTGTTTTGATGTCCAAATTGAGAATTTTTGTCTAAATGTGTTTTTTGGGTAAAAACTAGGTCAGAACTATGATCAATTGAGTAAAAAATGTCATTTTATATTTATGGACTAAATTGTTATAACTTAGTATCTAAGACGATCCACTATGTATGCCATTTATATTTAGGTGAGTTGTGAATCTTATGTAGTAAAATATCTCAAAATAAAAACTTATGTAAATAATTTTGTAGAAAAGATTTAAATATAGATTAATATTGATGGCATTGGAGATAATGGAATCATATTGATAATATGAGTCAAAGTCATAGGATATGATTCATTTATATCCAGACATACATGGTGTCATGTATATATAGATTTTATCAATATTTAACACATTGAATAACTGATTAAAGCTAGAAAATAAAAAATAAACAAAAAAATTCAAGGATAGGTGCATGATTTTTATCATGGCATCAATAAATTGGGGAGATGCATGATGTTGATCATGTCATTATTCATTGATAAAACATGATCCATGGCCATGATAAATAAACATAAAGCACACACAAAAGAACACAAATCACATAAGAAAGAGAAGGTGCCACATACAAGGTACATGCCCAACTATCACTCACACACATAAAAACCACAAAATAAGGCCTAGAGCCATAATTAAAGACATGTTTAAATGTCCACAATCTAGATAAAATATTACAGACAAATAATGAATCAAAAAATAAAAACATGATAAACATGCATGAATAGATGATATTATTCTACGTAATCAATTGGTAATACTAGTATAATTATAAAATTGGGTAACTAGTAAGGTATCAATATGAAATTAAGTTAGTAAATATGGATATATTTTATGAAATATACTGTATTTATAATTTAAACAAATAATATTTTCATATAAAGATAATAATTGTGTAAAATATTCCCTTAATTAAAATTATTGTAATGCACAAAAGTTATATAAGGCATGTGTCTAGTTTGGATCTGAGAATTGATAACTTGTGTTCACTAGGATAACTCTACTATAATCAAAGAAGAGCATAATGTGTTATTGTCTAAATAGTTTGATTTAATCTATGTATAATTTTTAGGTTAATAAAATATCCCCACATACAGAAACATATACGAATGACAACCTATATGTACTACAACTCACTCAAGTACATTTGTGAAGCATGTTTTATCTAAGACTAGATATAGATAAGTATTTTATATACTGAGAATAAATAAACTTATGTAAATAAACTACACATATCATGCATAGGTATTGATTTTATAATTTTTTATATTTTTTAATATTTTTAAATATATATGAGAGATTATAATTTAATTATCAAACAACACATCCAAGGGATGTCGATAATCGATTGGTGGTTTTGGTGGAAGATTATCAACTTTTAAATAAATTTTTTTGTCAAATTCTCATAGATCATCATACCACTCATGCTCTATAATTATGGTATTATCTTTTGCATTATTTTAAATTTTGTGCATGCATATAACATGTTGATCTATTGTGTAGGAAGTCTCATGCATGGTTATTGGATAAATCAATTTTTGCCTTATCTATCATTTTAATATATATGATTGTCATGTTTACCATCATGAAGAATATTAATTGTACTATATTCAAATTTAAATGTAAGATAATGATGTAAATTATCAAATTTAGTTTCCATTTCATGAAACCATTATTAATCAAATGTAGCACTTATTTTATTTCCTATTTTCATAACAAAAATTAATGTGTCCATAACTTTGGGACCACATGTAATAGGTATGGTGATATGTCCTATATAATATTGGCAATATATAATTTGATATCTTGAACATGATGTATGTGTTAAATAAATGCAAATTCACATATATTTGGATCTATGTCCTCATCTAGTTACACATGTTGTATATGTTCATTGTCGATAAAAAATGAATAGTTAAAGGATTCCTTCTTGAATACTTTAATTTATGCATTTTAACCTTGATTTTGAGCCCTATGAGGTGTTATGGGTTATATAATTTGAATAGTGAATTTATCCTTATATTTATAGATTTTATATTATAATTTTGAACAACTATTAGTAGTATACCCTATTATTTTATGAGAATGAGAAAAGGGTTTTACATATTTTTTAGATAATATGCTAGTAGATCTATGACCTATTATTGGAAGAATAAAAAGTTTGTCAAATAACATCTATAATGTAACATGTGGTCTATATTGTGCATTATTAAAATGTATTCTAATAATTTGTTCTATATCCATGATCTCCATATTATTTATTAAATCTATAAATGGTGCCCTGTTTATACCTATAATGAATTCATCTATGTATTGTGCTTCTCTAGTTATGTTATATTTGATAAATATGTTAGGCCATGATACACCTAATAAAATAGTAATTTATGTAGTATCTATATTGTAATAAATATTATTTCCTTTATCAACATTTGAATTCATTTTTTCCATTTATTTGAGTTCAATAGAATGATTAAATTTGAATCATATATGTATTCACCTAAGCTAATTTGTGTAAAATTCAAACTAGTCATCATTGTTAATTTATAATTAATTTTAAATAATTATTAGAACTAGCATCAAAATAATATTCCATGTTTTTATTGATAATAAATTTATATCTTATAATTTTACTAATAAATATAATTCATGTACATCCTCTTCTTCTGATCTACTTTTTTTAGGCGACTTTTATTGTTTTGAAACATCAATGGAAGGAAAATTTTGATCAGTTCTACTAGATTCACCAACCTATTATGCATTAATTTGTTCTATAGGTGTGATGTTTATTGGTGGAACTATGGTAGATTTAGGAGCCTATAACTTTGATTGATTCTAAAAATAAAAAAATGTAATCATATAATATTTGAATGGTTGATGATCAACATAGCACACACGCACACGTGCATGCATACACACACACACACACACACACACACACACACACACACACACACACACACACACACACACACACACACACACACACACACACACACACACACACACACACACACACACACACACACACACACACACACACACACACACACAAAAACACACACACACACACACACACACACACACACACACACACACACACACACACACACACACACACACACACACACACACACACACAAACACACACACACACACACAAACACACACACAAACAAACACACACACATCCATCCATCACATATAAATTTGACACATTGATGTAGAGTATTAGTTATAAATTCCATTTCATGTATGCATGGTCTACACAATAGTAAATTATAGTGAAAAAAATAGGCATTACATGAAAATGAGTAGATAATATTTTTGGCCTTATCTTATTATCCAAAGTGATAGAACCTGTTGATGCCTAAAAATCTCACTCTTGGATAAAAACTTCCTATGGGAAGCTTTATATGTGGGACTGAATTGTGGTTTGTAAAGTGACATCCAAGATTTTAGAATCCAGATCTTTGTACTAATTGGGGGTAGAAAGGGATAAGAAAAAAATGTAAAATAAAACTAAAATAAACTAAGGTGATATATCAATATCTTTAAAGTATTGACCCATAATTGCATAAAATAGATTGAATCTTTGAACATCATAGACTATTAAAGGAACACATGCATGAATTAAAGCCTATAACATAAACAAGAAGCAAGGAACTAGAAATAACGCAAAATAATAAATATTCACTTAGTTTGACATAGAACATTACATACTCTTCATTTTGGGTAAAAAAACCATACAAAAGGCCAATTTCATAGTATACAGTATGATCCTTTCTTATGAGGGGCACTTGCTAAGGTCTTATAATGAAAAATAAATCTACTTGTTAATCTTATACTAAAACTAGACTATTATAAATGGTTACTCTCTGATAATAGAAAAAATAATTATTCATCTACCAGCCCCTTTCAAAAGGTATGACCTCTAATTAAATAGGCACAAAGACCTTATGAGGAAACAACACCTAGAAATCCTGATACTCATGCCCATGATGTGGCCATTACAACTGAATGAGAAACTCTAGCTCATGAGTATAGTTGTTATTTGTAATATTGGATATGAATCAATTATAATACTTTATGATGCCCATGATGCTTAGGATAAACATGATGGGGACATGTTTCTATCTTTGAAAATATTCCTATAATGTTGTTAGAAATAAGGGCCCACTTTATTTAACCAATTGCATAACTTCTAGATATGATGGAAAAAACCTCACTTTAGATAAGTGTCATGATGACATGTGGAAGATTCATATCCTCTTAATTATAATTGTATGGTGGGTCCCATTTCCTTATTCACTATCTAATGACACTTCCCAAAGGTCTGACAAAAATAAACTTCCTTTAGATAATCATCAGGATGCCACATGTCAAGTTGGAAAATATTCTACAAAATTTGAATGCTTCTTTGAAAAAATAAATGTGATGATGCCATGTGTAAATTTTGCATTTACCTTTGTAACTACTTAGTGGTACCCACCCATTACTTTGTTAGCCAATGATACTATATAAAGTTATGACCAAAAGGAACTGGCCTCAGATGAGTAGTGGGTCATCATGTGGAGAGCTATCACTACTCCTTGGAAAACTAAGAAATTATTCATTCTGAATAAGCATCAGGATGCCATATGGTTGAAGAAAAAAGAAGTTGATACTAAGCCAAAAACACCAAAAAGAGGCCTTAAGAAAATAAAAGGTTGAAACACTAGCACAAACCATGTTAAATGCATTCAAGACCAAAATTTGACTACTCTAAAACTCAAAAATGTGGATTTGATCCATAATTCCTAGTGACTCATAAGGGAATCCATTTTTATATGAGAGAACCAAAACTTTGGTTATTAAACCAATTGAAGCAAAATTTACACAAAAAAGAGGAAGCTTGTAATACTTATAAATTTTGAATAGCAGCCTTCAAAGTCACCCACTCTTCCTCCTTTAGTTGAGACTTTTTTTTAGAGCCTCAAAGACTCTATCCAAATATATAATCCATTTAAAGGAGATGCTACTCAAACCTAAATAATTTCCAACATTTAAAACTCTAGATGGGTGAGTGGTTAAAATATTATTTCCACCTCAAAACCACTTAGTGATTTATGAAGAGCCATGAATACGGTCTAGTCACCTTGCTTCTTCTCCAAAAACTCTTTGATCTTGTCCTCTAGGAGGATGGTGTTATTCATAAGGAATAGGGAGGGGAGTCTTAAATAGAATAATTATTTTATATGCCCCTTCATATCCTAGACAACCTACTCTAAAGAATTTTGAAATGCCTTGAATTTTATAACTACCTTATTATAACTTAGGAACTCATTAACCTTCACCACCACCTACCTTTGAAAAACCACCCTTACTATTTATAGTTTCCCATATATTAAATTATAAAGCTTCTAAATAAGGATATATGAGTCTTAAACCATAGGGGACATGAAGGTGAGGACCTCATCAATAAGCACACTAACATGTATGCTCATCCACTATGAATATATGATGAAACTAAGTACTAGCTTTAGATTTATGGCCACATTTTTAATCCTCTCTTAGTAAGATATATATAACTATTGTATGCTCATCCACTATGAATATATGATGAAACTACATACTAGCTTTAGATTTATGGCCACATTTTTAATCCTCTCCTAGTAAGATATATATAACTATTGTATCATGGGGAGAATACCCATGGTCTAAGAGTAAGTGGTGATTTCATTCATTAGTTGTAGGATTTTTTGGTCCTTGGTTAAGGAATTGTACTATATTTGATGCTACAATTATCAATGAAACCTATTAAAATATAATATATTCTAATGGATCTACATAATTTTTATCTCTTTTTATTATAGATTAGCTTCTATAATCACATTTTCCTTCTTCAAATCATTTACATCAGTCTACAATTTAGCTACTTGAATATGTAGTTGGGCCCTCTAACTAGCCTTTGCCTAGAATGTCTCGATGGTGACATGGATTTGAAGGTTAGAACTCATTTTGTTGGGATCCATATATTTTTACTTGGGCTTTGTTAAGGTAGTTTATCATATCTTTCACCACCATGAATTTCCATTCTTTCTTATCCAATCATCATTCCACCTTAATGTAGTCTATAGTTATGGACTTCTATGTTTCCTCCATTAGTTTGACACTATCAATGGGTCTAGCCTGATTGAGATTGAGGTTAACATCTTGAATTGAGTAGTCCCCCACCCATATCTATTCTTGGGGAGTGACTACTTAGGATACCATGTGTATAATCATTAGGGATTTTTACACTAGGTTAAAGAATGAGTGCATATGAGGCACTATTGGGGCCTTGGCCTATTTTCCTCTTTTATTCTCTACTTGGGCCAGTCAAGAATTTATAGAAGTCTCAATATATTGATGTAACTAATCTTGTGACTAAATATTTTCCCCCACAAAGGGTGATCCTTATGACAGCCCAAAAGGAATGGTCACTTGTTATTTTGAGGTAGTAGACACTATTCCTCTGGAGATGAATGGGTGAAGGGTCAGGGTGGAAGGAGAGAAAGGTGGGAGGCCATAAATTGAGGTATAAGGTGATTACACCACAATAGATGATGATGTGGATGATGAGGGATGGGTAGATGAAATTAGTGTGAGATCAATAGAAATAATTAAGGGTGATAAGGGAGTGAAAAATGATGTAGAAGTGGAAATAAGGGGCTAAAAAAAGCATACCTTATTTTATGGGGGCTCAAGGGGATAATCAAAGGATTGCACATTGGGCTATCTAAGCTGGGATGACCTTATCATGAGATGACCTAAAGAGACCTATTATTGTTGTAGGGTAGTTAGATATGGATATAGAAGAGGTGGCTAGGTTGAATGACTATGTACCATCGAAACCTCTTCTTCTTTCTCCAAATAAGTATTTTCCTCTTATTATTCCTCAATAGAGAATCATCTATATATTAGGGCCTCCTCCTCATGGTGTTCATCCAAGAGTTTCTCAAACATATCATCCATGTCCACATATTTGAAGTTTGATTTAATATTACTAATTTCCTACCTATATTTCAAAAAGGCATTTATTTTCTCTTGGATCCACTCCTTTTGGATGATTTTCACTCTTATCCCCTTCATCAATTTTTTCATAGGTTTAAAATTTTGGACCACTTCATAAAAACACTCTCATGGGTTGTAGGTGTCTGATGATATCTTGGATAGATCTACATAATATTTGATATCCTCCTCCACCAACAACCTTTGCTCCTCAAGGTATGGTTGGGGCTCATGATTAAAGATGGTGGTATTATTCAACATGGATATAAGGCTAGTTGGGTCATACTTCTATTTTTTATCTGGTCAAGGCCAATCTCAATAAAATTGAGCATGAATAGGCAGTCTAGTGACCTTGTCATAATCATGATTCCTCCTTTAAAGAAGGGGACATCATACATGACCTTATTATTCCACCATACATTGTATATGGATTCCATTATATCAAGTTGGTGAGCTAACTTGAAGACCAAAGTTCTATCTATTAGTAGGTGCAAGAGATAGAGTGGCTCATCCTTAAATCTATGGACCCATATGAAGGTGAAATGGGCTCTAAAGAACCAATCATCTACAATCATACTATTGGTGAGCCATGATCTATATCAATCCATTATTATAAAAGTGATGGGTTCTTGAGTAAGTTCAATGAGGACTGGAGAGAGGAAGGACTCTAAAAATTCATAGTAATCTTGTATGATCGATAGGATATGGGTCCACATAAAGACATGGATCATTATGTTATGTTGGGTACTTGTCTCAATGGATTTGAAAATGAATTAGGTGGAGAAGAACTGGGAGTTGTAATATAAGATCATGTGGAGGAGGAAGGAGGAATACATAAAGGTATTATGTGTAGACAATCTCACAAACTTAGTACAAATGGTAGTGGTGATGGCCTTCACAAATTATATCATGTAAAATATCTCCTTGCTCATTATCTTCAATATGAAGACTACACCTAATTAAAAATTGAATATTTGATCATATTATTCCATCCTAAAGACAAATGCCAACATATAAAGGGCATCTTTCATGTCCTACATCTTAAATCTCACAAGAGTGATGGGTAGAGGAGGTGGTTTGATGTAGTTAATCTTGAGGAGAAAATTGATGAACTCTATATTATAGACTTGGGTATATCATACATTTTTTAGGATATCCATATCACAAATGTTAGTATTGGGGTCACTCATGATTTAGAGCATCTCCCTTATTTCTTCATCATTGATATCTACTTCTAAGTTGTTACTTGTAATGACACCAATGTTGGCATCATATCTATCTTTGAATAAGGTGATGATTTATAGGTAATGGTGAATAAGGGGCACCATGTACTAGGCTATTGTAGAGTTCCAAATTCTATACCTAAATTACTCATAGTAATTCCTTCAAACCTTCTTGATCATTTGGGCATGGGCACCCTCTCTTAGGTTCTTTGGGTTTTTAGCCAATTTTGGGTCAAATATATCATCTACATAATCTAAGACCATTTTTTAGTCTCTATAGTTCCCCTTGGCTATACTTTTGACATTTTACACTTTAGGGCTTTGCTAAGCAAAAGTGAAAGCATATGATTTACTTACTACATATTATAGGGGAAGGTCCCCATGACTGCTTGAGCCACTAGTTCTATGATTTTTTAGATGCTTCCCACTTCTTGATGAGAATGTCTAAGTCTCCATCCCATGAATTATTCTCAAATTCACTCTTTAATTCAATGAAGGCACTGGATATCAACTCCAACTCACAAATTATTTCAATTCTTGGCTCAAATGTCTATTCACTCTAGACACTATTCAATTTTTCAATGCTCTTGAAACTCTTAAGGAATTTAAGTGTTTGGCCTAGTGAAGAGAGGAGTATTTATAAACCAATGTTTCTAGGCATGATCATCATGCAAATTTTGAGTTTAGGCACCCCATAAATGTTAAGGGTGGCCACAGATGCTTTAGTAATAACTTGAAATAGATTTTATGGTGATCTTCATGGGGGTTATGTAGTATGGAAGGTTTGACATTAATGGTAGGAAGAGTTTATAGATAACGGTCTTATAGAGAATGTTTTGAAAAAAAGGAGAACTAGGATCTAAACACCTAGAGATGAGGTTATCTAGTCGTGATAATGGCACTTATTTAAAAGGAAACAATAACAAAGAAGGAAAACAAATGAACAAAGGGAAACAATAAATAAGGAAAACACACATGCAAAATGGAAACTGACTATATACAAGGGGAAGTACATTAAGTTAGTTGAAGTGTTTCAAGTCAGTTCCATTAAATGGAATCTCTAATGCAATGCCTTATTAATCCCCCAACTCAAAATCATTACCTTACCTATTACCAATGATGCAAAATAGCCCACTCCAAAGGGAATCAAACTTTGCATGTTGGCCTAGTTTCATGTCCCTTTGATCATATTTGAGGACCAAGTCCCTTACCTTAAATCTTGGGTCCAATGATTTCTTATCAAATGATCACTTGACTATTTACTATTAGGTGACCTTTGCATCACCCAATTTCTCTCTTACTTCATGGAGGTTGAGTAATTATTATAACCTAACCTCTATTACTCCGTTCTCCATAATCTCAATAGCTTTTAAAAGCTATAAGGCATGAATATCCATTGATATGGGTGTGACCACTTCCTTCCCATATACTAGTTCATATGGGGATGTCTTTAGGATTTGCTTGGGAGTTATGCATCTAGCCCATAGAGCCATTTTCACATGCATATTTCACTCCCTTTATTTGTTGGCACCCATCCTTTTGATTAGCCTAATGAGATTTTTGTTTGTTGATTCAACTAATATGTTCCCTTATGGGTAGTAATTGGATAAAGACTTCAAGAAAATACCATTTTGGAGTGAGAATTTGAAAGTATAGAAATCAAGGAAGGATTTTCCATTATCCAAAATGATCATTTTTTGAGGGATAAACCTTGTTGTTATCTCCTCCAGGAAATTTAGGATCACATTCTAGCTTGCTTCCTTTAATAGGGCTACATCAATCCACCTAATGAAGTAATCAATAGCTATATGTATTCATTTATGGCACATGTTTGAGATGAGATTTATCATCTTGAGGAAATCCATGCAACATTGTGTAAAATGTTTTTCAATCATGATTATATTCAATGACATGACTAAATCATTTTCTTTCTCCATGAAGAACTAACACTATTGGTACTTCTTGACCACTTGATGGAAATATATAAACATGGTTGGCCAGTAGTATCCTATACACATGGTTTTTGTCATATTAATATTTTTTGATAAATAGCCACATCGAGGGGTGAAATTCATGTCATATATGATCGTAATATCTTATTTATTATTAACACATCAGAGTAACTCTCTTTCAAAGTTTATCTTAAACATGAATCCATAGACTAGTGTGTAGTTATCCCCTTACAACCTATAGAATCATTTTTTATGTGGAGAGACCATCAAGATATCATATATTTTACATGAAATGGGTTATTTTAGTAACCTAGGACCCATTAATTTCATCTTAATTTACAAAAACTATTATTGGTGCACCTTGTTCTTTTGTTGGGGCACCTATGCATTAGGCCAAGTATTCACATAGCCCTCTTCTTCAGATCACTTTAGTTAATTTAAACTCAACATCATATTCTAGGATATTAGTGATCAATTTGGCCTTTATTTATATGATCTCTCCTTCCATTATATATTCCTTGATGTTGTAATGCACCACATACACTATAATTTTGGTTACCGACATAAGGTGCTTGATATTTGTGAGTCCCTTGACAATGGTAAAAGACTATTTCTCAATGTAATTATACTTAAATTCATACCTATGAAAGGTTCTTTAGTATAAATCAATGGGTTTTTTCTCTTTCCTTCATCTTATTTTTGAGTTAACATAGCTACTAGGATATATTTACTCCAATAGACATTCATGATTATGTCTTTGTAGAAGTCAAGGTTGATTAGAATAGGGGTAGTAGATATTAATTCCTTAATTATATCAAATTCCACTATCCCATTCATGCTCCATTTAAAGGATTCATCCGTCATCATTAGTGTGATTGGCCTCACCAATCTTGAGAAGTCAGATATGAACCTATTGATGAAGTTAATCTTTCCTAAGAAAGCTTGGACCCCTTTCTTATTTATTAACAAGGCTAGGTCCTTGATGGATTTTACTCTTTTTAGATCAATGGTGATCCCCTATTTGGACATAATGTATCCAAATAGCTTACCTTTTAGGACTTTGAAAACACATTTCTTGGGGTTTAAAGATATCCCAAACTCTTGGCATTTTTGAAAAACCTTCTCTAAATGATTAACATCATTTTCTTTCTTCTTGGAGAACATAATGAGATCATCCAAGTAGATAATGATAATTGTGTTGATTAAGCCTTTAAAGCCTATGTACATGGCTCATTAGAAGGTATCCCTTGTATTAGAGAGGCTAAAAGGCATCTTCACATATGTGAAAGTCCACTACTTTATGGTGAAAGTGATCTTATGCTGGTCCTCTTCATTGACTCACATGTAGTTATATCTTGAGAATCCATCTACTAGAAAGAGATTTGTGCACCCACTAGTTTATAGAGTATCTAATCTATTAAAAAGAGGGGGTAGTGGTCCTTTAGGGATTCCTTATTCAATTACTAGAAGTCCATGCATAGACTTATTTATCTATTCTTCTTCCTCATTAGAACTAAGCTAGATACCCAAGTTGAATGCTTGATTGGGTAAATGAGTGTTGAGTCGATCAATTTCCATAGCTCTTGAGCCATAAGAGGCTCAATATTTCGATTTACCAGCCTTTGATTTTGTTGAATAGGATTGGATCTTCCATTAGGTCTATGGTGTGTTAGATGACCTTGTAATAATATCCTTTCAAATCATTATAGGTCCATGCCATGATCCCTTCATATTTATTATAAAAATAAACTAATTGCTCCTTATCTCCTTAGGGAAATTCCTTCCTATCTTTCATATTTGTTCCATATTTGATATTGAGTTTTGAGTAGTCACCTTTATCTATGAAAAACTTTCATCTATCATTGTGGGTATCATTAGAGTCAAATAGATTCTCTAGGGTGATGAGCCCCTTCGGTAGTTTGTTGGTCTTCAAATTCACAATCTAATCCCCATAAGCCTCTTTGATCTGTGGCTACAACTATTCCACAAATTCACATTATTGTTGGAGAAATAAAGCAATCTATGGTTCACTCTCAAATATTTTCTCATTCTAGTCATTATCGAGAATGGCAAGTCTAATGATCACCCACATTACTTTCTCATTGGTGAACAAATATGTCACTAGATTAAATTGGGAAATGAATGTTACCATCTTATCTACCTTCACATTCTTGTTCCTAAGAATTATCAAAATGTTTGAAGCTTAGAATTATTCAACCAAGTCCCATATTTGGTGGTGGCAGGACCTCATTTATAATTTTTTTCATAGTTTTGACTCCTCTCAGCATCTTACCACTAATTCAAAATCCTTTAACAATTTTATCTTCTTTACATCCATGTGTTCAACAAGACAAAGGCAATGAAATAACACTTCATATTTGGTTAATTATTTGTATAGGCAAACTAGAAGCATACGACTTAGATAGTCTCTTTCCTAGATGGGGATATCAATCATATGTTAGACTCAAAGCTAGTTTTACATTTTACATTATCAAAATATAGGGTCTAAAAGTAAGACTCACTTTTAGGTTCTCTACTTGATCTTCCATCTTCTTCCTTAACTAAGGGATGACTTGGTATTCATCATTGATAATTTATATTCTAAGGCCAGTGGCATCAAATCTCAAAATTGGATCACTCTCAATTAATTCATTGACAAGGACCGTTTCCTTTGGGTTTATATTATCTATCACTCTTTCTTATTCAAGAATTTCTATTTGATATGTATCCATATTAGAGAAAAAAGTGTGAATTACTTTAAAATTTATCATATCCTCATTTGTATGTGCTCTAGGTGTAGTGGAATGGGTAATACATTCAATTTTGATCCATATTTATTCCTTAGCATCAAATGGAACCAATCCAATGATAAGTATCTTCCTATCTTAGCTATGAAATCTCTTAATAGACATAACCTAAATACTAGAGGGATATCTATCACCACAACCTCTTGACTAACTATGATATTGGGATAAGATTACAACATTAACAAAAGATCCCTAATGATACATATAGTTTAAAATTTATTTCCATCTAATTGCATCACCCTTTATTTAAAGGTTCATTTTGTAACTATAGTGCATCCATAATCTACATGGGCATCACCATGGTGTTGATGCCAGAATTGGTCATGGAGTTGTACAATAGCTTCTTTCCCATAATGAGTATCAAGTATAATGGGGTGGTCTTTGTATTACTTACACATACCTAAGAGTTGATGAATGAAGATGGTGCATGAGGTTGTGCACTTGTGTTGGCTTCATTTATTTTGTCTTTCATCACCTCTGTAGTTGGGATAGCTTGTGTGAGGTTCATTCATTCTTCTAATGCTTTCTATAGTAGATATTTTTTCTATGGAATAGATATAACATCCTAAAGAGAGACATTGTTTGGAGCCTTTGTTAGCTATTTTACTATTTTATAGGACCCTTATAATCAGACTTTTAGGTCCTTAAGCTTGTTATATGCTATTTCACTCCACTTTGGATATGTTGAAGGTGATGGTTAGGGTCCCTAGTTATTCTCAAAATTCACTTTAGGCCTTGTGAAGGCTTTTGGGATCTCATCTAATCTCTTTTTAGAGTGAACATAATAGTTCTATTGGACTTATGATGCTCTATATATAGATACCACACTCACATAGACTACATCTTCACCTTCTACCCAAGAGAAAAGTATGTGTTCTAGAGATATCTCTTCTTTTTTTTCTAGATAAATTCCCTACATTTATGCCATCAAGACAACATTTCCAACACCTAGGGATTGATATTCATAGAGGGATAAATTAGGGTTATTTTCTTAACTTCATTATTTGGCCATCTTTTGTTTTAAATTACCTCACAAGCAATTATGGGGTTCATGCACATCATTGTATAGAAATAGCCATGAATTTGATTCATCTACTAAGTGGTTTTGGCCAACAACTAAATCCCTACTTGTACTTGGCAAGACTATATGTAAAGAATGAGGAACTGGGATAATTTGACTTATAGGTCATGTCTGATGGTTTGACACTTTATGATTTGGCACCTAATGGTTTGGTGCCTAATGGTTTAACCTTTGCCTCTTTTGGTACTAGTTTTTCTAATAAGGCACTCTCCTTTCTTGTTAATTATAGAATGAAGGTTTTGGGGCATGTCTTACTACCTGTTATGATTTATTATCTCGTTAGATAAATTACTTAGTATGTTATTCATGTAGTTCATCTGTGATACCAAAGAAGATGAAGAGGATGTACTCTTTTGAGTAGGTTGATACACATACATTGAGGGTGGAACTTGTGAGGTGCTTAAATCTTCCTCTTATGACAACATCGATATTTATAAGAACATCAGTATCAATGTCTATGGGGGAATTGTCTCAACATCTCTTAAGTTATTTTCCACCCTGATTACAAGTTCATAAGCATATGAAAGTGTTTGTACATCTAGGGACTGAATCATGATGGATATGTTAGAGTTGAAGGCCTTGAAGTAGAAGATAATAGCCATTATTGTGTGTTGTCAAACTTCTATTAGGATTCTTTATAAGGGCTTATCAAACCTAGTATTAAAATATATAATAGCCTCATGTGAGGCCCTCTTTATAGTGATCAATTATTATAGAAGAGATGATCAGTCTAACTTCTCATTTAATATTTCAAAGAATCAATTGCCTAGGTCATCCCATTTGGATATAGAATTGGGAAGTAAGGATCAATACCAATCAAGAGCTCACCATTTGAAAGAAGCAACTAGTAGTCTTAAGGCCACATTTTACTATGTGATATAGTGGCCAATACACACATTAAAAAAATCTTGGAGATGCTCTACTACATTTTTAAAAACCTCACTGAAGAATTTAGGGAGCACTTTCAAGGCATTTGTAGGGATAAGATCCCATGTAGTTGGAGTTACTAGAGGGCTAAGTGGTATACCACTATTCCATGCTACAAAGTTCCTTGATGGTGTTTGGATAGACATTTATTGATGTTATTGAGAAATGATAGACCTTACAGTCTTTTAGTGAGTTGGATTTTTTATAGGTGGTGTTAAAAAACTTAGATTCTTCACTAATTGCAACCTTGTAATAGGTATATGGATCATAAACTCTGACTTCTAGTTAGGTAGACTAGTATTTTGGTCACATTGAGCATTCCAAAATAGAAAAAATTCTTGATCCCTAAAACTCTCATTGTTGGATAACAACTTCCTATGGGAATCTTTAGAGATGTGGGACCAAATTGTGCTCTATAAAGCAACCTCTAAGATTTTAGAATCCATGTCTTCATACTAATTAGGGGAGAAAAAGGATAAGAAGGAAATGCAAAATAAAACTGAAATAAATCAAGGTGATATGCTAATATATTTAAAGTATTGACCTATAATTTCATAAAATATCTTGAATCTTTGAAAATAATAGAATATTAAAGGAGCACATGCATGAATTAAAACCTATTACATAAACAAGAATTAATACTATAGAATCAAGAAAATC
Source organism: Torreya grandis (assembly GCA_037957365.1). Lineage (NCBI taxonomy): Eukaryota > Viridiplantae > Streptophyta > Pinopsida > Cupressales > Taxaceae > Torreya > Torreya grandis. Next base: position 1,543,634 of record JARHVA010001576.1, read on the forward strand.
GAAACAACAAACATTGATAAAGATTCACTTAGTTTGACATAGAATATCACATCCTATTCATGTCAGGTAGAAAATAATTATACAAAAGTCCAATGGTATAATTAATAGTATAATCATTTCCCATTAGGGGCACCTAATAAGGTCTTAAAATGAAAACACAAATAAATTGCTTGCTAATCTTATTCAAAAACTAGACTATTACAAATGGGTACTCTCTGATATTATAAAAAATAATTATTTATCTACCATTCCCTTTTAAAATGCATGAGCTCTAATTAAATAGGCACAACAAACTTGTGAGGAAATGACACCTAGAAATCCCATCCCTCATGACCATGATGCAGTCATTTCAACTAAACAAGGAAATCTAGCTCATGAGTGTAGTTATTATTTGGAATCCTTGATATGGTGTAACTATAATGTTTTATGATTCCCATGATTATTAGGAGAAGCATAGTGGGGACATGTGTCTATATCAAAAACTATTCCTAGAATACTATTGGAAATAGGGCCCACTTGTTTTGACCAGTGGCACAACTTCCGTAGGTGATGGAAAAAACCTCACCTTGGATAAGCACCATGATGCCATGTGGAAGGTTTATCTCCTCTTCATTATAATTATATGGTGGGTCCCCTTTCTTTCTTCATCATTCAATGGCACTACTCAAAGGTTTGATAAAAATAAACTTCCCTTACATAAGCACTGAGACACCATGTGTTGAGTTGGCACTTCTCTTGGGTAAGTTGAGAACTTCTTTGAAAATTTGAGTATGAGGGTACCATGTGGGAAGTTAATGTTTAACTCTGCAAATAATTAGTTTACTCCATCCATGAATCTATTAGCCAATGACACTATTTGAATTTTTGACCAAAAAGATCTAGCCTTGGATGAACATTGGGTTGCAATGTGGAGAGCTAGCACTACTCCTAGGTGAACTAAGAAATTATTCATGTTGAACAAGTACCAAACTACCATGCAGTGGATGTGGAAGGAAGCTAATACTTAGCCAAAACACCAAAAATGGACCATGAGAAAATAAAAGGTCAAAGAACTAACATGAACCATGCCAAACCCATTTGAGACCAAAAGTGGACTACTCCAAAACTCCAAAATGTGGATTCAATCCACAAAACTTGAAGCTTGGAAAGGGGCATCAACAAGGCCTTTTATATTATTATATTTTTTTAAAAGAAAATCTAAGTTAATACCCATTATCTATAAGAAATTAATATTGACAATATTTATTCTTAAACCATTATCTATCAAAACATTTTTTATTGTTGTACTTTTGATTTGAATATGTATTAACAAAGAAAGATTATGTAAGAGAATACTCATTTCCAAATTATATGACCTCCATAATATCCTTCAAATTATTTACAAAAAAATAAAAATAAGAAGGCTTCATGTCATGAGGCATAGGTGTATGATTCAATTCTTTATAAAATAAATATCCTTGAAAATGGTGGCTTTCTAATGTAGCTCTAAAATAGAAATATTAGTCAATGTATTCCTTAACTGATCAATAATATAATACACTTTAAATTTATTAATGGACCTCATTAGGTTAGGTTAGGGATGGGAAGGTATTTCTTGAGTTTTTTCCTCTCATCTTACCTAATAAGTAACCCAACCTCATATGGTGAAAAAAACTTGGACCATAGGATTTACTATAATCTTAGTATGGATAGTAGATGCTAGATATGAGAAAATATAGTTTTGATGTCTAGGGGAAAGATGAATGAAATAAACCATTTGATCCCTTTGACATCTATTAGTAATAGGTGGTAACTCAAACTAAGCCATGCAATAATAAGCATCATATAATTGTTCATGATTAAGCTCTTGATTGACATGGAATTTTATCATTTCCATTAAAATATGCTTCCATGGACTTAAATACAAGTGAAGGATTTTATATTTTATAGGTAATACAACATAAAAATACTTATAAGAAACTTTGGATCAAGAAATAATAAATAGCTTATATCATTATGTTCATGATGTTTCTTTAAAAAAAAATAGGAATCAACAATTTAAAACCCTAACAAAAAAGGATAAAGGATAGAATTATAACCCTAGGATGTACTAGAGTTTACAATATTAAATAATAAATGGGTTCACTAATATGGTTTTTTCAAAATTGGAAATTTAAAAATAATGTTAATCTAATTTTGACAAACTTATGAGCAAATTTAACATGTATTAAATATCAAAATCATTACAAATGACTAGTTTTGAACTTAATATTTATGGAAAATATGATAAAAGGAGAAACAAACAAGACAAGTAACTTAGCTAACACTCAATTTTGATAAACTAAAAAAATTATTGAGTGATTGGTTATGAGAATGTGTAAGATCATCGTGAATCAATAACAAAGCTCTACATCTTCTTGGGACAAGATCACACTATTTAGATAAGAGTAAACTATATTGACATCTATAAGGCATTCTAGTGTTTGTTAGGTTTTTTACATTCTATGTGAAATATTGTTGGTGTACCTTTTCCTATACGTCATGTAGGACTATAAAAAATCCTTTGATATCCTACTAGAGTTGTTTTATACCTTCTTCACTTAAAACCATATCTATGTAGACAATCAACAACAAACAAAATAAATGGGAAAAGGTGTTAGCTGTTGATATTTCTCTTGACCTCAAAACCCCTCTATTGAGACATACCTAAATATCAATACTTTAAAGAGGGATCAAAATCCATGTAGTTATCACATGATATGGTGGTGTTGTGAAATACTAGTGTAATGCTATATTATAGTGTAAACCTAGTGTAATTAAGATATTCAATAATGTTTGTGATCTTGGAGGTGTATTTAGACTTAGCTCATGGCTACTTAGGATGTGTGGACTTATAATTAGGAAGAATAGGTTCTTTCCTCTAAATTTATAGTTATACTAATTCTAGTATTTGAAATATGAAAGCCTTTTATCATATAGTGAATAAATGAATGGAAAATATGTTTTTATAGTGGTATTATTAGAGTTGTTGCCAGAATCTGGATAATGAAAATGTAATGGAGATCACACGAGATGAAGCTAGTGCACATCACATATATGTTAAATCAATTTGAAATTATACAAGGAGATAAATTGCACAAGATAAATAGGAGAAAACCCAATATTTGATTAACATTAGATGGCCAAAGTGAAGAATACATATAGGAGAACACGTAAGTAACTCCTCCACAAAAGGTGGTCAAGGCAGCCCAAGAATAGACTGTAACTCCTCCATGAAAGGTGGTGACAAGGTGCTAATAATAGAGAAGTAACTCCCATACCTAGAATAGTTAGTCAAAGGAGTTACTTATGACATTCTTATGAGACCTATGACACATCTATGACACACATCTCTACATAAGCTAGCCTATCCCATGAATGTAGCAAAACTCCATGTATGCACAAATATATAATTTCCATAATTAAATAATAGGGAAAAATAAAAACCTACACTAATACCCTCCCATAAGTGTAGCTTAGGTGGGTACTGTGGAAATATAAAATGGGTCCCAAAAACTAGGCCTGATGAGGTACCCATGTATAAAAGTAATCTCCCATAAGATAGAGAAAAGGAGAAAACCCATAGGAAAAAACTCCCCCCCCAAAAAAAAAGAGAGACATAAAATAAAGGAAGAGGCTAGTGGGCCCCCTCGAAGATGATGTTGCTATAGATGTGGACTGTACCCTAAGAAGAGCTCGTAGATGAATGAACTTGCTCTCGATGAAAGGTTTAGTGAAGATGTCTGTAACCTAATCTGAAGACTAGAAAAATATCAAGTCAATAACCTAACTATGAATAAGCTCCCAAATGAAATGCATGTGAATCTCTATGTGCTTGGTCCACTGGTGTTGAACCAGATTCCTACAAATCTAAATGGTACTCTGGTTATAATAATAAATGATGGTGGGCTACTTGATAGGAATTCCAAACTCAAAAAGTATCTCATGAAGACAAATAGCCTCAGTAGCTACATTAATAGCTCCCTTGTACTTTGCCTCTATAGATGATATAGCAATAGCATTATACTTCTTGCTAGACCAACTGATAAGACCAGAACCTAGAGAGAAATTATAACTAGAAGTGGAGTTGCAAGTCTGTGAATCTCCAGCCCAATCTGAATCTATATATCCAACCAAGTAAACCTCTATGCCAAATTTGTAATGAATCCCATATCTATGTGAACCCTATATGTAATGAAAGATCTTCTTAGGTACTTTCCAATGCAGCTCATGAGGTTCTTTCATAAATTTGGAGACAAGTCCCATTATATATGATATGTTGGGCCTGGTGTGAGTCAAGTAGATGAGACTACCAACAAGTTGTTGATATCGAGTGGCATCAACCAATGGTGAAGAATAGTCAGTCTTAAGCTTAACTCCTAATAGAAAGGGACTTAGAGAAGGATTGTAATTAGCCATGTGAAACTGAGCTAATAAGTCAAGAGCATACTTAGGCTATGTAAGAGAAATCCTTAAATCTGACTATGAGATCTCGATGCCAAGGAAGTAGTGCAACAAACCCAAGTCTATCATTTCAAAGCTACCTTAGAGAGATGTATTCACCATTATAATAGATGATGAAGAACTCCTGGTGATCAAAAGGTCATCAACATATACAACCAAAATTAGGAGCGAATCATCATGCTGTAAGAAGTAGACATTGGGGTCAGAATGGCACCTAGTGAAACCCGCTATGAGAAGGAAGGAATCCATCTTGTCATACCAAGCCCAAGGGGCCTGTTTGATGCCATAAATATATTTCCTAAGTCTGCATACTAAGGAAGAATCCTAAACAAATCTTGGTGGCTGCTCTATGTAGATCTCCTCCTCTAGGTCTCCATGAAGAAAGGCACTCTTCACATCCATCTGGTGCACATCCCAACCATGTGTTGGGGCAATAGCCAAGGTGAGTCAGATAGAAGTCATATTTGCAATGGCTATAAAGGTCTCTGAGTAGTTAATGCCTACCACCTATGAGAAACCCTTGGCAACCAATCATGCCTTGTACTTATCAACTGACCCATCTATAGCAAACTTGGTCCAATATATCCACCTACATCAAACCATCTTTCTTCCCTTAGGAAGTGAAGTCAAATCCCAAGTGTGATTTTTGATTAAAAAAATAATATTCTTCCTCCATAGCACTATCCCACTCAGGTATGCTCGATGCCTCTCAAAAAGTTTGTGGATCTAAAATTGAAGTAAAGAAGGCATGTGGATCTCTCTAAAAATCCCCCTAGTACATATGTCATCTACAGGATCCCCTACCCAAGTGCCAACACTCTCAAGTGTCTATATGGCCCAAAGTGGCCCAGAAGTGGGTGAGTTAGGTGTTAACTCCTCATCCTCTAATTGACTAGAGGTGGATGACTCTGCATCACTATCTTCACTGTCTAAACTCAAAGAAGAAGAAGAGGTTTCTAGCTCAAGAACTTGCTATGGCTGATCTGAATCTAAGGAAACATCATGAAGAAGTAGATCCGATGAGGGAGAAGTGCCAAGTGTTGAGTCTATAGGACTCTCCTAAAAGTGGACACTTCTCTCAATGAATAACTCATGAGTGGTCAGATCTAAAAGGTGATACTTCTTAATACCATCTAGATATCCTACAAAGATTCAATGCTTGGACTATCATTCCATAGCTTTATATTTCTTCTTTGGTATGTGGTCCATGGCTGGGGATCCAAAAACCCTAAGGTGCTCAACATCAGGTTTACTTTTATGCCTAGATTTAAAGGGTGTTATCCCTTTCAAAGCTTTGTGAGGAACCCTATTTTGAATGTATCAAGCATAATTTATGGCTTCGGCCCAGTACTATGGTGCTAAGGATTTGGAGTGAATCATACAACTACTCATCTCTTTCAAAAACCTATTTTTGCATTCTACAACCCCATTCTGTGAAGGACTATAAGTGACTATGCAATGCAAATCAATCCCCTATGTGGTGCAAAATTTCTCAAACTTGATGCTAACATACTCCCCTCCACCAGCAATTTGAAGAACCTTGATCGATTTCTCACTCTATTTCTCAACAAGAGCCTTGAAGTCTAGAAAATTTTCAAACACTTTAGACTTTTGTTTGAGAAAATATATCCAAGTATACCTAGAGAAATCATCAATGAAAGTGAGGATGTACTTGGCCCTTGTGAAAGATGGTTTGGGAAAGGGTCTTGATACATCACTATGGACTAACTCCAAAGGTTGTGAAGCCCTCCAAGCTTTGCCTTTGTTAAATTTTGCTTTGAGATGCTTCCCAAGGGAGCACCCCTCGGAAAGTCCTTTTGAGAATTGGACATGAGGCAAGCTAATGACGGTGCCATGTTTGCAAAGTTATTCAAGGTAGTGGTAGTTAAGGTGGCCAAACCACTCATGCCATAATTTTCTAACTCCATCTGAATGAGTCAACAATGCTGTTAGAGAAGAATCAAGTGAAAAATGTGAGAAGGTGTATAACCTTGCTTGGTAATCTGCCCTACCCACTGCCACTATAGTATCACTATGCAACTCCCTGATAGCCACTCAATCTAGTGAAAACTCAACTCTCATGCCCTAGCCAATTTGAGTGATTTGGCACACTGATAAGAGATTGGTTGAAAGAGAAGGAAAACTTAGAACATTATTGAATGTTCCTCCTTTCATTTCAATTGACCCTCTCCCTACAATGGAAACTAATGTGTCATCACCCAAACTAATTAAAGTCATGCTACAAGGCTCTAAAGATGAAAACTCAACTAGGGAAGAGCCCATGTGGTGAGAAGAACCTGAGTCAATGACCCATGAAGATGTAGAAGCTGATGCAAATACAAGGGCCTTGCCTTTTTCTTTCTCCTTACCCTTGCCTTTTACCTTAGTTGAATCTTGGGTACATGAATTCTTTTTGATGGACTGAAGAACACCTATGTTGTGCTTCTCTAGAAGATGAGTTAGGTGATATATTTGTTTCTTCATGCATTTGTGTTCATCATGCCCTATATTTTTACAGTAGGCACACTTAACCTTCTCCTTCTTAGTTTTAGCATTGGAGGAGGAAGACTCAGTGTTGTTTTTGGCAGGATTGTTGTTTTCTTTCTTCTTCTCCTTTGTTGAAGTCTTGTCCTTACCATTTCCAGATATCAAATCTTGGGGTTGAGTAGACTTCATTGTGCCCATTTTAATTATCTTATATTGCTCCCTAGTTAATTTGACAATGAATGAATCCAAAGAAGGCATTTTCCATGTAGTGCCAAGGGCACTTTTTGTGGCATGGAAAGTGGAGACAAAGACTAAATAACTTGGACCTAACATTGTGAGAATAGAAAAGATGAGTTTATAATATTTCTTATCTATCCCATATTATTTAAATTGAAATCTAAGGGCCTTAAACTTGTGAATAAGTCCTGTAGGGTATCGAAGTTGCTAGGATCTAGACTTATGAGTTCATTTTTGAGCTCATGACCTCTCATCTTATCAAGCTTCCCAAATAAGGTTTCTAGGGTGTCCCATATGTCTTCAGGAGTCTTGGATGTTTCTAAATTTAAGAGAAGTTCTAGAGACATAGACAAGCTTAGTAATCCATAGGCTTCATCACTACAGTTGTACCACTTGACCTTTTCAGCATCAGTGTTGGGTTCTACTTCATTACCTATGGTGATCGTATACAACCCTTTGCTTCTAAGAATGATTGACATTTTAACCTTCCATTCATGATATTTGAAGGGTATTAGGGGTTTAATTTAAAAATAATCCATTTTAAGCTGAATTTAGGTGAAGTTGTGTTGATTGCAAGTTGTGAAATTATTTAGAAAAGAGAATGAAAGGAAAGATTGCAAGTGATGAAAAGCAATCACACCCCCCTAAAATATTGAAACCCCCATAAATATGCAATTTCATGCTCAAAAGATGTCGGTCTCATCTTAGAATGTATCTTAGAGCAATTAGTGCAAGACTTTAAGCAAACAAGACGTCAGATTCAGCCAAAAATGTGTCCCGAGAGACCCAAATTTTAAGCACTTTATAAAATAGTGATTTTTTAACAAATAAAAAGCCTAAACTATGGAAAATTGAATTATAAACACTTTTTCAAAAAATGGCACCTAAATCTGAGCTACCATTTGCAAGATCTTAAAGATTCAATTTCCCATAAATTAGTGTTTTTGCCAAAATAACAACACTAAAACATTAAAAAATGCCTGTTTTGAGAGAGAAATTGGCCTTCCAACCACTCATTGGACTCAGAATAGAGTGAGGAATCCAAAGGAGTTATTTTTTATGGGGAATTGGCCTCCTACCAACCCGAGCCTCACCCTTCATCTTCGACAAGCGAAGATACAAGTTTAAATTTAAACCCCCAAATTATCAAATTGTCTAAAATATTTAATACACTATCAAATTGACTAATTTTTTTTGGACAAGTCAATTTTAACTGAGAAAAAAATAAATTAAAAGATAATTTGATGGATGGCCAAGTGTTTAAGGGCTCACATGGGATGCCAAACGAGGAAAACATGTGCCATTTTCAAAAGAAAGCAGTTCCAAGTTTGCTGGGGAAAAAAATGAGAGATACTGAATTTGCAGACCTCACAAATCTCAATGCACAGTAGCAAGTTTCAACACAGTAGAGAAGGGACAAAGCAATTTTAGGAAAAAAGATGCCAAGTGTAGGAAAAGGATGCCAAGTGAAGGAAAAGGATGACAAGCTTCTCAATTGAGTAGATCCAATAGCAAGTGTAGTTGGTAGATCTTAGTTGGAGAATATATGTAGCAAACCTGAGTCTACCTACATTATCTAATGCTCCTTTATATTTTAAAAATTGAAAATAAAAAAAGAGAAGCAAAACTCAATGCATTATGTCATAAAGTGACGCCAAGCATTGATTTTTCCACAAATTGCTTTGTTGTAGATCTAAATGAAACTCAATAGAAGTAAATTTTTTAACAAATTTATATATGGATTTGCATGATTTTTCAAGAAACTCTACCAAAACTCTCAAATGCAACTGAGTTAAAAAAACTACTAAGGAAGCAAAGTAAAATTTTTAGAATAAACTACTAGCATAACCAAACACATAATTACCGGGGTGGCTCTGATACCATATCAGAGTTTCCAAAATCTATATAATGTGAATGCAATGGAGACGTGGTCACACGAGATGAAGCTAGTGCACATTAGATAGATGTTAAAGTAATTTGAAATTATACAAGGAGATAAATTGCATAAGACAAATAGGAGAAAACCCAATATTTGATTAACATTAGATGGCCAAAGTGAAGAATACATATAAGAGAGCACGTAAGTAACTCCTCCCTAAAAGGAGGTCAAGGCACCCCAAGAATAGACTGTAACTCCTCCATGAAAGGTGGTGACAAGGTGCTAAATATAGAGAAGTAACTCCCATACCCATAATAGCCAGTCAAAGGAGTTACTTATGGCATTCTTATGACACCTATGACACATCTATGACACACATCTCCACATAAGCTAGCCTATCCCATGAATGTAGGAAAACTCCATGTATGCACAAATATATAATTTCCCTAATTAAATAATATGGAAAAATAAAAACCTACACTAATAGGTATTTTTGGAAATTCATCAAATAAGACTTGTGAAACATGGGGGACAACCTATTGAGTGGATTTTAATTAGATAAATTAGATATTTTTTGGTATAAAGATGAAAATGATGGCTTTAGACACTACTAGTGAGCAAGAAAATCCTAAAGGAGCAACCTTGTCTAAGAAGTAGGTATAAGTAATTTAGAAGTGTGAATTAATCAAGGGATTAAGACATGATATTTGGGATGAAGAAAAATAATATGATGTATAAAAATTTATTTAAGATAAATATATCTCTCATAATAGGGGAATAATGATTTAGAGCCATTAAATTGAGCATTACCTAAATGTGTATAAGGAATTGGTCACAAGTGCATTGTTTTAATATTAAATGTCAATTTTACAGACTACACATTTTCATATCGATCAACTAATATTTGTGGCATAGGAATAATAACATTTGGTTGTATGGGTATTAATATCATATACCATAAATATTGATAACCTTGTTAGAAAAATATATTTCAAACATATGTGTATTGTATAAGATAGTACATGAAGATTTTAAATCCAATAACATCCTAATAACATATAAAATAATCCTACATTAGATAATACTATAAATATGGTGGCTACATGTGCTAGACAAATATGTAATGGTAATGTGATCTCGCTGATAAAATCTTGAACATATCCATTTAATTCTTTAATTACTATTTTCATAAGAAGTATATCCTTATATGCATATCCAAAATGAGATATAAGTGGGATAGTGATAATATTCACACTTGAACCATAATCAACATGACACTATGTATAGTTTGATGATAAATATAGGATTGAATGAGAAAAAATTGAAAATAAAATCATCATCGACTATCTCATGTTATGTGAATGTGATAATTGGTATAAATGGCATTGAAACATGATATGCACCAATAATTCCATTCAAAGGATATTTTCCTCTCTATGAGAATGATAAGAATCTAGTCAAGGGTGTGCATTATATGTGTAATGAAATTTTAATTTATTTATTGTTTCTTAACATATATGTTTATGGAAAGAAATATTGAATATATTCATTATTCTACGCTCATTTGGTTGTGAATTTGTATTATTGGTATATGTACTAACATCAATGGTGTTATCATCTATCAAATATTTTATATTATGTTTCAAATTGATTCATCTATTAGTAATATATCTTGGTGATCTATTAAATTAAAAGAATCATTTTGATCAAATTATTTTGGAATAGGTTTACTCACATCAACCTATTTAATGGGAGGGAATGATATTAGGTGTTATTCTGATAAGTTTTGTAATATCTTGTATGGAGATTATTATAAGTTGGTAAATTTTGTCCTTAAAGGTGAATATAATGTAATAAAAGGATTAAGTTTAGAAAATACATTAAATTTTGTCTTTTGGTCACTCTTAGTTTCACTTATTCTCACTTGTATGGTGATTTACTTGGATTATTTGAATGCAAAGTAGAAACTGGTTTGGTTACATACTTTATCTTATTCATTACCTTTTGAGTATGATGCCAATATGGTAATTTGATTATTGGTGTTATAATAGGTTTTTTTACTTTTTTATTAGTTTAGGATAGTTATTTATTTTATTTATGTCCTATATTAACTATTTTTTTAGATTTGGACACTTTTTGAGAACTTCCTAAAAAATAGTTAGAGGTGCAAGTTAAAGTCCAGTTAATTGAATGTGTACTTAACTAAGCTCAAATATTTATCAATTCATATTGATATGTGGGTAATAATTTAACTCAATTTAATATTTTTTAGTCATTTTCCTACTTTATAGGTATTTGGGTGCCTAACTTGTCTAGTGTGCATGTTTGTGCTTACTTGTTGAGAAATGCATCTTACATGGGGACCTTCTTTTATCAATGAGTCAATTTTTTTTATTGAGTAAAATTTTAGTTATAATATATAATATTTTTATGATTATATTTTTAGTTAAATTATTTGTTAAGGAAGGTCTTAATTTAATATTAACTTGAAATGCAAGTTACTTGTAATTGGCTAGTTTTAGCCTTCCTTGTTAATAAAAGACCATGAAAAAGTGTGGACCAATAATTATTCTTGGAAATTATTTTTGAATGTGTTTATATATAATTTTTATTTTAATTATTCAAAAATAAAAAAAATGAAGCATATGTATTCCAATTTGAAGTTGTTCAATGCAATATTTGTCAACAATATCACATACAACACTATTATCTTAACTAGTAATTGTAGGGCATATTAGTTGATATATAAATTCAATTTAAGATTAAATAAAATATTATTTTCACTCAATCCATACATTAAAAAATTAAATTAGTATCAGATCCTCACTTTTAAAAAATTTAATAAGGGTTGTAATCTATTATTATGAATTCTATTTCTATGAATTGTAACATCCCCACAAGGATTTACTAGAATAATACAATAAATTTTTTTTGTAAATTTACATAAAGCTTATTATTTAATTATATTACACCAAAATAATATAGTTAGTGATCTTAAGATACTACTGATAATATTAAAACATATGTAAACATGTAACAATAATAGTTACTAATCACTAACATCATATGTAATATAACAAAATTGCATAAGAAAATTAATTACATTAAAATCCTTCCATGACTAGTATAATAATACATACACTATTATAAATGTATAATAAGTAATTAAATTAAATTTAAAACATGCACTAAGCTTTAGTGTATATACAATAATAGATACAATGATCCACAAAACATGAGTGACTCTAACTCTAATATCTATGATAATATCAAGTGTAGTCTCCAAGTAAGTACTTTAGTGGAGAGGGAGAGCATCATCCAAGCACTTTTACACACTAAACATAGACATTATATCCCTCAAAAAATCCCAAAAATAGGGAATCTCCCTCCTTTGATAGATCGGTAGATAGTGATGGTGTGGGAATCTAGAGAGATATGCTAGTACTTATGTGATGTAATATTCTACTGCATGATGTGTACCATAAATAAAATATGCTCTAACATGACATCACACAAACATGTTAATCATACATATGAAATCACAATGTCTATATAAACATTAATTTGGATATTTTTTTAAAATAGTTAATGATCTATAGAATTAGTCAAATTCATACACATTGGTTGATCATATTACCTTCATCTAACATTAGTGGTGATAAGTAATCTAGTGAAGTCTGTATCACTACTTAGTTAGTAATATCAATTCAAGATTTAGTTAAATCTATAAATCCTATAGATTTACACTAATTAATTTAGAATAGAAAGTATAACTTAAGCTAATAATAGGAATAATCACTTTACATACATTTAGTCCATCAAACATATGAATGAATCTTATTATTATTATTCACATAAACAATAATCATAGCAAGTAAGTTTATTTACCAAATGAGTAAATTACTAACCCATAATACAAAATCTACTTTTTGTAAGTAAATGAAAAAGTAATAAAATCAACAATATCAAACATTTGGCTCATACTACTATATTATAACAATGACAATAAGAAATTAAATTATAAATCCAAAGTGTAATATTTCATTTCATTATACCTATTGAGAGGATTTATTTTATAAAATTAATGCACCCTATCCCTTGTTTTTACTTCATTATTTTAATCAAATTAAAATAATAGTTATTCATCCATATATTCATACCCACAATATATATATGTATGTGGACATAAGCTCACACATATATGTGTGTGCGTGTGCGTGTGTGTGTGTGTGTGTGTGTGTGTGTGTGTGTGTGTGTGTGTGTGTGTGTGTGTGTGTGTGTGTGTGTGTATCATTCTACCATACCATAGCATTTTCAATTTATTTCAAGATTATATTATTCAATAACCTTTTTATGAACAAGCATATAAATTTTAAAAAAGAGTATATTTAATTCGTTTAACCCCCCAACTAAATTTTTAATAAACTCTATGGGTAAGTGCCCAAATTTGGGTGACAGAAAGTGACTTATCTGTGGACATGATTTTTTTTAAATTTGAGAAATATTAACTTCTATAGATAATTTGATATATCTACACTCCAAATTTGAAGATGGTGTAAGAACATGAAATGTATAATTTTGAGTCTAATTTCTAAAACAAATTTTTTTTTAAAAAAATTATTAAGTATAGGTAGGTCAAAAATCTAAAATTTGAAGAGGAACTCCTATTTTTTTAGAAAACATAGTAGATAGACGGTCATGTGGTTCACATTTTTTTAGCAATATTTAATATTATTAGAAACCCTTTGGGAAAAAGTTATATAAGATATTCTAGTTTGTGACCTATAGTTTTTTATATTCTTAAACTAAAACCTTTTTTATGAATTCAGAAAGTAAATAGATCCTAAAAACTAACAAAAACTGGATAGCCATCTGTGTAGTGTGCCTGACTACCTGAAAAAATGAAAATCAATTTTTTTTAATGTGTGTAGAATTAGGCCTAGTTTATGACCATATAATTTGTTTTTTCACTTATATCAATGAAATAAAAATTAAATTAACATGTATAGGCATGTATGTTTGTGACATGTAGTGTCATAGGTATAGTTACAAATCAACATAGTTTGAAACCTTAAATTAGTCTAAAAATTATATAAATAATATTTTTGGAAAAAAAGAACGTGCTCATCATGATGGAAAAGTTTTTTAATTTTTGTATTGAAATTCTTATTGTATTTGGAAATCAAGGTTTAATTATATTGATTTTTATCATAACTCTCAAAACTTGGTTGTACATTGACATTCCAAGCCTTTGGATCAGGAATCCAAGCCATTCCTAGGCCAAAAGGTACCAAAATTGAATTCAAATTCATATGGTATGATTGTATTAATATATAACATGATCAAATTAATAGATAACGTGATTGAATTATTGTAAAAAATAATAACATGATCATGTTACTATTGTTTTTCACATTAAAGCAATGAACATGTATATAGAGTGAATGTTGGTTAGTAGTAATGTAATCACATTATGAATAATGTGATCACATTATTGATAACACGATCATGTTTATGTTATTTGTCAAAAAAAAGCATCTGGGAGTTTCATATGAAGGCAAATTTGTTTGAATGCCTATATTTACTACTCTAAATGTTAAGTATAAGTTTACATTTAAATGTAACAATATAAATGTAAACTTATACTTTATATTTATTTTAGTAAATGTAAGAAATTAGTGTCACTTGACATCTTATAGAGTTGGTCTCATATTTGCATGCCTTATGACATGTGAAATACTTTTTAAAAATCTAATCTCATTAATACTTAGGCATTTTTTTGGTATAGGTATTAAACCTAAGGATTTTAGTACATAAATTTTGTAATTAATATCCTTTTTTGATAAACATATAGTTATTTTTATGTTTTTTTGTCTTACAAATTGATTCTTAGCATTTATAGGAGTCTTAGGTTTGTCAAAATTGAAGTTTGAAAACTAATCACTTTGAACATGATCTAATTTTATGTGATTAGGGTAGTGTAGATCATATTGATGACCTACACACATCGAATGACTACTTTGTGTTAATTTCACTTGTTTATCATCCCTCACTCATCCTTTATTACTTCCTAATCATCCCTCATTACCAATAATTACTCATACATGATTATTAATTATCCCTAATCATTACCTCATTGACCCTCACTCTCCTTAGTCATCTCTAATCACTCCCTTATCATCCATAATCACTCCTCCATTGATCATCACTACCCCTCATCATCCCTACTCACTCCTTTCCCATCCTTCATCATCAATAATCACTCTTTCCTCATTCCTCATCATCCCTAATAACTTGTTCATCCCTATTCACTTCCTCCTCATCCCTCCTCATCCTTAATCACTTCCTCATTGACCTTAATTTTTCCTCATCATCTCTAATCACTTAGGCTTATCATCACTAATAACTCCTCCATTGATTATCACCATTCCTCATCATCCCTAATCACTCCTTCCTCATCAATCATAATCCCTAATAAATATTTCTTCATCATTTATCATCATTAATCACTCCCTTATTGACCCTCACCATCTGTCAACATCCTTAATCACTCCCTCATCATATGGCATAAGTATATACTCTATATATATATATATATATATATATATATATATATCTTTGATTCTAATAATATGTTATTTAATACATTAAAATATAAATTAACTCTTTTATAGGACTTGTGTTGTCAATACCCATTTATGACAATCAATTTTATTACTAAATGAATTTGATGATCTTCTAAACTTATATTAAAGTAACATAAGTACTAACACAAAATAGACTTTGAATTTTATTTCATCAAATTATATTTGTTGTGTAGGTAACTAGACAAAACATTATTTGGTTCCACCTTTGGTAGTTTGGTTCAAAACATAAATATCAAACACAAATCTCTTGTAAAATTTTATAATTATGAGAAGATTTGAATTAGATATAAAGTTATTTAATGTTTCCCATTCTTTTATGACATTAAACTTGGTTATGTTCACACATTCACTCCTTGTGTGTGTAATTTGTTCCAAATATTTTATCTCTTGTATGAAAAATGAACATTTATTCATGCTATCATAAAAATATGTTTTTTTCAAAATGTGGAACACTAGTTCATCATGCTATAGATGTTCATCCCATGTTTTCTAAAGATTAATATGTCATCAAGGTAGATTTAAAAAATGACATAAGTAAAGGGCCTAAGGATGCCATTAAACATATTGAAATGAATGAATTTTTTACATGAGTTAACCTAAAAGGCATAACCAACTAGTCAATCAATCCTTCCTTTATTTTTAAGATAATATTCTAAATGTTTATAGGTTTAACATGTATATGATGATACCAAAAGTTAAGATCAATTTTTAAAAATACTTATATACCATGGATATGGTAGAATAATTCTTTAATATTAAAATGAGGATAATAGATCTTCACTTTAATCTTGTTAAGATTGTTCAATTGAATAACAACTTTGACACAAACGCAATTGGGCTTTTTCAAGGCAATGATTTGGGCATGATGTGTCCATTATCCATGATTTCATATATCTACCACTTAATATATTAATTCTCCAGAAATGATATGTTGTATAAAGAGGTTTTAGGTATATGTAGTTAAGGGATCAAATCAATAGTGTTGTTTAGTGTACAAAATGTAGGAACTTATTTAGGTGATTGAAAGATATACTTGTATTCATGTATTTATAGTTCAATTATTTTGTTTTCTTATTGTTGGATAAACCACACTATGACATTGTGACATAAGGATTTTATTACATTTACTTATTACCATCAGGAGTATACTTTTTACTAGAACTAACAAGATTCTTTCACTTCTTGACACTAATGATTGAAAGCTTATGACCTAACTATGATATATGGTAATTTATAACATGACAATCTATCATTACATTTCAAGGATTTACTTCATAGACTACATGCCAATGTTAAATATATGGTTTTCCACATGTAGAAAATCACACACCTCTAATGATGAGATGTCATAAAGGATTGCATCTTTAAAAAAATGAATTTGTACACCAAGTGATACTACTAGGTGTTCCATTTCTCAAGGCCTACACTAGACCGTACATTAGTGTATGGTTATGGATGATGTATAAATTTCAAGTTTAATTATTGAAAAAATGCTTTAGGATAAATTAAATTGTTATGACCTCCATTGGAAATGATGAAGTGTATTGGCTCACCATTGTTCTTAATTTATTAATGAAATAATATTTTTTAATTCATATAATTTTTTTATTTGGGGAAGTAGAGATATTTTTAGTACCAAACATATCATTGGGTTCATAATAGATTATCTACTTACCTTTTTATTGTTATAGATAGCTTGTACCCACTTCGTAATATGTGCAAGTAGAGAGCTCATAGTGTGACACTCTTCATGGATTGAATATTGAATTTATGAATTAAGCACCACTTTCCAATCTTGTACTACTTGTTATAATAATTTTAAATTTATTTTCCACTCTTTGGTATGATGACTTAATAAATAGACATATAAATATAAGGCCTTCAATGTAATTATTGTGTCATAAAATTTACTCATATGGAAAGTAATTGATTGGTTTCAGGAAATCACATAGCTTGGTATTCCTTATGTATTTACTACCCATTTTTGTTTCTATGGTGGTTTTACTTTCTTTTATTTTTCTAGAGGATTTTTAATTGTGAACTATATCATTTCTAATAGGCCCATATTTTTCATAGGTGTTAGATATTTATGTTTCAAGTTTGTCTCCACATCATTTTGATTACTATGTCTTATATTTTATGCTATCACTAAACTCTCCACATGTATATCCTAACATTTTTAAACCCTAACGAAATACCACCATCAAGCTATTATATGGAGTGTTTAAGGATGAGGATGTATGAGGAGGAATTGAGTAGATATGATGATGGAGTAAATATGGATGATGAGGGATGGTGAGAGTCAATAAGGAAGTGATTATGGATGATGAGGGAGTGATTATGAATGATGATTTATGGTGAGGATTAATTAATGAGTGATTATAAATGATGAGGTATGATGAAGCAGTGACTAGGGATGATGAGGGATGGTGAAGGTCAATCAAGGAGTCATTAGGGTTGATTAGGGATAAATTATAAATGATGAATAATGGTGAGGGTTAATAAAGGAGTGATTAGGGAAAATTAAGGATGATGAGGGAGTGATTAGGGATGATGAAGAGGTGATTAGGGATGGTGAGATATAATGAAGGAGTGATTAGGTATGATGAGGGATGGTGAGAGATAATGAGGGAGTGATTAGGAATGATGAGGGAGTGATTAAATATGATGATGGATGGTGAGGGTCAATGAGGGAATTATGAGGGATTATGAGTGAGTGTTTAGGGATGATAAGGGATAGTGAGGGTTAATGAGGGAGTAATCAAATATTATAGGGAGTGATTAGAGATGACTAGGCACAATGAGGTTTAATGAGGGAGTGATTAGGGATAATAAATAATGATGAAAGACTGATTAGGGGTGATGATTTATGAATAAGAAGTGATCAAGGATAAGGGAGGGATGATGAATAAATGAAATTAACACAAAGTGGTCATTTGATGTATGTAAGTCATCAATGTGACCTATGCTAACCCAATCACACCACTTTACATCAATTTCAAAGTGAATGGTTTGAAAGCATCAATGTTGAAAAATTTAAGACTCCTATAAATGCCAAAAATTAATCAAAAGGCATAAAAACCTCAAAAATGACTCTATGTTTACCAAATATGGACATCAGTTACAAAAATTATGTCATGAAATCCCTAGATTTAAGACTTAGACCCTAAAAATGCCTTAGTACTAACCAAATTGGATTAAAAAAAACTATTTTCTACATCATAAGGCATGTAGTTATGCAACCAACTCTATTAGATGTTGAGTGATCCTAATTTTTAATATTTACTAACATAAATTTAAAATAGATGCTTAACATTTAGAGTAGTAAATATAAGCTTCTGGCCAAAGTTTCCTTCATGTGTAACTCCCACATAATTTATGTGTAAAATAATAGGAATGAGATCATGTTATCAATAATGTGTTTGAATAATTAATAACATGATCTTTTTGCTTATTAACCAACATTTTCTCTATTTATATGTTCATTACATTAATGTGAAAAAAAATTGTAATGTGATCATATTATACAATAATACTATCACATTATATAGTAATGCAATCATGATATACATTAATGAGATCACATTATGGATCGATAATTACCAAGCCACAATTTAAATAATGCACTCACATTAATTAAATAATGCAATAATATTTTTATTAACATGATCATGTTACCTAAATGCCCATAAAATTATCCCCCTACTCCATGCACTTACCCCAATATTATATGTGGTATGATTTTGACCCCAAAATTGTTCCAATCTAATACACTATTTTAATTAAATATGCAAATCTATACATCTCTATTTCATACTCTTAGATATAATAATTTTTTCATTGTCATTTAATGTATAAATTGGTAATGTTTACAGTCATATACTCATAAAACTCTTGAATTTCAATGATATGTTTATATATATATATATATATATATATATATATATTATATTAATATTATTTGAGTTAAAAAAATAACAGTTATTGGTTTATATATATACCCTGTTCAAATTCAATCTCATTATTTAACTTATTCATTTTTATATCACATATATATATACATAGTATTCATGTCATATAATGTTATCAAAAGACAAGACATAATTGATACAGTATAACACATTTATATATATGCTCTTCATAATTAAATTAAACACACACATAGTCAATATATATATATATATATATATATATATATATATATACATATGTATATATGTATTTATTATTTAGTGATAACCTTGAAACATAGTCATCCTAGGTATAAATATATACTCATTATGTCAAGTATTACATAGTTTAACTAAATTTCCTTTTACAAAGTTAAACACTTACAATTATGGATTCAACATAGTTATTTATGGTTTATGTTTCAAGAAATATAGACACACATTGACATATGCCCTATTCACATATATACATAGTTCATATATGAATATATATGTACCATATGTCTATATTATTATTAAATACCCAAACCATGTATATGTAGAAATATACCAATTCTGGTCATGGTTTTTATCTATCAAAAATTTAGAGTTCATTATCAAGTCGATAGTCCATACATTAACTTCATTATGTATGTATAAAATTGAAATGATAGTATGTATATTACTTTAGTAAACCAAATGAAATAAATTTAACTCAAAATTAGTTAGTATATAATA
Organism: Torreya grandis; assembly: GCA_037957365.1. Lineage (NCBI taxonomy): Eukaryota > Viridiplantae > Streptophyta > Pinopsida > Cupressales > Taxaceae > Torreya > Torreya grandis. The sequence continues at coordinate 1,564,033 of JARHVA010001576.1, forward strand.
ATCTAGACTTGTATATATTCCTATACATAAATATCTATCCATATATATGTATATAAGTATATACCCATCAAATCATTTCTACATTTATGAGTTCATATATGTGTGTGTGTGTGTGTTTGATTCGAATATATTTCACCCATGTATATATATTTAATAATTTAAAACTCATTTATGTATATATATATATATATACATACATACATACATACTACAATATCATTCACTTAGGGTTTTGATTTAAGCTACGACATAGTATTTTTTTAATTTAAAATGATTATACCCTAATGGCTAAACACCCAAAATAAACTAGTTTGAATTCTAAGGGGTTTATAAGGTATTTTGGCTTAGTTATGTGGATGACCAAGACATCCACAAGGCTAAGCCTATGTTCTAATTCAAAATTTCATTTTTATAAACCATATGAATTCAAACTATAAACAATATTATGTAAGTAAATGAAAGTAATTGCTTAACCAACCTAGTAAGTCACTTTCAAATCTAAGACAAGATGAAATTGTATTCCTTTTCCTCCTTCCAATATATTTTACTTCTCTTGTTCACATACCCCATTCTCCTCTCATCTCATTGTTGATCAAATTTTGGCCCTTTGGGTCAAAATTGGGTACCCCTATTGGAAAACCTAACTAGTATGTAGATTTTATTTAGAAGAAGTGTTATTTGACAAATACTATAATAAATTTACAATCTAATTCTTTTAGAAAGTTTGATTTTAGTATTTTGATAAGACTTTGCATAGTATTCCTTTTGGGTCTTTTGTTTTTGATTAAAGTGTTATTCTCGTTTTAGAATTTTCATTCGGCCAAAGTGATGAATTCTTTCAGATAATTTGTTTGAGACAAATTTATTGAAGATGAAGACTAATTACTTTGGCGAAATTGTCTAAAACCATTTCTCCAAAAGATATATTTTCAAGCTGAAGAGGTCATCTTCAACTTTTTCAAAGGGCACTTTAAATTTTCTGAAGGGGCACTTCCATCTTTCAAAAAGAAGGTCATTTTCAAATTTTTCGAAGGGCACTTTAGTTTTTTCAAAGGGTCATTTGTAAAAAGTCAAAGGGGTCATTTTATAAAATTTGATGGTACTTTTTGATTCCCTCGAAGGGTATATTTCCTTTCAAGAAAGGTATTTTTAAAATTATCAAAGGGCCATTCCAAAGTTTCAAAGTTCCAATTCAAGAAACCTAAAAGAACATTTCAAAGAACCAAATGGTAAATTTTCAAAAGTGTAAATTTAATTTGATATCCAAAAGAAATAAATACAAAAAAGGAGCCAAAGAAATATTGTCCAAGAAATTGTCTACAGGAATTGCCAAGAACAAGCCCAAATAAATTATTTTAGGAAAAGTGTCTAGACAAAAAGTCTAAAGAAAAAAAGTGTTGAAACAAAGTGACGATGAGAAAAGTGTCTGAGAAATGAATTATTTAGGAAATTTTTTTTGAGGGAAATAGAAGTATGAGGGAAACAAATGTTCATAAGAAATACCCAAGAAGATGATGGCCTCATAAATGTTAATTTCAAACTATGGAAACTAGCCATTGGAGTAGAAAAAAGGATTGGTAGGAACTTGAAGGAAAATATAGAGGTAATAAATGGAAAAATATCCTAAGCATTTGGTTCAATCATAAATAATTCAATGGTAACTGACTTAATTGATGCAATTGTAACTTATTCAATTATAATTGATTCATTTAGTGACATGTCATATTTTACCCACCTATTACACAGGAAATTATGATTGATATTCTCAAGGTGACACATGTTTGAGTGACCTTTGGACTTACCTTGATTTATTTCTCTCAAATCTATAAATATGCTTTCTCTTGGCTCATTTGGGCAACCTCCTCTAGTTATTGGGAAAAATCTAAATAGATTTGTATTGAAGGAACTCTTGAAGAAATATACAAGTGTTTTTTCCACTCATATGATATAATATTGAGTAATGAATTGAATCTTGTTGGTCTATTCTAGTGAAAGATTGTCTTTTCTATCTTGTACTCTTGATGGTCTACCATGTTATAGAAAGGAGATTGTTGTAGGTCTTTACTAGTTTTCTTTTCTAAGTGTAGAGATATCCTATAAGTGGTTCACAATTGTATCCCTTTTATAAATAATTTATTCCCTTCCTAAGAATAATATACCTTCTTGAATCTAACATATGAAACATTTATGTAGTAATGAATCCTCAGTTATGAGTCTTATGTGAGAAACACCTCATTTATCTTTAACTAGTGGTTTTAGACAATTAGGAGGAAACTAAACATTGGTGCATCACCACTTGGTTTCTTAGTTGTTTTACTAAACCATTTTCATACAAAAATTATTAAGTTAGAGAGAAGAGATTTAAAGGTGCTTCAAGGGGAGCCATCCCCTTATCTAGAGATTCATCTCAGTGAAATTATCACCCATAGCAAGAGAGATTTTTCCATTGTGCCACTTGGATGAGGAGAGTTGAGAATCTCCTCAAGGGTTTAAATCCAAGTGATAATAGTTTTTGGCATGCTTAGTGGGACTATTTGTCTAATGAGGTGAATTATTCTTTGTGTGTTCTTCAACCAATCAACCTTTTAGAGGCATTTCAATCAACACCAATGCTGACTCTACATTGAATTAGTTGGTCAAGCAACCCTAGAGCATAAATAGATCATATTTGGTATGTATAATTCCATTTTTGAGTAGTATGGACCTTGTGTTCCTTCATATGTTTTTGATCAATATCATGTTGTTCATGGAATCACCTCAAAGATCTCTCCTAATTGTCCTCCTAGTCAATCTAAGAGTGTTAAGGAGATAATATTAGAGTTTGATAATCAAATGTTGGAGATAGATAGGTTGAATGAATAAAATATGTATAATCAAGAGCTTATATACAAGGAGTTCTTGTTTAGGCAAGCTTAGTCCATGCAATCCATGATGGAGAAACTAGTAAGATGGAATAGTCAATATGTTCAAGGCAATCAACCTTGTATACTTTTTTCCATCCCAAAATAGCCTTATCATATTAAAAATAAACCATCTTCTTGTACATCAAATCATTTTTATCAAATAACAATTGCTCAAAATGAGTTCTTGTTTAGGCAAGCTCAAGCCATGAAATCCATGAAGGAGAAACTAATAAGATGGAGGAGTCAATCTGTTTAAGGCAATCAGCCTTGTATACTTTTTCCATCCAAAAATAGCCTTATCCTATTCAAAATAAACCCTCCTCTTGTACATAAAATCCTTTTTATCAAATAGAAATTTCTCACCAAAATAAAATGAGCCAACTTTTTAACCCATCTAATGCATTAACTACTCTTGTTGTTAATCCTTTGCACTTATAAATCCAACACCAAACGACATTAGAATAGTCTTCTATGGAAACTAAATATTTTAATTCCTAAGATTTTGATCCCTCCTTTGAACTAAGACATCCTATTTCATTTGAAAACCAACACATCCATCCTTAAGCAACTCTTCCTATGCATGTGCAAACTCTTCCTAGTCTCCCTCAACCTCCTCAAGTCTTTTAACATGATGTCAAGATTCCAAGTTGGAGAAATTCCTATCATGAACCAACTTAAGACCTTGAGAAAGATTAATTTATTACCTATCCTTAATAATAGATTTCTAATCCTAAGTTCATGAGTTGGAATGAAATAGTGGAATCATGGGGTAAGAAAGAAGAGAAGAGTATTATTCAAGAGTGTGAAGTGGAAAATAAAGCTATTCTTCCTCAAGTACCTCCCACCATTCCTCAATAAACATTTTATTTTCCATTTTAAAACTATCATAATCCTCATCATCATGACGATGTATATGATCTCCAAAAAAATATTCTTCCAAGAGAATCTATCCAAGTAGATTAAGGAATTAGAGTCAAGAATGAGGTTGCTTAGTCAAGGTGGAATGGAAGGTTTAGACGTAATATAATATCCCATGTCTAAATTAACCCAATAAACACCCATTCAAGAGAATTATCAAGATACATCTGATGTGGATGAAGTGATGGTCAAGTGGAAGGAAGGGAATCAATTATTTTTATCCCAAGGTTTACTTCCTATTTCTCGTGATCTTCTCAAAGAACACCCCAATTCTCATTCCTAATTTTATTTTGAGCTCACAAGTGCTTTCCTCTTTTAAAATTATATTATTAATTCCTATCCTTCATCACACACTCCATTTTCACTTCCTTCACCTTCCATTACCTTACATACTCCAATTCCTACATTTCAAACTCATGAACCTATCTATTGACCCATTACTTCATTCCATTGTAAAGAGGAACCTATTTTGAGGGAGGTAAATGAGCAAGAGAAAATGATTTTTTTAGATAATAAAGAGTCTATTATGATTGATGATGAAGATGAAATCATTATAGGTACTCCCCATGAACATCATCTTGGTGATCATCATCATGAACATGAGGTGGAAGGAATTATCAAAGATGAAAAATGTAGTCAAATCATATTTTAAGAGGTGGTTGTTATAGGAGGTTTTCATGAGAATAATTTTGAAGAAGTGAATATTTAAGGTGTCATGATTTAAGGAGAATATATAGGTCACACACACATGCAAATGCTTTAGAAATATGAGGATGAGATTGACAAACTTCACTTGTCAACATTAGATGGAAAATGTAAGCATGGTGAGCTCTCTTTCCCTTTGTTTGATGAACCTTCTTGTTACTTTGATGAAGATAATGACTAGGCCATGGGACCTGAGATGAATTAGGTTTAAGAGCATGTTGTTGAGTAGCTAAAGAATCTTTTTTGTGAACAAGAAGGAGAGGGATCAAATTGGTATGATAGAGATATTAAATAAGGAGATATTGAACAAGCAAATGATGATTTTTGGGATGAATTAATTTTTTTTACCTCAGCTCAAACATCATGCCATCCACCCTTCCCTAAGATAGCCATGAGGAAGTAAGAGATTAGTTTGATAAACTTCACAAAGAGATAGAAAATAATGAGTTGGTCCATGATATATACCAAGAGAGCCATGAGTCAAATGAGCCCTATAATGATGATATTGTAGCCATTAATGCCTTGATGGACTACACCAACATGAAGGACCAACATGAATAATACCTCAAAGAGAAATATGAATACATGGATTTTGAATATATGTTTAAAACTAATGCATTGGAATACATGCAAATAAAAGGGGAAAATAACAAGGGTGACTCACCAAGTTATCACTCTAATAAGTTACATGTTTACCACCATGAGGTTTCTTGTCATGAACAAGACCTAAGAAGCTTTCCCTTTGATACAAAAGGAGGAGAAAAATATCATGATATATGTACATATTAGTTTTATTTTATTTGTGTCTTGTGTTTCCCCTAAGTTCTTATGCACATGTGTGTGTCTTGTGAGTTTTCTTACTTGTTGTGTGTGTCCTTTCCCTTTGTGTGGTTGAGGTGGTAACTAGTTGTCTTATAGATCAGACTTTGAGTCACGTCTAATGCTTCCTTGTTTGAGTATCCTTAGATGACTCCATGCCTAATGGAATAATTTGGCTACTATTATTCTTAGTATATTAGACATACTCACTGTATGAGTCACCAATTTATTGACCAAAATTTGGCCCTTTGGGTCAAAATTGGGTACTTCTATTGGAAAACTTAACCAGTATGTAGATTTTCTTTAGAAGAAGTGTTCTTTGAAAAATAATATAATAAATATACAAGTCTAATTATTTTGGAACGTTTGGTTTTGGTATTTTTCTAAGCCATTGCATAGTATTCAATTTGGGTCTTTTGTTTTTGACTAAAGTGTTATTATTTTTTTGGCTTTTAATTCATCCAAAGTGCTGAATTCTTTCAGATAATTTGTCTAAGACAAATTTATCAAAGAAAAAGACTAATTCCTTTGGGAAAATTGTTAGAAACAATTTCCCTAAAATATATCTTTTCAAGCCGAACATGTCATATTCAGCTTTTCCAAAGGGCACTTCAACTTTTCTAAAGGGGCACTTCCATCTTTAATTGAAAAGATCATCTTCAAATTTTTTGAAGGGTACTTCAATTTTTTTGAAGCGTAATTTATAAGAATATGAAGGGGTCATTTTAGGAAAGCTGACTATACTTTTTGATTTCCTTAAGGGGTATGTTTCATTTTAGGAAAGGTTTTTTTCCAAATTTCCAAAGGGTCATTCCAGAGTTCTGAAGTTCCACTTCAAGAAACATGAAAGAAAATTTTAAAGAACCAAATAGTCTATTTTCAAAAGCTAAAAGGTCATTCGATAGCCCAAATAAATTAATGCAAAAAAAGGAGCCAAAGAAAGATTTTTTGGGAAAATTATCCCTAGGAATTGCCAAGAAAAATTATGAATGACTTCTTTCGAGAAAAGTGCTGAGACAAAAAGTTGGAAGGAGAAAAGTGCCAAAATAAAGTAACCATGGGAAAAGTGTTTGAGAAATGAATTCTTTTGGAAAGATTATCTGAGGGAAATATAATTTTGAGGGAAACAAATGTCTAAAATAAATATCCAAAAAGGTGATGGACTCATAAACATCAATTTTAAACTATGAAAACTAGTCGTTAGAGTTAAAAAAAGGCTTAGCAGGAACCTGAATTCAAATATAGAGGTAACAAATGGAAAATTTTCCTAAGAATTTGGCTCAATCATAACTAATTTAATGGTAACTCATTCATTTAGTGCAATTGTAACTTATTCAATTGTAATTGATTCATTTGGTGACATGGCATAGCTCACCCACCTCTTTCACATGCAATTGTAACTAATATTCTCAAGGTGACACATGTTTGAGTGACCTTTGGACTTCCTTTACTTGATTCCTTTCTCTCAAATATATATATAAGCATTCTCTTAGCTCATTTGGGTAGCATCTACTTGTTATTGGTAAAAATATGGCTAGATTTATACTTAAATAACTCGTGAAGAAATATAAAAGTGTTGTTGCCACTCATATGCTATAATATTGCATAATGACTTGAATCTTATTGGTCTATTCTAGTGAAAGATTGTCTTTTATAGCTTGTACTCTTGATGGTCTACCAATTTACAAAAATGAGATTATTGCAAGTCTTTGTTAGTATTCTTTTCTAAGTGTAGAGATATCCTAAAAGTGGTCCATGATTCTATCCCTCTTTAGAATAATTTATTCCCTTCTTAAGAATCATATACCTTCTTTAATCTAGCATATGAAACATTAATGTAGTAATGAATCTTGAGTTGTGAGTCTTGTATGAGAAACACCTTGTTTGTCTTTAAGTAGTGATTTCAATCAATTGGGAGGACATTATACATTGGTGCATCATTGATTGGTTTCTTAGTTGTTTTTTTTTAACCCTTTTCATACATAAATTGTTAAGTTAGAGAGAAGAGATTTAAAGGTGCATCAAGGGGAGCTATCCCCTTATCTATAGATTCATCTCAGTGAAATTATCACCCATAGAAAGAGAGATGTTTACATTATGCCACTTGGAAGAGGAGAGTTAAGCATCTCCTCAAGGTTTCAAATCTAAGTGACAACATTCACCTCTTATTATATTCTACTTTTCCCATTGAGATTCGCATAAAAATTTAATCAACTCACCATCACCATGTAAACTCTATGATTTTCCATTTTACTAATGACCTAAAATTAGTTAACTATCATTAGCCACCCTTAAGAAAGTCCTAATTTAATATTTCCCTAACTCTTTAATCATTAATATATTAATTTCAAAATTGTGCATGTCAACCTACATTTCCTAATTGAGTATTCCACTAAAAAATCCTCTATTAATCATTTTTAGAAATGATAACTATACTATCAAATCTTAATGTAGTCCAAGCATGATAATAAGATTAGGTGTAGATCTTAGGATAGTATTTTATGATAATTAAATCTCCTTTAATAACTAATAAAGGTAATTATCTCCTTTATTTTCATTTAAATATGGCTAACACAATGTTAATTATCTTATTATATCAAAATGATATAACAAACAATTATTTATTTCAATCTTATCAAGATAATCATCTATGTAATTACTAACGTATATAAACTATCTATGTCTTTAATCATTTTTATAGCTTGGCATATATTGATATTATCAAATATCAATGATAGAAATATTAACATTATAAAATGTTATAAATGCATAACAACAACTAGATATCATTTACATGGGTTTAAATTCTTGTAATTATAAACAAACATAAGTAAATTAACCTTATAAGATCATATTACAATATTAATCACTAAGTCTATGTAAAATATACATAATGCAATCAGATATAATATCTATTACATATCTATGTACTCAAATTTATAACATGTAAATTCAAATATTTAACTTGAAATTAACATTGAAAATATACTAACTCTAACAATCCAGACACATAATGCATATAATACATGAAATCTAATGTGTTATGTGCATGAGTTTAGTATTTCCTCAATCATCCTTTACCATCTCCATTTACATCACCCTCTCTGATGAGTCTTTCCCTCTATCATGATCTGAGGGATGAACTCTCTTACATACAACTCATGACAATAAAGTAGTTATTCCAATACGTCATGATATATATCATAAAAAAATTCTATAACAAAAAATACAACATAATCATTATGTACATAATTCATAATATAACCAACTCATAATAATGAAATCATGAAATCCAAGTATCATACAATTGTCTCATATGACATATGAGTTAAAATTTAGTTAAAAAGAAACTAATAAATTTAACCCTAATCATCCTTGGATAATTAGGTAAATTAAATTAGTGATAAATCAAGATGTAAAATATTTCCCACTTAAAATATAGTCATCATATTGATGATACTTATTCAAATAATAGTTATGAATAACAAGCACAGTTTAGCAAAAAAATAACATAGTATCTAGCATTAAATCAAACAAAAAATGTGGAAATAATGTTTAGAACTTATCATAGTCCTTCCAAGTAGCACTATTCTCATAATATTGGTCCCACAACACCTTGCATTGTGACACTTCTCTATTACATAAATGAAATTTTTGAGTATCAATTAATCTGATTGGTTTATCTATAACCATACTAGGATCTAGAACCTACAAAGTTTTCCAATCTAACACATGTGAAGCATAAACTAGATAATTTTTAAGCTAAATACATGGAAGACAATATGCAATATATCTAGGGGTGGTGGAAGTGCAAGCCTATATAATATAGAATTGACCACATCTAAAATATTTAAGGGTCCCAAATATATTGATGAAAGTTTTATTGACTTCCCAAATTTAATCAAGCTTTTTTATGGCTTAACCCACAAGAATAATTTATCACCTACTCAAAAATACATAGGTATTCTCTTTAGATTAGTATATATATTCTACCTATCATTGGCCTCAACCAGTATTTACCTAATTATTTTTAATTGATCTTCTATTTATAAAAAAATCTCAAGTTCAAAGACTACCCTATCTTCTAACCTATCCCAACTGATTGGTGTCTTGAACTTTCTTCTATAAAGTGCTTCAATTGATGCCATATTTGAAGAATATTGGTATGATTTTTTGTATGAAAACTCAAAAAATAAAAGGTATTATTCCCATTTTATTATTTATCCATGCAGTACATATGAATAAGATCCTCTAACACCTAATTAATTCACTTAGTTTGATCATTAGTTTATGGGTGATATGCAGTACTAAAGTTTAATTTCATACCCAAATATGAATTCATAGTTTACCAAAACCTATAAGTCATTCTTAGATCATGATATAATATGATATTATTTTTAAATCCATGTAAATAATATACTTCCTTTATAAATCTATTTACAAGGGTTGGTATATAATATATTAAATTGACTAGTATAAAATGTGCTATCTTGGGTAGTTTATCAACTACAACAAAGATCATGTCATGCCTATATCATGAAAATGGTAATCCTTGGATAAAGTCCATACTAATCACCTACCATTTCTATTCTAATATGTCATGTGGATATAAAAATTCATATAGATGCACATGTTTAACTTTTACTCATTGACATTCCAAACAACATGACAAAAAGTCTATTGCATCTTTCTTGATTCCATTCAAAAAATAAAGTGGTATTAGATCTTCCTTAATCTTGGTTATTCCTAGATATCCTAAATATAAGGTGTTGTATAGTTTATTTAACATTGTGATCCTTAAATTCTCCTCATCTAGTGCATACATCATTCTATTATATTTTAGATGACCATCAATCTCTAAGATATATCTTTTATATCTAGTATTTTTAACATTTTTAGACAAATATTTCTTGACCTAATCATAGAATTCATCTCTTCATGGGAACTTGATCATGTGATCCCTAAAATTACTCATAATAGTAGACACATCTATTGTGTACCTTTTATGAATTAAGGCATCATCTACTCTATTCTATTTTCCTTTTACATAATTTATATTAAAGTCAAAGTCAAATAAAAAATCTAACTAGCATCTATGATGAGCATTCAAATTTCATTAGGTGAAGATGTATTTGAGCCCCAAGTTATCAGTATTAAACGAAAATGGTTTTCCCAACAAATAATGTCTCCAAACTTTAAAAGAATGAACAATTTATAAATGTTCAAGATAATGAGGGGCATAATTCACCTCATAAGGATTTAACTTTCTTGACTCATAAGCTACCATTATGCCATCTTGCATAAGGACTTCTTATAGTCCATCCCTAGACACATTTGTGATTACTAAAAATTAACAATTGGGATAATGAAATATTAACACTAGTGTTGATGTAAGACTTATTTTCAATTCTTGAAAATATACTTCACTCTTATTTGACCAAATAAAACTTTGATTCTTATGATCCAAAGAGGTAATCACATTAACTCTTTTGGAAAAATCAAAAAAAAATTCTAGTAATAGACCATTAATCTAATGAAACTTCTTATCTCATGGATATTCCATGGTACTGGGCACTCCATAATGTCTCTTATCTTATCTAGATCAATAAAAATGTCATCTTATAAGATAATGTGTCCCAAATATTACACTTTATTTTGGAAAATGCACACTTGGATAATTTTCCATACAACTTGTGCTTTCATAAATGTTGAAAAACTATCTCTAGATGTTTAATATGATCTTATTCATATTTATAATATATAATAATGTAATCTAAAAATACCAAAACAAAATGAACTAGGTAATCTATGAACACATTCTTCATGAGATTCATGAATGTTTTAGGTGCATCCATCAATCGAAATGGTAACACTATAAACTTGTAATGCCCATAATGAGTTATAAATGCCAGTTTTGGAATATCCTCATATTTTATTCTTTACTTATGATATACATATCTAAGATCAATTTTAGAGAACATCATTGGTCCTCACATCTAATCAAAAAGATCATCTATTCGAGGTAGTGGATACCTATTTTTGATGGTCTCTTTATTCAACATTCTACTATTAATGAAAAGTTAAAAAGTGTCATCCTTATTATTATTAAAGATAAATGGTACACACCATGGTGAAAAACTTAATATTATCAATCCATTGGCCGATAATTCTTGAAGTTATGCCTTCAATTCAACCAATTCAATTATTTTCATTCTATATAGTGCCTTAGATTGAGGTTTTAATCTTAGTTTTATATCTATAAAGAAGTCAAACTCATGTTTAGGAGGAAATCTTGATAATTCCTATTAAAAATTCATGTAGATTCCTTAGGAAAATATTATATTCAATTGATGTATCCTTATTTTGCTCCATTTCATTTATCTTGATGATAAATGTTTGACATACTTTTCCTTGGGCCTTCTTGAATTGCATTATAGAAATATGCCTAAGCCTTAACTACCTTTTTTCACCTTGAATTAGTGTCTAATTTATAGAATAATATAGACACTCAACCCTTTTCAAATAACCATCAAACTTTTATTTCTACTTTATAAACTATTTGACTCTTATGATCACATCATATGACCCTAGTGGTGATACATAAAGACCCACAACTGTTATGAATTATAAAAACCTAATTTTTGATTCTAATAAATACTTGTCAACTTGGACTTTAGAATCATTCCCATATTTCCCTAGCCATGCATTTTTCATTACACTATATATTATAAATAGTTTATTAAAAAATCTAGGAGCTATAAAACATTTTATATCCCATCTATCTATCCAAATGGAAATTGGATGTTCAAACAAAATAACTAGCAGTTCTATGGGTGAAGCTTAGAATTCATATTATTTATTGTCAATTGTCACATGAATACATTGATGAATAGTTCATTATTGAGGGGTAGAACCTTTGTTCCTTAGCTTAACTTGGGTACATTCATGCAAAAAATGGTTGCCTTTATAGATGAAGAAACTTCCTATTGGACCCTTCTTATCAAACTATTATTTCCCTTGAAACCACATTTAGAACCATTACCCAATTTCCTTAAACCTAAACCACTATTGAATATGGTATTCTAACTCTTGAACTAACTCTCCAATCCCCACTCCTTGGCTTCTAGTTCTTATTTTTAAAAATTGGCTTAGAACTTCTAAACTTTTTCTTAAACTTGTCCCTAACCTAAGTAAGAGATTTCAAATTTTGATCATATTTGAAAAGTTTCCCAAAGGATTGATCATGGTAGATGGTCCATGAATGTCCACTTCTCCACCAATCTAGGTTTTAATCTGATGATGAACTTCCTAATCCTGAACCTCTCATATACCTAATACTGAGGTACATATTTAAGAACTTTGGTGATTTTTTCCTAATACTCATTCAATGACAAGTCACCTTGCTTTAAATTTTGAAAATATGGAATATTTTTGTCAAAATATAATTATAGAATCCATCATGATGTGAGTAGCATCACAAACTACTCCCAAGTGGTGGTGGTTGAGTTACAATTAATTTCTAACTTCTTATTATCCCACAATGTAGTTACATGTCTATCCAATTGGTAAGCTCCCAAAATAGCTTTGGTGATCTTAGAGTAGTTTAAAATCTCAAAATACTTATCCTTTTATATCAACCATACTTTAACTCAGTCTACCATAAAGGTTTCATCAAACTTAAGGGGAATCACCTTTTTCATATCCCTTGCCAATTTTGTAGCTAACATGCTCTCAAATCTTGAGTCACTTCCTCATGTCTATGCTCTTGAGGGTTTTCATGATAATCAGGATGCTCTCTAGGCTCATATTGATGGGATTATTCCTCATTTTTATGAATTTCATGTTCTAGAGCTATGATTCTATCCCTAGTCTCATTCATGGTTGTAAGAATCTAATCTAACTTTACTACTTATTCAACAACAAATTGGTTAGGATCAACAGATGGTTATTATATTTGGCATTCAATCAAACCTCACCTAATGATATTAGTCTAATCATTATTATTTCTATTAACATACAGATATGAAAATGTTAGTAGACTCATTAACTCATAGAGTAACATCCCCATAGGGATTTACTAGAATAATGTAGTATTTTTTCTTATAATTTACAAAACACTTATT